>VZRO01004840.1:16711-78987 GCA_013397915.1 Daphoenositta chrysoptera | reverse complement strand
ACACAAGCTTTCCTAGGTGCCATTCCTTTGTAGGGGGCTATTTCACGAAGTTCTTTTTATTCTTATGGAAAACTGATTATTCCATCCAACACTAGTTAATTTCTCTAATCATATATTTTAGTGTAAACAAAATATATGCTAACCCACAAATACACAACTTATTAATACCATGATTTTTAATAAAATAAGCTTTTTTTTAAGATAAGGAATTATTGTATATCTTTTCAGTGTCAGTTCCCCTAAGGGCGTATTATTGCTTCCTGTCAAAATAATCCATCTAAAAAGAATAGAGACGAAACTAATATAACACCTATTTGACCACGTTTGTTTTTCAATGTATGTAGAAGGAAAAGGATGTGGAGGTAGCAGTGCAAGAAAATATGGGAGATGTCTGATAAAAATTCACTAGGGAAAACAGTTTTTGAGAAAAACTTGCATACAATGTGTTCTGAATATCTGTGGGCAGTAGATAAAGGATACAGTAAAATGGTGAGGGAGCAGTATGGCTCTGCAGTGTCTTATTCTCAGAGCAGAGCCCATGACCTGTTATAACTGCCTCCCTTGGGAAGAGAAATCAGTACAGCTTGTTCCAGATGGGACTGTGGAACAGAGTTTGTTATATACAGAAATCTGAGCCAGGTGTTCAGCTCCCGGGAAATAGTTCTGCTTCCAGATTCAAAGGCCTGCTGTTGCTTGCAGTTTCCCTTCTGTGCCCCTATCAGTAGATGAAATTCTTGATATAAAAATCTCCTCAGCCCTAAAAAAGGAGATGTTAGACAATGCCTAAATACATCAAAAGGTAATCAGGCCATAAATCCTAACTTTGAAGAGAGTTGCAAAATACATACATGTGTTTTTTATAACGACATGGAAGCTGGGTTTTTCAAAGTAACACTACATTTAAAAGAGTAGCTGCTTTCACAAAAAAATATATATTGTTATATGGCATACGGGCAGTTTATAAAAGTTTAAGAAACACGTTCAACAGACCTGAAAAATTGTACCATTTCAATATCCAGAACACTTTTTTTGTTTTATCTAGCTGCTGAATCAATGCAATTAAGCCTATATTACTCCAAGGGCAAGATGAAATTACAGCTATTATGTTTAACATAGCATAAAATTAGATGACTGTCTTTTAAAACTTACAAAACATTAGAGAATAAGAAATAAACATACAAATTTCATTTAGAAAAATCCTTCACTTTTAAGTTATATACACTTTGCCAAATATATTTCATCAGGTGGCAACACCTGATTTTGGTCATGATTGGTCTTTTATATGGCTCAAGTATTTTCACTCAACAGATACCTTTGCAATATCATGGTCTTCATTATTCACAAAAAAGAAATAGTGCTAAAATGAGCTGCCATGTATGTTTTTTCTTCAGCATTTTCTCGAACTGCTTATTCTTTGGCTTGGTAGTGTTTATGCATTTTAAAAATCATAGCAAAAGTCAAGTAAGGTATATGCACATAGTTACAACAGCATGAAATAGTAAAATAATAATTATCTTCATTTTCAAACACTTCCTTATTTTATCATCCTTGCCTGTAAAATTTATAAACCTGCCTTTCTAAATCCCCTGTCAATAATAATGGGTGTATTTTTTAAATTACTGAGGAGTCCAAATGTGGTCCTTGATCAGACTAAAGCAGAACCGAAACACTGTAATTTCATGAGCTGTCTTTTTAAGAAACATTCCAACCTCTTGCTAATAAATGCAGTTTATTCATATTAAAATCAAATGTAACCTTATCATTGTGGATACAATTTGCAAAACTCATAAATAAAATACTCATCAAGATAATGTCAAATATATTTTGAAAGGCATTCTACCTTCAAAAAAGGTTACTTTCAAGATTTGGTGTTTTCCATATGCCTGCTTTTCCTGTTACCTAGGTTTTAACTTTCCACTGTTCAAACTAGTGGTTTTTGGGTTTTTGGTTTTTTTTCAAATTATGTATTTTCCTAATAAATTTTGTTGAGGAAATCACATCAGAACTGAGATAAGCATGAGTGGGAGCTAGAGGAGAGGGAGAAGAAAGAGTTTGAACAGAAACCAAGGGCATTTTTTGTTTCATGTTGAGTTAAACTGACTGATTTGGGGGGAGGAGAGTTCTTTGTTTTTGTTATTACTCAAGTTATTATGCATGCCTGGTGAACAATATTTTATATTGCCTTAAATAATTACTTTACTTTTTCAGATAATCACTGTGTGTGTAAATACACCATGCATGTAAATAACTGGGGTTTCTGAGCCCTGAACAAAAATTGAGAGTTTATATTGTTATTAAACATTGCCTGTTCCATTACTGGTTGAAATGTTTTATTAATATTTTTGTGTTTATATTAAATTTTTAATGAATATATGTGCCAGTCTCATTATTTACTTTTAAATTTGTAGTAGCTGAAGTTAAAACCAAAATGTCTTTTGTCAATGTTTTCACAGAATCACTGACTGGGCCAGGTTGGAAGGGACCACGGTGGGTTATCTGGTCCAAGCTCCCTGCTCAAACAGGGTCATCCCCGAGCACATAGCATAGGATTGCATCTAGATGGCCCTTGGATATCTCCAGTGAGGGAGAATCCACAGCCTGTCTGTACAATCTGTTCCAGTGGTCGGTCACCCACACAGTAAAGGGGTTCTTATACTCAGGTGGAACCTCCTGTGCACCACTTTAGTCCATTACCTCTTGTCCTATTGCTTGGAACCACTGAAAAGAGCCTGGCCCATCCTCTTGACACACTCCCTTCAGGTACCTACATAAACGTCTATATCGCTTTTCTATGGGGCTTGGGCCTGCAAGACCTAAAGCAGCTCTCCTCTCTAAAGTAGATTCTGCGATAATTTTTATTTAACACAGAAGTTCTAGGCCTCATTAGAAATACGTGTTTTCTAGAAAGCATACGTAGATAACAATAACCAGTGGAGCAAATTACTTTTTAGCCAATCTCTCTAACTGGCCTTGTAACAGTAACAGATATAACAGTTCCACCCAAGAAAACAATTTTGTTTTAGTAACAGGCTGCCTAAAGGTACCTACTCCAACAATCCCAAAAAAGTAATATGTTGGGTGCAGAATACTGCCTTACCACTAAGGTACTAACAAGCAGTTAGTCACCAGACTGTAGATTGAGAGGTACTTTATGTACCTTTTATTACTGCATATAAATACTGCTAAGGACTTGAGTTTGAGACTGAATACCCACTTCAAAACTTACATTCTTTAATCTTATTCTTTGAGAGAAACCATTTTTTCTCCTTTGTTAAACCAGTTGATCCACAAGCTGCCACATCTTCAGAATGACTGGTAACACAACAACATCTTCTCTATTAGCAGTAAAACAGCCCTAAGATTGCTTTTTTCTGTAATGATATTTTTAGCTTTATCCCTTTCAGGTGTCTCTTGACAAGAATCTAGAAGCAGCCATTTGAAGATTAAATGTTTCAGCTCCCTGAGAAATTATTTTTGATTTTTCCTTCAATCACAGATTTTCTACAGAGACTGCAATTTCACAAGTATTTTGTCATAGCAATCAAGAAGTGGAAAATGTTCGGAAATAACCAGCACCCTTTATTTTTTTTTTCTTTTCCAGAGACAGTATTTCAGTAGTCCATGGAAATAGTCATGGAAATCCAGAAGTGTCATTACCCAAAACCCCGAGCTGTGGGAACATAGTGATATAAATGTGATGAAACTGATGTCATCCAATAGCAATGGAGATTAATTGGACCTGCACAGCCAATTCGGTCCCCAGTGACAATAGAACACAATGATATGAGCCTTCTGAGGAGGAGGAAAAAAAAAAGGATATAAGTATTCCAGGAAAAATTGGTAGATAAATAAATGTCATTGCAAAAGCCATTATCTATTTTATACAGAGGAAAAATAATTGCTTTTGAAGGAGTGACTATACAGAAGCTCTATTTACAATTCCTGGCCTTCAGAAAAAGTTTTCCTTGATTTATTTTTGTAGCTGTTTCAACTTATAATCATACCTGTTTGTACTGATCAACTCAGCCAGCTGTTCAGTTACCAAGAAAGAATATTTTTATGTTTTTTGAGTAGTAGTTGAAATAAAGAGAAATAATATTTTGACTAAAACATCTAGATTTTGCCACATTGCCTCCTTAAGTTTACTAAATTGAATGAGTGAAATAGATTCTCTGGGTTGAAAAGGCTTGTAAAATTTAGAAGAACTTAAAATTATCTACTTCCACCAGAGCTTTCTAAATTGAACAATAATAGTCTTGTGAAAGACTCATTAACCAACAGCAAGAATGTTGAAGTTTAAATTATTTCATTTCATAATGCCACAGATCTTATAATACAAGATTTAATCTTTGGATAAGAACTAATTATAAAGCTCAAACAAAAAAACTTACATTTCAGGTTGTCCTAAAACCGTTCTGCATAATGATTCTGAAAAAAACTCCATGAGTGTAGATTTGTGGTTGAGATTTCATCTGTTAAAGTCTGATACTATACTGGACCACTTGTTTTCTACTGTACAGTTAGATAAAAAAGGAGACTATAATAACTATTATAATAATCTCCAACTGGCAAGGTACATATTTGTGATGAATGAATGCTTGGCCTTTATGAACGTTATTTAATTTTATTTGAAAGACTTGTTTAATACATCTATATAGTTGGGCTTTAAATAATAGCATCTCATCTTTCTCATCTCTCTCTTCTTCAGACACAGGGTGGGAAGGACTTACCACAGCTCTCCAGAAGTATTCATCTGGACACAAGACATAAATGGATGAGTCTTCTCACAGACTTCTGTTGTCATGTGCAACACGTGCACTTTATACTCCTATGTGATTATGGAGAGTGGGCTTTGTAGCACTGAGTTTTGTACTGCAAACTGATGAGAATTTCAAAAGAGATCTGAAATGAATAAAACTTTAAATTTCCCCCAAACTTATCAAATCATACACTGAAACTTCTGCATGAAAACTTGTCAGTCAAGCAAAAAACTGGGAATATCTGACAGTGCAACCACAAATCTGTGGTGTCTTTTCTTTAATTTCCCCACTTTTCACTTTCTTGATGAAGTCCTGCACACTCGTTTTCAAGATTTTTTTTTGTAGATAAAGACATATAACTTAGATATATAAATATCTCTAGAATTTCACATACGGAAATCATTAACTGTCATTGAAATAAACATACAACTTTGAAATGTATTGCGAGGAAGCTCCAATTCATCCTAGAGAATTTGAGATAAACTGAGTTTTGTGATCACTTCTCTATTTTTCAGAGATTACTTTAAAAATATGCTAATGAGAGACTAAAAAACACAGCAACTATAGGTTTTCAATACAATAAAAAAAGGTTGGGGAGCAGATCCTGTACAAGGATAATATCATAAGCGATATAATTTTTGTGACTTTAGTCAGTTGATTGCAACCCACATAGACTGCGCCCCTGATGGAGGCTGTGACAGCAGTGTTGCTAAAAGTGGAGAACTTCCTAGAATAAGTAGAGAAATTATTTTGCATGGCTCAGTAAGATGAGAAGTAGGTATCATGAGATGTAGTTTTTGATGTAGAGGTTTCTCAGCTCATTATAATAGACTGTCAGATATAAAACAACATTTGAATGGGTAGAACCATTAAAATAATTCTAGCATAGCTTCTGAGAACAAAATTACTAAATCGTATTTCAAAAAAACCATCAAAGTACCAAAAAAAGGCAAATAGGTGCTAGTAAAAGGAAGAACAGCATACTGCAATGTCACCCATAGACATTCAAATGGATCGCTTAACAGTGAACTTGTGTTCTAAAACCTACCTATTACTGAAATAATACATCTTGACATGACTAGACTATCCTGTATTGCCAACAATATATTAGCTTTTAGTTGAAATGGCCATCTTTTTAGACTAAGACTTGATCAAAAGAATGTGATTTTCTTTGTAGTCACTCATGCCTTAAATACATGGAATTATCATGATATTTTTAAGTTTCTTAATGAGCAGCCACTTGGAAATTTAATAGTCCATTCGTTTCTTGATGATTTTCAGGGCAGTAATGGAGCAGCACTGGTACTCTGAAAATATAGAAAGTGTACTACAGTCAAATGATTTGAACATTGCCAAAGTGTTATTATTGGTAAATGATAGCTCTACTGCTAAACTTGGGAAACATAATTCTTTCCACAAATTAATGGGAAATGAGAATAAATACATGTTCGATTAATAATTCAGTTCATATACTGCCTAATACTGAAAAGTAAGCTTTAGGTGATACATAATTTAATCTTGCAGACACAAGTCACTGATCATTATTATCCATCAAAAAGTTTTAGAATTATAGAAGATATTTTATTTGCCGGATCTGAATACATGGAAATTATCAGGCAAGGCCCTATGTGAGCTCTTGAAGAGAGAGAAGTGAAGTTCCCAATTAAAAGAAGACTTGCCACAAGCACGATAGGTCAGTGCACGAGACTCACTGCAGACATGCCACTCAGTGACACCGCCTGCTCAGAGCAGTCTCCATCACATGCCCTGAGTGCACCACCGAGTTCTGTCTCCAGATGAAAAAAAGAGTTGCTCTGCAAACAACTTTAGATTGAGAAGAAACTGTTGTGTTTAATCAAGATGCAAAAATCCAAACTCTTCTTTCTTTATTCATGCGTGTTTCAGTAGCTTCAGGTTAAGGAAAGGAGAGACAGGAGATATGGGGATAACTGCCTCTTCTGGCTGCAAAGATTTGAAATCACATACCTTCTGTGAATAATTCATTATTGCACTCCAAGGTATTCTGAAGACCTTTCTGAAGGTAACTGCACATTGCATGAAGTAGTTCAACACTCACTGGTCCAGAGAATATGAACATGACTTTAGACTACATTTAAGAAAATCACTTGGGAATACTCTGGTTCTACATCTGGCTCTGGCTCCATTAAACACTTGAGATAAAAATAAAGGTCTTTGGAATCAGGAATGGGATTCAGATTTACCTGTATTAGGCAACTACTCTGTTGACTATGCAAAACAAGGAATGTGGTTTCTTTGGCCTGTTGAATCAATATGCATATACTACAGAGGTTTAGCTAAAAAGAGTATGTCAAATTGCTTCAGGTGAAATAAGGAACTGATAACAGGTGCCCTATATCCTATCAATGTTATAGCCCTTGAAGTAATGGTTAGCTAAACTTTCTCCTCCCTAAAAATGACTGCCCATTCTCTGATTTTGAACAAAAAAATGAATTGTTTGAACTCAACAGAAAGACAATAGAAGAGGTGTGAAAACACATTAATTTTTAGTATTCCTTAGTTTCTAGCTTGAGGTACTGAGCTATGCAATGGTGTTTTTGGCTGCCATTCCTAAAGCTCTTTGTGTATTTCATAAATAAATTACTGCCAAATCTGGCAGTGGTAAAAGTCAGGTGCTGAAGAACTTGGTGCTGTGATGTCTCCATTCCCTTTATGAACCTACAAGTAAAATGCATCTACCTGTAGACATGGACAGTAACCTAACCCATCTGGATCCAACGAGTGGCTGAACCAGATGGAAGACATTCACATTCTCCTGCTCCTCAAAAAGAGGAAATTAACTCCTGGCTCACATGCCCTACATGAAGGCTTATTTACTCAAACTTTGGATTACAAGGGGCTTGACTGGCTTTTGCTGTTGTGTTCTGTTTAAGATCCATTCAACCACTTACTTGAATCTCTGCAAACCTTAAAAAAAAAAATCAACCCACAGTTTTTTTACGGTATTGAAGGTTTAATTCTGCAGTTATGGAAAAGCAAAGTAGACAACATAACATATGTTTCACAACATAATATTTTATTCAGCATAAGTAAATTGCTAAACTAGCCACCAAATAGGTAATTGTGATACAATTGCCTACCAGTTCAGTTAAATAAAAAGTATAAAGAACCATCAGAATAATTTAAGAAATAACTGTGTCAGAGATTTTGCAATATGACATTTTTAAATTGTAAAAAACTGGGGGGAGGAAAACTGAAGGAATGGGAAAGTTAGAAATGAAAGTGAATCTTTAGTGCCTAAAATAATGCTTTAAACTGTTTTTGACAGAAGTCAAAAGAGCCTGATTCTATGAAATACTGGAGCTTCTTGTGTATTTCTTTATGAAGCTGAACTGGCAGAAGTGAGATCAATTATTTCAATAGGGTTTCAATCAGGGCATGGATAATTTTAAAATAAATTATTTGGATGAATTACTCCTGAAATATTTATTTATCATTTATTTCTTTCCTGGAGTGGGTAAGGGAACTTAATATGTATGGTTTCTTTAAAGTTTTGGGATAATATATTCGTGAATAATTTTTCCATTATTCACATTCTTCTACCAGTACAGCTTGAAATTTATCACACTGACTGCATAAAGTACTTCTGCACAACTTGTCTGACTTCAAGAGTTAGTAAATGAATGACTTAAATTTCTTTGGAAAAAAATAATCCTGAAGTACAATGTATTTCCACTATGCTTCTGAAAGGAAAAAAAAAAATGAATGGCTTTTTTCTTGAGTGGAAATGACAGCATATGGGAGAGTAAGATTTTACAGAGCGACAATAGAGAGAATCTCCTACAAAATGCTTTTTAAAAGGAAAATTATATAAAATTTCCTTTTACAACTTTTGAATTCCACTATTCTACTATAATAAATTGTATTTGTGGTATAAAAAGTAAGAGCAGGAGGGCTATGGGTCAAAATTGGCTCAGTTCAAGAGAAACTGGCTATATCGCCAAGCTAAACTGAATGGAGGTTAGACTATATCAGTAAAAAAGATTTTGAAAAATTGCTAGTTTTAATAAGCAAGAGTATGAAATAAGTTGAAATACTCAGAATAATTCTTTCAGGCTTTCTTCTTTTATCACTCTTTTCAAACTGATCAAGAAACTGGGGTGTTTGATATAGAAAAATGATTAGCAAGCACAAAGCACATACACCCAGATTAGTAAGTCTTGTGAAGGTCATTCAGTCACCATAAACCAAGATACTGAGAGACTCCACTATTGCAAGGCTGGAGAAAAAACTATTTTATTCATTAGAGTGAAATAGTTTCTGATAATAGCTTCAAAAATGGATTGGTAATAAATAGTCCCAAAAAAATGGCAATAGAGAAATGCATAGATGACACGATTACTTTTGGTTTTTTCTGCATAAGGGTCTGCACTTGATATGATACAAATTTTCAGTCACTGCATGGTATGATGATAAGTCCTGGTGTAATCAGCTCTTACCTATTGCTGCCCCTAACAAAGTGAAGACAGCTTTTGGAGAAGCATTTACACTGAGCATTTCTCCCCTCCCATTGTTGAGTCCTGCGAGATAAGTAGGAAAATCACACATTTGTCTGTTTTCTCTATAATTTCTGTCCTCTTTAGGCAGTTCTACTGTGTCTTTCATACTTCAGGCTACTCCTTGGTATAAATCCTTATGTTTAGAGGGGTTGCAGTGTTGTCCATCAGTGGCATTGGACATGTACTGAGAATTCTACATGAAACTCTAATTCAAAGCAGAAGCTAGACAGCATATTCTCTGCCAGAGCTCTAGTGTACTAACACAGTCTGCCACAGGACCTAGCATACTTAAGTGCATATAGATCCTGTGATCCCTGGATGCAAACACTGGACTTTTTCCCCTTTGTTTGGCCTCATTAGATGAATAACACGTGGCATATTGTGCACCTTTATTCTCATGTTTTTAGTGATCTGTGCATAAACTAAACTCTATTGCACTATGTTTTTGCTCTTGAATGCTGTTTCAAAGTAAAAATGTTATTCCTTCTACTATTTTCTTACATTTAAGTTTGGACCTGTAAATATTTTGGCCATCTTTCTGCCAGTTTTCATAAGGTATGAATCCTGTACTTTTTCTTCTTTTCAGGTCCTGTTTTGAGGCATCATACATCCCTTTCCTAACCGGTCACTTTCCATTTATGCTTTATCTCCTCACACTAAGCCAATATGATGCACTGAGTTATCATGCTGGTGTGTGTTATTGTACAAATGTAACCAGATGTGACATAATGCAATGCTAAAGGGAAGCTAGAATTACTCCCGTTTTCAGACCAGGAAATTATTGTCACTGTGAATGTCCATTCATGGAGGATACTTCTGACCTGCAATGAATGCCCACTCTCGTGTTTACTCTGTCTTACATAAGGATAAAGAAGACAGAGAAAAATGGAATGACATAAGTGTCATCCTCAGATTATAATTCACCTCCTTATCATTCCATATGATATCACTCCTTCTACCATTTATATTGATCAGAATCTTCCAGTTTAGAAGGAAGTGAACCAAAATAATACGACTGCTGTTTTGTAAATTCCCAAGTGTAAAGAATTATTAGGAACATTGAAAACAAAGAATGAGGAACCAATCCAGAAGTATGGACCCAAATGACTCGAGCTGTGACCCACTGAAGGCATCCTATGGAACTTAAGGGATGTTAAATGGGATGGACTTAATTTCATTTCATTCTGCCCATCAATACTACTGTTAAGGGAGTAATTAAAATAATTAAAACATTTCTGTTTCATCAAATCTAATAGGGGCATCTTTAACTGTATGGACCCAGACTGTACTCTGATGGATGCGTGGCCAAAAAAAACCGGAAGAGAAACATAATTGACATTCACCTGTCAGAGACAAAAGAAAGAACACTCTGGTCTTTGAGCATGTGCAGAGAAAATCTTTCTTGCTAACCACCAAAATTCCTATTACATTTTTGCATGGGGTGCCAGTAACAAAGAATATCCTCCTTGGTGGCTGTCAGCATGTGCCTTTGAACCCCTCCTCCAAGTGGCTGGATGGCACATCGGCAGGGACTGTCAATCTGGTGAGCACTCATGATTCCACTATAGTCTGTAAGTATAAAACAATGCAGAGAATTGATTGAAGGCATTCCTACAATTCTTGTTTTATGCAGAATCAAATGGGCCAGGAAGCATGAATGTGTTTTTCCAAACAGACCTGGGAAACCCACACTACTCTTATCTGTGTGCTATCTAGATTGTGGATAAATGATGGAAGAGATTCTTTCAGAATGCATTTTACAGTGCTTTCTTGTAAGGTAAGTTCACTAAAAACTGTATTCTCTGATTCACAAGCAGAAAACCAGCATTATTTCATGGCTGTCTGATGAAAAGCCTGCCATAAAATAATATCTTTACCAGCTTGTCAGCACATTTATTTGAATAATGGAGTCATTAGACTGAAGTATAATTTACTGTCTGAGATATGCTTAAATGCATAATGCAATATCTTTTGTGTCTTAACAGTGTATGTGTATATATGCTAAAAGGAAAACATATTGAGGTACTTTGATAACATTATCTTCTACCTTTCCAAGACAAATTTTTATTAAAAATCATCTTGAAGGAGTTTCTCTTTTCCTCTAACACTGGAAGTGAAAGTCACACATACTCCTGGGATTATGTCAGATTGCTCCAAAAGTTCCACTTTGAAAGCTCAAGGCAAATAAACCGTAGCTGAAATCTTGGCATTATTCAAAGAGACATTTAGGGCATTCTTACTCTCAACATTAAAGCATCTGTCAGGAAAGGTGCTGTCATTTGCCACCTGATCTAATTACTTCTGACAACAGATGTGACTTAACTACGAAAACTCAGCATCTTTAATAAGCTGATCAAATTTCATTAACAAAGCATGAATACTAACAAGATTATAAAATAGTATGGTTTATAGTATAGTTTATGCTCAACATATCAGTAGAAGTGCGATTACATTTAATAGGTGAAAGGGCAGGTCAATTGGAGGTAAAAGTTACCTTGTTGCTCATCCATGTATTTAGTTTAATTGCCAGAAAAGCATGACAATAACTGTTAATTAAAAGTCCATAATTGTATAGCAGCTATGGTGGTTAGTCCTCCTAAAATAGTAAAAATCCTCCTACCTTGAAAGGACTATCCCAATCTATTTGCTTTTCTCTTTCTGCAGAGTTATTTCACTTTAAATTTGGAATACAGGTCAAAAAGAGCTTTACTAAAGTCTTTATAGAATGTTTCTTCAGGGCACAGGATCTCAGACATGCAAAATGGAGATTTGCTTCTAAACTATTTCAGGCTGTAATACCACGGTTGGTTGAAGAAAAAGAACAAATGCCCAGAAATAAAAATGTTTATTTACCTACCCATACCATGTTTAGCTCTATTTCATTAAATCAAGCCTTCAGTTCTCCAAGCATGAAAATGCACTACAACCCCTTCAGTTTAAAAAAAGGAGAAAATTAAATAATCCCTCCATAAATCCTAAAAATTATTACACTGAAAAAATGTTTTTGCAGTAGGCATATTTGATATATAGCCAATGTACTTTATTTATTGACATCACCACTGAGTGATAAAATTTAATTTAAGTTTCTGGTTCTAGGCAAAATTCTATGAAAAATCTCACTATAAATCCATCCTTTATAAAATTATTAATTTCTTCATTGCTGTTATTCCAAGTGTTTGACCATAGTTTGCATTCTTTAAAATGAAATGCTTTTTAGGAAAAGAACCAGTATGTTTCACTCAGTCATGAAAATGTTATTACTGGATATAGAGTGATTAACTGTTTTAAAAATAGTTTAATGATATATGCGTCTATATTTCTATACCTGTAAGCTTAATTATTATGTAAAATATACACAATTAAAGCTTTAATTATAAACTGTCTTAACTATTAACACTGTAATAAAGATTTTAGATTAATTGGGAATAAGTATTGTCTCAACTTTTGAGTTATTTTCAGTTATATCAACAAGTTATGCCACAGAATAGATCTAAACTTGGTTAATGTCATTAAATTAATGTGTTCACCAAAACTGGGTCACAAAAATTAACTCTGTTTAAGAAAATAATTTTTTTTGTGAGAAAAATTTCATAAATAAGACATACATTGGGACAAAACTTAAACAAAATACATACTGTGTGATTTTTCTAATTGCCTTAAGGAAACCACATCCAGAAAATTCTGAGTATCAGCCTCTGAAAATCTCACAGGCACATCAGAATATCTTAATTTTTTCTAATGGTAATGAATTTAATGTGCCTCCTCAACATTTTAAGAAAGGCTTCTTCTGTCCTCTTTGCTTTGTGCATCTGTTCCTTAAAGATTTTTTTTAAAAAAAGACTGAATATTTTAAAGTGGGGATTTACAAGGAGAAGATCAGAATGAGATCAATGTTTTTGAGCGTATATGTGATGATGAAGGCATTTTATTTGTGCTGCATAAGTCACAGCCATAAATTGTAACCAAGCAAATACTTCTACTCAGATGTGAAAGCAGAACTTCACATCTGATCCTAATTCTTTAGCAGAAGAGCTGATTTCTCACCACTTCCTAGTTAGTTAGTAACTTGAAAGAACAAACATTGACACAAACATAAAGAATGATGACAGCTGCAGAAGCCTATTCTACATTAGGATTGCCTGTGGTAGAATTAAATATAAAATATTTTATCACTGTTTTGGTAAAATTAATTTAGAGAAGTTTTTTTTAAAAATTCTGTGTTAATCTCTCTGAAGAATATAGTGATAATTTTTTGACTAAGAAATATGAGCTAAAAATGATAATTTAAATCCTATGGATTTTATGACGTTGTAGAGCATGACTAATAGATTTTCTAAATAAAGCCATTAGGGATATGAGACAAAACAATACAGTACAAGAATAAGCAAATACTTTTGGGGATGTCAGCTACTGTTAATCTCTATTTGCAGCCTCCTAGACTTCAGCTCTATTCTTGCCTTTGTCCTCTTATGCTAAGTCTTGTGTTCACAACAATCCCGTGCCACCTAACCTTCTCCTCTTTGCTATAGGTAGGAATCAACATCCTGTGGTGAGAAAAGTAACTAAGAGAAGATGGAACTCATATTCTAGTTGGTAAGTTCAGAATGAGGAACAGGGAATAAATTAATACTTTTCCTACATTCATTCAACTATCTGCTTATTACTTTTAAGAACCAAAGTTAAAGTACAAGAACACCTACCTATCCCTTCAGCACACCCACCTAAATTATTTTAAATTTCCTAAAGTATTGGGTAGCAATATATGCTATCCTTGAAAATTAATCGAGTTGCTGCATGTTTCTGTAGATTTCCTAGAAGTGTATCTTCAACAGCACCTTGTTTTTCAATCATGCAAATGGCATGTCCACAGCAAAAGATGAGGGTGTTTACCAAGCTGGTTAAGCAACAATATTCTTTTTATACATAGATTTTGCCAATGGTCTTCATATAAGGCTTGGATTTCCATCATGACTCTTTTTTTCTGCCATTCTTTTTTTTAGTACTGTTTATAAATGTGATTTAACACTTTCCCTGACATATGTAAAAAGTGTACCATGTACCTACAATTGCTCAGACTCTAAACAGGTCTTCAATATCCTTCCTTCTTTTGCCTAAGTACACTCAATCTGTCAGCCTCGGTTTCCAAGTGTGAAGTCTGGTGTCAGGTTTCCTGGTCAGCCTGGGAAGGTGTTTCATTTCTTTCAAAGACAGGTCTAGTATTAGCCACAGATAACACAACAGGAAGGGCATATTTAGTGGAGTTTACCTGCACTGATCTTAGCAATCAGAAGTTGAAGGAAAATTTTAGGTTTTCTAAATATACTTGGCTTTGGTTTCATTTCTTTGTTTCTTAGTGAACTGTTGAAGTACTTACTGAAGTATGAAGGTAATAGCATTTTCTTAAGATGAGGAGTCCAGTGACTTGCTCTTGTGTTAAATGCAGGCCTTTCACTGTCTGTTTCTTGTCTTCACTGACATGTACAAAAGTTGACACATCTCATACAAACCTCATGCAGGTATAATTTGAGAACTTCTTAGCTCTATTTGTAAGAGAGTCTCAGTGGACTCTCCATACGGTTTAAAATCATCCAGATCCAGGTATGTAAAAAGACCTGTTTACACAGTGAAGCTGGGGCTAATTTTTTCCTCAAGGGATACCAAATGCTGAGTCACAAATGCTTAAAAGCAGACAAGTAAATGCCTTGATTGTTAAAACCAGTATCCTGTCTGTCTGAGAGTGAGATCTCTCCTCCACACAATCACAGACATATTTACAGAAAAATTTGCCTTGCAATTCCTTGTTATTCCTGTTTCTCATTATATCAGTATGAAAACAGAATCAGATCAAAAGTCATCTTGTAGTTTATGCACGTTGTTCTAAAGCGTCTTTTTTGTTTGTTTGTTTCAGGAACCAATAGTTGATATAATAAACTTGCCAATCAGCCATAGGTTTTTTTTACTTATTTTTTTCAGTACAACAAATATCCATGCATTGTTGGTCACGGATCTCATCTGAGAAAAGCAAAATGTTTCTATATCTTTGGGAGACCTGCAGTAGTTTGGAAAATTACTAAGCTGTGTGTGCATCCACTCTACTGTTCTGCTGTGCATATGCAGCAGGAAGTTTTCCTTGTAATATTCTCAGCACGTAAGATATGCAAAGTATAACCAATAAAATACAGTTGCTCTTGAGGCTAGCAAGGTTTTTGTTTTCTTGAAGGTGCTTTTAACCTCCCTCATTCTAAAGTTTTCTTCTATTAAATATGTTGAATAATGTAAGCATATTTTGTGACTCCTTATTCCATATGTGCTCAACTGGTGTTTCTGTTGATATTGATATTTCAGAGATGTCTTGAAATGACAGTTTTTGACTAAAATTTACCCAGGGTTTTCTGTTTGCTTTCAGGCCTCTTCATTTGAATTTGTCAGCTATTTACTTGTGTCAGTGATGTCACACAGTGGTAACTAGTGTGACGGTTTGGTTAGCTCTCTTATTATTTATGATTACAAGACTTTATTATTCTTGATATTAATCATAATACTTTCAGAACATTGGCCACTTGGATCAGGCTATGGAAAATATGAATATCACATAAGTAACAACAGCTGTTGAAGAACTTAGGACTAAGTCAAATATGAAAGAAATATGAAATATCTCTGCAAATAGTTTGAGCTATGAAATACACTGTGTGTAAACGAATCTTTATGTCAAAATGGGAAAACAATGCAGAGAAGACATGAGCTTGTGATCTGGAGAAAATATGACAGCTAGGACAGCGAATCCCTCAGCTTAATAAAGCTCAGTTTCAGAGATGCTTCTTGGAATTCATCTTAAATTTTACCTCTTCTGAGTGGCTCCAATTCCATTTAACTATATCCCATTTTACTAAACTGAATTAATTTAGTTTAATTTAATTAATTTAGTTTAATTTAATTTAGTTGCAATTATTTGTGGCCCACTATTATAGGAGGGGCCTTGCAAAAAGCAGCTCCACTCCACAGTGAGTTCCTCACCCAGTTCCAGTGAAAATTCAGGCAGTGCAACTCTTACATCAGTCCTGTGGTTGACAGAGACATGGGTTGTAGGCAGGGAATATTATACCCTCTCAGTTCTCTTGTGTTGCTGCAGTCTTCAAACTTGAAAGTATTTCTGTATTTTACAACTAAGTGGTATGGGGTAAGGTGGCTGATTTGAGATGATGGTACCATTCCACACAAAGGGAAAGACCTGGGTTTCGGGAGCAACAAAGTCTGCTCAGATTCTCAATGTGTGTCCTGCCAGTCCCTCTATCTTTTAATATTTATTTCCCTAAATTTTGTGTTAAGGCTCATGTTTTATTTTCTTTGTGCATTTATAAAATAATTTATCTGGTTGTATAAAAAACCCCAAAACTATTCCAACAACAATGACAAAAATGTAATATAATTATTAAGCTAACAAAATGCTAATGTTACTGAAAGCTAAAATTTGGGCATGCATATAGGTGAAATACCTTGCCATGAACAGGAGACTTCAAAAAGGGATACAAGAACTATCCTGTAAAATTATAATCTGTCTCACATTTCTTTCCTTATGTGTTTTTTCTTTACTGTTTTATTTCGTTTTCATAAAAAGTTGTGTTTTCCTAATAAATCAATTTTAATTGTCTTTTTGAAGAGGAAGAGGGAGGGGTTATGACAGATGATTTTCTCCTAAAAACAGGGCTTTTCTTATTAAAGTCCTAAGCAGTTCACAAAACATCTAAAAGTTTCTGAGACATTCTAATATATCTTGTTTTCCTAAGTATTATTGCTTACCTGTGATTTTTATCAGGAGTTTTATACTGTCTCTATATAATCCAGCTTTATGCTTCTAGCTGAGAATCTATGATTTAACAGGACATCAGTAGGAAAAATATGGGATATATCAGGTCGTTATAATAAACACTGCCCTTGAATAAAATTATATCTACATCTCAGAAATAAGTTCAGTAAAGTAGGGCTGTAATAAATAGGAAGTGCCTTTGCAAAGGCCATGTTTGTTCTTAACCGTCAAATATATTTCATTTTTAAGTCAACATTAAATAGACAGGGTTGCTAGAAAATAATATCTTTATGCACCATATCTATATTAAAACAGTACAGTGCCACCAATTATGGAAACCAATTTATTGATGTTGTTTTGGTGGTCAAATATAAATCGGGCCATTTTCTAACAGGAAAAAATTGACGGCTATATTCAACTTTTGTGTTTCCCTCTAATAAAAAATATACATAACAGCTGCAGTATTATCTTTAAGAAGTAAACACCAGCACATTTGCCATCTGGTTTAGTGACTTTTTACAATAGTTGAGAGTTGTCATTCTCTGCTAACTCCAGATTTACCATTTGAAGTTGATGTTACAACTCTGATTTTGTTATCTATGCTGTAGAAAAAGCTGGCCATCTTTTCAAAGAAAGTCACTACTTCAACAGTTATCAAGAAAGAGCTAAAACTAAAGTGTGTCACTGGGCTTGGAAATGCACTTTGTGTCTTCTTTTTCTTTCACTCATTGCTGGCATCCAGCCACATGCCACTAAGAAAAATAAGGGATAAGAAAAACACTGCTACAAGTATTATCCAAATAATATTAAGCACCAGGCTTAGCAGGCCTTGAAGCTAATTTCATCTCAACATGAGAAAGGTTTGTCTCACATTTGTCCTACTGGAGTTCAAAGACACTGAATAAGAGACCTGGAACTCTGCATGCCTGGGAGTCCTCAAACTGCCAGCCTGATGTGGCACTGAAAAGGCTGGCCAAATGGCCATACTTTAGGAAATTAAACTGAGGATTTCTGAAGTTAATTCATGTCATTCTGAAATATAGTTTACTGATAATATTGAGGATATATATTCAGTAAGTTCAGTGCCGTTAATATCACAGCCCCTGCCTTTCCATTCCCTAAGTATCTTTCATATCTTCTGCTGTGCCCACAGTGTGCCTTATGCTTTTATTTTAAACAGTGACTCCATTTCCAAGTACATGCTGTAGCTTCTGGGAAACCATTCATAATTAGAGCAGTTTAATACCCAGAATGAATATTTATAGTATAAATTATTTGATGCATAATCTTAGTCATAAAATTATTTTCTTCATGCATTTTTGACTAGCTTTAGTGGCAGAAGCACCAAAATATTCGTGAAATACAATGTGCTATAAAACAGCATGTTACACTGAGCTGTACATTTCTCAGAGACATGGCCATGAGCAACTGCTTTAGGTGACCCTTCTTGAGCAAGGAATTTGGACCAGATGACCTCCAGCTATCTCTACCAACCCCAAACACTCAGTAAACTAAATTCCATGAACTAAATATTATCATGAATAGTCTAAGTAAAATAACTTTCTGTTCATTTGTTGACTAAATTTCACAACCAGTACATAAAAGAGAAAAAGATAACTATATAGCAATATAATTGCAAGACAAAACATTTCAAAGAAAAACAGGAAATTACTATATGCCATAAATCAGACTGTTTTTATTTCTAACAGAGATATGCTATTTTCACTCATAGTCAAAATTGTGCTATTAAGCAAGACTTTCTGAGGGACAAAAAAGGACCACAATATTTCAACACTATTTTTATGTTCGTATTGTGTCCATATTAATTATTCATATACTTCAAGTTTTTAATTTATTGGATACGTGTGAAATGGTCTACCTGGCTCACCACCATCAATTTGAACTATTAATGCTCCTTGCTTCTTTTAAATTCTTTCTAAAACATGCTGGGGTTTTTTTTGTTTCTTTAAGTGAAATATTCCATTTTGGAATCTAATTCGAAACGGTCGTATTGTTATTTCTGTTCTGTTTGCTTCTTTCTGATGGAGTACTTCATACAATGTCATTTAGCATTTCAAATATATAGTTATAGACATTAGTTGCCTTGGTGATGAATGTGTTGTGTACCTGAGGGACAACTGTGTGTACTTTGCTGATGTATTGATGTCGATTATAATTTGACAGGAACATTCTATGTATCAGAACTTTACCTGAAGAAAATGCCAATAACAAATTTCATGGTACTAATTAAAAATATAATTCATAAAACATTTCTTTTAAGGTTGTATTACACATGAGCTTGTCCTAGATAATTCATTAAAAGGTCCACTACAGTTTTGTAATAGAAATCTGCATCTTTTGGTCATCTGAAAGTTTCTTTAACACACCTTAGCAAGACAAGCTCACTGTGAAGAAGAAGGCTGAAATACGTTGATCAGAACACAGCTAAGATTTACTGCAGAAGCCCCAGAAGATTAAAACCCAAATAGCTAGCTGTGATGCTAGTATCAAGCTCCTTAGCAAGGAACTATGTAAAGGTGGCTAACACATCCATTGTGCATATGCCAAAGAAAAAATCCTAAGCCATTCTCACATCTCTGACAGATAGTCCAGACCTCTGAGCTGCCATTTCAAAGGGGAGTGGAAACAATCAGGTGAGTAAGGCTAAGGGAAGCATTTCAGGCATACCCTTCTATGTGGCATTTCTCTCTGGACTGGCTGCTCAACATATGTTTTTAAGTGACTTCTATGAACTGTTAAACTCTTCCAGTTTCCAAACAGAAAGAGGAGGGACCTAACTTTCTGCTCTGCATTCTGTGTCAGGTCCAAAATAGTTTAAACACTGTATTGAAACACGGAATATTTACTATGATAAAATTTATATTTTTATTATCGTAAGTATTTTTTAAGATCTCAGCTGCTATTTAAAGTATTCAATAACAGCACCCCATGAATACACACCCCCATTTGTTTAATGGCCATATTGTGATCTCCATGTTCATATCAGGAAACAGTTATTTTCATGACCATGCAATTACATGCTTTCAGCCTGGCCCTGAAAGAGGAGTACAATAACAAAACCCTAAACTTTTCAGCCAGAATTCAGTATATCTACCTTTTGAAGAACTGCCTGGGGACATGCTTCTGTATTGCAGACACTTTGTTCTCAAGAAACTTTAGATTTCATAGCGATAACTCTGATAATACTAAAAGACATATAATAGATGAAGATAGTAATTTGGTAAGAAATCAGTATGAAGAGGAAAGCATTGTGAAGAAATGTACTCTCATTATGTAACTGGCATGAGGTATCTTTCATGAGCTGATGGAGCCATTGTGCAGAGGTTTTGCCAGAGCTCATCTCTGATGGGTCAGGTCAAGCATACTCACCACAGCATCACCCTCCATGTTTTGGTTCCCTGTTCTGGGAATTCCTTTAATGTCATGTCCAACCAATTTTTTCATTTTCTTAAATAATTCACTAAGTTTCTGCCGCATTTTCATTAAATTCTCAACTCCTGCCCACTATCAGCATGCTCAGCCTTTTAATTCTTCTTGTAAATTAGGTCTCAGATGAGCAACTCATATTCTAACCCATTAACTGACAGGAGAGTCACAATACTGAGCAATTTCTTACAATGAACTTAAGACTAATCAGTATCACAGAATTGGCAACATCAGTACTGCCACTCTCTCAGCTTTGAGAGAGTGCCTTTGCCTACTTTCTTAGGCAGTGGCTGTTGCAGCTGTTTCTGCCAATTTGGGATATTGTGATGGAATTTTTTTCCTTTGTTTACACAAAAAAAATTGGTTTATTACCTTTTTGTTTTCTTTGTTTTAGAACATTTCTTCCCCATAAGTTATGTATAAATTAATGCTGAATATTACTTTTTCCTGGATAGATCAGCAGCTTATGTGCAAATTGAACTATAATGCTCTTGCTTCAGAATCCCATGATGGGGGATCTATAGCCTGCTAATGAGCACTGAGGGACCATTTGTAGCCTCCCAAGAAATTCAGGGCACTGTACTGTTTAAACTTGTGAGTATTATCTTCATAAAGGGTTATGAGCTGTTGCATGTGTTGTGGCAAATTAAACCTTAAAATAACCTCTTTAAAATCACTGGAATTACTCAATGGATGTGTGTAGTCTATCGTGTATGATTTAGGTGATTCCCCACTTAAAAGGAACAGTTTAGTGTAGTTTTGTTGGAATTTCATTGAATTCACAGCACAAATATGCAAGAATTTTCTCCACATTTACATACTCTAGAATTGCTCATACTCAATGAAAAATACAGGGCATGGTGCACAGATACCTTAGAAATACTATGATCTGGTTTTTTTAGTTATTCATATCTCAAAAAGCCTTTTTTACTCAGTTCAAATTTTCTCTGACTAATGCTCTGTTTAGCAAGATTTTAACCCAGAATAAATGCTGACTGCCATGATGTAACCATTTAATTTTATAAAATACAATTATTGACAGTCACATCTGTCAACTGGGAAGTTGTTACAGGACTGTACTCTATAGCTTCATCCCCTACCTTTACCAACGTGTTCATACATGCTGCTATGCATGCTGTTAGCCTTGTCTTTAATTCCATTTACTGTTTAGATTAAAATAAAATGCATTCAGAAATATATATCCATTTTCCTTTTGATATACTATTTATATATAAAGGAACAGTAAACATTGTCCATCAGTGCCTGTTCTTGGGTTTGTGACACATATACCTGGGACAGGTTTCCTTGCAGGAAATATTAAAACATTTATGCTTTGTGCTGTCTATGTCCTGGATAAGGAAATTCTGCCAAAATTACATATGCGTAATGACTAGCCTGTAAAGCAGGAGATGTAAAGTCATATTACATAAACTGTTTTTTCATATAGTTCATGAGTGCAACTATGTCATGATCTTTTTAAGTAACTTGCTTGCAAGAGTCAACTGCTTGTGCAGTGAGTTTTTCTGTGAAAGCAAGAGACCTATCTAGTAACTCAGTTCAGCAAACATTATTCCTGTGGTCAGTATTTTTTCTTCTGAAAAATAAGTCTAAAAATGAGAAAGCTCACCCTGAAACCAGACTGCCTTTGAGATGTGCCTCACAGGGACATCCCACATTCTGCTCAGGGGGGAGGAGAGCAGGCACAGTGCATGACATCCATAACCCAGGCAGTGCAGGAGCAGCCCCTGGGGGAACAGACAGTGCCACTACTGTGGAACCAGGCTTCCCCCAGGACCTCTCCTGATGCTTGGTTTTCATTCAGGGCCTCCTCCCCACCAGTGCTGTAGCCTTGCTGCCCCTGCCTGCCATGCTGAGACTCCTGACACATGTTCTCTGGCCATTCTGTGGGTTGAATACACAATCTGTCAGCTTGAAAACTGGAGTAGAAAATGATATGTGAGCTGCTTTCTCATTTTCTAAATGAGAATATATTATTTATGTGTATTTGTACACAATAAAAGGGAAGGTAGAAAATTAATCTAGACTTTCCCTTCAACATAATGTATAAGAGCATTCCACTGATTTCTTCCTTTTCTATCGTTTTCCTGTCTATTAGTTAGGGAAATCAGATGAAGAGGAATTATGGCCCTACGTGTGCTCAGGAGAAAAAAATGATTTATTGGTTGCTTTCTGTTAAATGCACTGAGTCTCGGTTTTAGAAAATACAAAGTGAAACGATCATCTCACTTGAAAGAAGGTGCTGGTAGAAGCCAGCCATGCTAACACAGCTGTACACTTCCTTCCCTGACTGCACACACAAAGCCATCAAAGCTCTTTTTAGCTGCTGGCCAGTCAGGATAGTTACGGAGAAATTGAAGGGTCAGTGCAGATCACACTTAGTACTGAAAAAGATTGGCCCCTTATGCATTTTCCAAATTTACTCAGGAAAGGGAGAGAACAGGCAGTTATGTACATAATCATGCAACATGCTCCTAAAGCTATAGCTCTTTAACAAAAAAATGCGTGTATTTCTGCTTATGGATTATGAACAACTTGAAAATTTTAATTTCCTTACCAGAGCCTCAACAGTTGTGGTAATTAACTTCATTTTTAACTGGGGCTAGCAGTGACGTTTTAACACTCCCTTTGCCTCTCTTGTTTGCACAAGTTAAGAATATCACCCACAGCTTATGTAATTATATCCTTCAGTGTTTCACTTATCATTTTGCAGTCTGGATTTTTAGTAAAGAGAATTGAAATAAATTGCTTTAAGAATTTCATAATTAAAATATTCTATTTAGCTTGTGGAGTGTTAGATGATAAAGGAAATCTTATTAAAATTATTTTAACAAGTAAGTATTATTTCAATATCAATTTTTGCTGCAAAATAGAGTTGTTAGCCCCAGGCACAAATAAATTCAGTAGGATTTTTTCAATTATATCCTGTGATTTCAGATCATCTGCCAAACCTGCTGCTAAAAATCTATCCCGAATTTCAGACCCTCCTTCAGGTTACCTGTCTGTTCCATGATCTAAACTTCAAACTGACCCAAATACTCCATTACAATGCATCGGGTTTAGCTTTGTTCCAGAAACAAGGATAATTATATGAAGAAGTTGTAAAGATAAACAAGGAAAACTTTCTTTTTTTTCTGACACAAATAATTTTGTATTCACAACAGAAAGGAATAAAAAAATATGTAATGGTAAAAATTTCACACTTTATGTAAGAATATTTTATGATTTTTTTTGTTAAATGCAAGAAAACATTCAGTTAAAATAATTCAATTCTACCTGAAAATTAGTATTTAAAAGATTTTTGTCACTAAAATAAAATTTAAATGAATTTTTAGCTTTATGCTGTATTAAGGCTTACTGAGTACCTTAATCTCCTCTAGCTAATTTTCTTTTTAAAATATACAATAAGAGATTCATAATTAGGGCTGACGACATTCCTAAAAAAATCCTGTGATGGTTTTTTTATACAATTTGTTTTTTCCTCATTTCTATCAACTGCACCTATAGAGAAAATATGTAATTCTTCAAAGTCTAGAGTGGCAAAATCCTGCAAAGTGAGAAAGGACCTGCTTTGGTACAGCCTTTTTGAAGATTTTTCGAGAATTGTGAGAAAGCATATTTTAGCTCTGTTAAGATCATATTGAATTTTCATTTACTTAACAAAACTAAAATACATTCATATAGTCTTTCCTCATAAATGGGATCCCCAGGATTGCAGTGCATAATTTAATTTATTCTGAGTCCTGTAGCATCTTCAAGCTCAGTCTGCTCTCACAAAATGCAACCCACACAAGTATGAAATTAAATCCGTGTTCATGAGGATTTTTTTATCTAAATATTTTCAATTAAATAAGACTAAAATATTCAGCCACTTTTTTGAAATATTTTTTGAAGATGACTTTTTTGGTTTTTTTCTTAAGGTATTATACCAAATAGAAATAATAATATATATTATATAGACACACATTATATTTTTGTTTATTGTTTTAGTAGAAAGAACATACTCGGGTGATTTAAAATTTCCACTTTGAGATTAGTTTTGCAGACGTTTTTTCCTACTCACAGTTTCCCATGAAAATACCAGTTTCAACAAGAAATCTTTCTATGCAAAAAAATCCAGGAAGATCTTCACAATTCTTTACTGAAAAACAGGGATAAGCAGCTTACTGTGGTTGACTAGGGTCATTTTGCCAGTATTGCTCTTTAAGTAGCAAGAAGGAAAGTGCAGACTAAACTACACCAACTTTTTAATTCTTGCTTGTGAGATATTTTTTAATCCCTGTAGAGATGTTTTTTCCTTATAAAATAAGGAAAATGGAACTGTTAACTTCCACAGTCTTGAAAGACTCTGATTGTATTAGCTGCTGAAAGGAGGATAATATTTTTAAGTAACATAAAATCATCTCACTGATTGACAGAATACACATACAATAAAGTAAAATGTAAGAAAAATTCGAAGTAATTACTTGAAATGAAATAACATTCAAGAAAGCTAAGAGGATAAAAGATACAGTCGCAACAAGAAGGCTTAAAAGCAAACATATAGCAAAGTGTTATGGAACATATTTTAATGTGATTTTTTTTATCCTCTTCAGTCTTTTCATTTACAGTATCAGAGCTATCCCTAAGGCTTTCTTCCCCAGAAGAAAAGGAATGCAAGTATTTTATTTTATGTCAGTTTGTCTCACTTTGTCATTACAGGAGGTCATGGGTACTAATTACATGACCAATAGTTTATAATCTTTGTTTCAGAAAGAGATTTAGTTTCAATCTAGTTCTGAAAGACAGGAATTGTGTTCATAAGCATATCAGATCCACAAAACTAGGAGGCTTCTTTGAAATTATATTGTGCAGGAATAATTTTGCTTTTCTTAGTTGCCTTCTATTTTTTCAGTGTCTAAAACTGAAATCTGGAAAGGTATTTGTAAAGGAAAGCAAAACTAGAACATTATTATGATCACAAATCTGTAGGCCATAAACAGAATGTCAGGTGTCATGAGACTAATGAAAACTGCAAGAGTAGAAAGTTCTGATTTGAAGCTGTCAAAGGACTAACATATTTTGTCATTTTTAATCAAGGAATTCTCCCTCTGTGAACTGGATGCCTAAGAAGGCTTCCTTCAGTCACTACTGTACAGTAATGTAAAAGCCATTTACATCTGTCTCTGCTCAATAAATGCTGAAGCTGCGTTTTCTATTCACAGCACTGAAGTTTACATTCAGGATGATCATCTCAGCAGACTGAGCACAGTGCAGGCTGCAACGTCTTAGGAATGACAGAATCTGTGCTTTTCCTTAGTTCTTCTTGCTCTCTGTACATACTTCAGTTCACAGACCAGGACTGAATTCATACAAGGAAACTTATGAAGGTGATTTCACAAACAACACAGGAATAAGGGTTTTTTAAGGGAATACTTTTGTTTACTGAGGATAATATGATTTGTATGTCTTCTTTGTCAATCTTTTGACCTAATTTACTATAACAGATGGTGCTATACATTGGCATAGTAAAATGGAATATGCAGATTAGATTCACAGTTTGGTATGGAGAAATGACTTTGTAGAGTACTGTGAAGAGATACTGACTTAGGCCATGAATGCTTTGTGACTGAGTCACTACATAGGCCCACACCAACTCATTGCTTTAAAGGAATTTTCCAGCTTCTAGTTTTGAAGCTGGCTAAAGTAAGCCCTAGACCAGTTGAGACAAAAATGAAGAGTATAGCCTTAAACTAGGGAGAATATTTTCAATGTTTTTTTTAATACCTATCTGAACAGAAGATAGTCAGTGCAAGCTAGCAGTTGGGTTTTTGTGCTAATGCAGATGATTCCCTGATCAAGAAAAATGAGAATTCTTTGCCTCTAGTGTCTGAGAGACTCTGACCCTGAGGAAGTCATAAAACTTGAAATTTCAAGAGACTGTTCCATTTATATAATTCCTACTTTTACTTGTCTTAGATAAATCATACTTCCACCTGTTTGGTTGCTTTTGGAAAGGACAAGAATGACTAGGAACTGTAGAAAAGGCCCAACCTATTCTCATAAATTAATATAAACAATTTGGTAAAGAGCATAGATTGGCAGTTCCCATTAGGTCACTGAAACTTTGCTGGTGTTTTCAGAATTTAAGTTTTAACAAAACTGTTGGTTAAGGGAAAGCAGCATTATTGGTATTGTTTGTGTGTCACTTCATGGCCATGAATGGGTAAATGGGATTAAAATTGTTCCCATAATTTGTCACCTTTAAAATAAATGGGAACATTTCAACAAATTGATTTGGGGTTGCCAATAGTTCTCTGCAGTCCATTCTATTTTTGCAGCAATATGTGTTTGAGGAAGATTTTTTCAGCACAGGTTTTGTTCTGACTTTATCCTCCTTGATCCTTCCACACACTATATTGATTTGCATGGCTTCTACAGCCTCTGCTTTGCAGTGCTGTTCTTATGCATCTTCTTACCTCAGCATATGTTTTCAACACTACTTCAAACTGGTTTATCTCATGCATTTTACCTTGTATCCAAAAAGTTATCATTTACCTTATGATTGGTTTTGGACACACTGTTCTGGGGAATACATTGGCTCCAAATAAATAATTGAAAGTTTTCTTTCTCTAGAATTTACATTTCCTTATTTACCATGTTACTTTAAGATATTTTCAGAAGCTAATTTTTTTTTTTTCATATAGTCTCTTGCTTCACAGAGCATTTGGCACAACTGGATGCAAAAAAGGAAATCTATTTGACTTTTGAAGTTTCCAAAGAAAATTCTATGTTACTTTTTTATTTTATGTAAGGAGAGTTTACAATTTTTTATTTGGAAATACTTTTTTGTGTGCATTCTTGAAAATCGTTGCTATCTTTATTGCTGTTTTTCATAAAAGATCCTGGTGTTTCTGCTTTCTTAATCATCTTTGAGTGCCTTACTTGGCTGGAAGACACTTGACAACTTTACTTCGGGGTGTGGATATTCTTGGTGGGCACCGTTCCCAGGTATGGCAGGAGTGAAATTAGTTTTCAGATTAGGATGCCCATGTATGTGTTGAAATATGAACATGTTGCAATGTACTATCTTGATGTGCTATGGCAAAAGAAAATACTATAACACATAGCCAGCAGTCACCTGGGGTGTGGGAGGGTCTCTCAGAGTAATTTCACTCTATTATTTCCCATAGAATCTGTAGAGTGTGATTCTTTGATATTTGCCTATTCTTGAGTTTGTTTTGCAGTACTGGATTTTATTGTGTATCAAGGGTTGTATTTGAATTTGTTTGTTAGCAGCTCATACTACGCTAACAGAGGTTATGAGACACTGCTTTTCACAAACGCATCTTCCATTAGAAAAAAACAATCTATTCTATATTTCTGCAATTTCACCTAATCCTGCACCGTTTCTGTGGATAAAGTGGTAATATAGGAATAGCTGTGTATGGATGCTAGACAAGAGTTTCTGTCCAGCATTCTCGTCTGTTACTTATTTCCATTTTGCAGCTGTACACTTCACTGCTGGTAGGTGGGCCACCTTCTCTGCATCTATGGTGAGCTGCAAAAACCTACTCCTTTAAACTTAATTTTTCCTCTCCTTTTCAATTATGAATTGAAAATAAACTTGCCTTCTTTCATTCCACTGATACTGACACTGCATACTGTTATTGTCTTATTACCTCAAGGAACCTGTATGAGTTTTTTGGGTTTTAGGGTTTTGGGTTGGATTGGGGTTTTTTTGGTCAGATTTTTTTAAAATGGAATACAAAGAATGAAAAGAAATGTTTAATAACAATATTAAAATTTTAAATCCAGTGACCAGAGAATTTTCTTAAAAGATAGGCTGCTGTAGATGGAATTTTTATTACCTCTTCTGGTTTTAATTCCATATTTAGAAAAAAATAATGTGCAGGCTTCTATTGGCTCTCCCCAAAGTGTCCATGAACACTCTGTCCACGAGAAAATTATTCTCTGCTTGATTTTCTTCTCTGTTTTTGTTTATCCCTCCAAATCAAGCTTCATACACAACAGAATGGCAGATAGAGAATGTGGCAGACAGCTAATGACTCATAGTGACAGACTCATAAACAAGATAATGCATGGTAGGGAGGGTTATTTTTTCTTCCAGAATGCCCTAGCAGAGGCTTGTCCTTCCTTGTCCTTTTTCTTTTGTTGGGATTATGTGCATAAAATATAGGAAAGGTACTTTCACAACTACTTGATTTTTGAAACATTCCTTAAATGAACACGATACCTGTTATATTTGATCCAGGAAAAAACCCTGTTCTTTTGAGGTGTGAAGCCTCCCCTCCATCTGGAGGTTTGGTTGGTGGTGGAATAAAGCAGCAGGAGAAATGGATCTCAGCCCTGCACAGGCAGAGCAGTGACAACCACAGACTCCGTTTGAGTCTCTTTTGGAAAGAAGAGCATAGCTGCCAGATCACCTCACAGCTGTTGCACAAATATACATTATAGAATGAACTGTGGATAACAAGTCCCAGTAATTCATGGACTTCCAGATGCGCTGAACCAGCATTGTTCTGCATAGTTGATAGAAGAACTTTGAAAATGCTTGTTTTCTACATATTGACTATATTATTGTTAATCAGGCAGCATTAATACTTTGTGGCTGAGCAGCAGGAAACCTGCCTGTTTGCTTTTTTATGCCTGCTGCAATCTGAAGTCCTCAGGAAGAGAAAATATTGCACCTCCCTAGGGTGAGATCCCTTTGGTAAAAGATGAACAGGCAATTGAAAACAGCACCAGACAAAAAATTATGCCCAAGCCAGGTAGAATCATTAGCAAAAGAGATTTTTTTTTTTAAATCTGTCTCCTAAGCAGAAATGATTGATCTGTCTTTAGAAGCTTATTCTTTTGTGTTTATGTGCTAGTAAAACATAAATTGATATATTGAGAACAAAATTTTGGTAGTTTTAGTGTGTTCA
This sequence comes from Daphoenositta chrysoptera, assembly GCA_013397915.1. Classification (NCBI taxonomy): domain Eukaryota; kingdom Metazoa; phylum Chordata; class Aves; order Passeriformes; genus Daphoenositta; species Daphoenositta chrysoptera. The sequence continues at coordinate 49,493 of VZRO01004840.1, read as the reverse complement.
CTTCAATGGAAAGCTGCGGGTATATCCACCTCAAAGCCTTGGTTCATTCAAGGTCTTCTCAAAGAAAGTTGTTGGGGTACTGAGAGCAGGGAAGCTTTTAATCAGTGATAGAGGGAGTTGTTTTTTTCTGATAAAGAAAGGTGTTAGATACTGATAATTGGATCATCAGGCTTTCTTGGCATGTTGTTTCCTTCAGGAGAGCTAATATCAGTAGCCATCATTCAGAGGAGCAGATGGAAATTTAAAGATGACTTCTGCAAATAAAACCCTAACTAAATTAATAATGTTGAGACTTACCATCAAGCAACATAAATTAATGAATTTGAGCTGAAAACATCCATGATCATACAAAAACATGACACAATAAAGAGACCTAAGTGGCACAAAAGATTAATATAACTGTGCCCAAATACCTATTTATCCCTTTGAACTAAGCTCCCAAGAGCTATTTTACAATACACAGCCAGCTTTCCAATGTTTTCTATGTGGAGTATGCAAGGGAGAGCCAGATGCTTTATGATGTCCTTTTGCTGAGAGCCAAAGCTTTACAGAATTAAGCATTCAATGTCATGAAAATAACCTTTGAGCAACTCTTTTTTTCTCTCTTTTCTTTTCTTTTTTTTTTTCCAGAATGATGTAGTTGATCCTGCCTAAATACTATCATTTCTGTCTTACTTCCTTGAAAGAAAGTTGACAAGTTAAAAAGTTTGAAAATCTTCTAAGTTAGTGAAAAACCCCCACAATTTGGAGGTATAAGGAAATTGAGTCAGGGATACAGACTGGGGAAAGGAAGAATGTGGTTTCTGACTAAGCATGCAAGGAAGTCAAATTCGTTTGAGATGAATGGGAAGACAGTAGAAGAAGAGGAAGGAGCTATATGGGGGATAGAGCATTGTAATAGAAATGGGAGAGGAAACAATTATGTAAGCTGCCATTCAGCAGAGGTGGAATGTGTGGGCAGAAATGAAAAGTGGAAAAACCAGAAAAAAAATGAGACAAATATCCCCAAATCTACACCTAAAATTATGATTCAGACACAAAGCATGAGAAAAAGAGCAGGTTGAGTAAACAACAGTCACTGAAGAAGAAAGCAAAAGTACAAAAATACTTGGAGACCAAAAGACAGGAGGGAGCAAGCCAGAATGTGGTGGTATTAGGCATGCCATTGTCATTTTTGGACACATGAAGCAAGAGGAAGGAGAGGAAGGACATAGACATGGGAAAGAAGTTCTGGGTTGTGATGGGAGGGAGGAGGTAATATGATGTCTGTGGGTAATGCACAGGATGGGGAAGGTAAGGAGCATCCCAATTGTCACAGATATCACAGGAAGATGTCAGACTTGTAAATGGAAGTGTAAAAGTGTGTGCATGGCGTGGGAAGAAACAGGATAGATTGGGGAAATGAAAGCAAAGCTGGAAACAGTCCAACATAGAAGAGGAAACAGCCAGGTTAGGCATTAAGAAGGTAAGAAGTATAGGGATATAATGCAGAAAAGGGTTGTGGGGAGTGGCAGGTGGTATGGGACAGAAACCAAAGTATCTGAAAAGCACTGTGAAAATACATCAGCACCACTTCAGCACACAAGCTTGCACTATGTCAACCTGACAGGGATGGGGAAAAAGATGATAAGTTGAAGAAAACATGCAGGAAGTGCCCTGCTGCTCTCTCAGTTATCACTGTGGATCCATACAACTCAGGAAAAAACCCACCATCATTTTGACCAATATTCTTCCTCCTAGAGGACATTTCATGGTTGAATGGCCTGATTTGCCTTTAAAAAGCCAATACAGAAGTCAATGAATACAGTGAGACTTTTTCTGCCAGTAGATGGACATATTTTTTCTTAGTGTCACTTTGTGTTTATAAAAGAATAGGAGACATTAAGCCTCTGTCTACTTGTTCTTCTGTAAAGAGAAGAATAATGTGCTTGAACAGGACATATTAGAACACCACACATTTGAACTCCCATCTGTGTTTTGAAGTAAGCATTTTCAACCGTCAGTCTTCCACCTTTCCTACCTCTGTCACTTTCTGCTGCATCATATTAGCATTTTAACAATCTACATTGGCATTTAAAAAAATGCAGCTTTCATGTTGCTCTTTAATTTGCACAGAACAGACAGGGTGAGGCATTAAGCTCCAGCATTCATTTTGGAGTTTTCTTTTCTATAAAACAGTCTACATTTGCATGGAAACAATATAAATCAAACCCCCAAGAAACCAGAAAACTATCCTTCAAGTTGGTAGTCATATTATCTCCCAGGGTTTACATGATTAGTTCCAATGTCTGGGTATGTCTGGGTATGCCTATTGAAAAGCCCATATATCATATTCTCTATCTTTGGGGTTTTTTTAAGTCAGAAAAATCTGCACCAAATAATGTGCTTAAATATCAAATATTAACCCTTTATCCTTCCTTTATTTAAAAACTCATTTTGCACAGTGCCTCAGGTGAAGCACGATGTAAAATCAGACTAAAAATAGCACATGTTCAGCATGTAGGCAGATCAGAGCCACCCACATTACCCTACTGAAATCCTGAATAAAAATCCTTTGCATTATTAACCTAAACACACAATATTAAATAAATTCAGAAGAAAAATTTAGACATGTTCAGATACTCAAATCCTGCTTACTATTACACTGAAAATCTAGGTACTGTCTTTTAGGAAACAGTCCCACATTTTTCCATTTATAAGCATAAACCTGCTTTAGAAAATTGGTTGCTTATTGAGAATTTGAGACTGCTGAGGCAGCAGGGACTTGTGTGCCTGGGGAGGTAGTTCTGTGGGATATTAGTCAAGTCTATCATTACCCCTGATAGTAGCACTATGTGCAGTGATGCAGGGAGGATGCCTTGTCTACACTTTTGGTGTATGAATCCATACATCTAGTAAACAGAGACAAGAGGAACCTGCTTTGTCCCATAGAATAATTGAAAAACATACAGAACAAAAGGTTCTAAGGAACAGCAAGCTCATTCTCTGTAGTCCTGTTTGCCTCATGAACATGCACATGCTGACATTCTCTACCTGTATGTATGGGTGAATGGCCCATCCAGAGTCTCTTTCAGATATCGAAGCATCTGGGTTTCCTCGGTTCAAACTAAGCATCTATTAGCAAGTCCTAAAGCAAATAATTTGTGAGCTTGAGCACAGTTGCTTCATAAGTACTATTAATGTCATTATCACTATTTATACAACCAAAGATGAAAAAAGCCACACACACACAAAAGAACAAACACAAGCCTCTCAGTGGTTATAGATTATCTCCTCAGAAACAATTGAAGTCTTTGAATTGAGTCTCAGGAATTGAAGCTTGATATTCCTATACAATTTGGGGCCAAACTTTGTCTAGTTCAAGGATAAAAGAGCTCATCAGAACACATGGAAGTTTTCCACTGGTTTTAATTGGCTTTGGATTGGGTCCAAGGAATGAATTTTGTTGTCCTGTGCTATGCATGTGCAGCTGTTCACAAATGTAAAATTCAGTTTTAAAAGCTATGCCTAAAAAAGGATATTATAGAATCCAGTTCAAAGCCAAGACTCATCCAGTTCATTTTGTCTGTTTTTCTCTCCATAACTGTCACTGGTCATGGTGTCTTAGCTGCCATTCTTTTCCTCTTTCACATCTTACTGACTCTATTTTTGTAACAGGGCTCAGGCAAAACAGGTGCAGTCGATTTCAGAAAAGGAGGTTTCAGCATTTGTTTTGATTCTACAGTTAAGTAAAAGACTTCTGGACCTTTTGAAATTTTTCGTGGGAAGGGGGATCAAGTATATCTCAGAATGGCTACTAACTTCCTAGCTGGGGAAACATTTATTTTGCTGTCTCACTTTTTCTTCTTTTTGGTAAACCACCCATTAAATGGTTATTTTCAGTAGATTTTGTTCTTGATCAGAAGAACAAGTGTTCTTCTGTTGACAGTCTTTGACTTCAGAAGCCTGAAGTTGAGATGAAAAAATCTATCAATAAAACCAAAGTTTTCCAAGAAATTTTCACATTTCAGTCAACTGTAATTTCCAGTTTCATTTAGTATGGAAAAGAAAATGGAGTTTTCCCACAGGATGTGGTATAAAACCAAAGAAGACTTTGCTAGAGGCAAAATATAAGAAATATTCCATTAGGTAGGTTTTATTTGCATTTTTGAAGTCCAAGATTTGACCAGTAAAACTCTGGATTTTAACAGTACTCCATACTTCAAGATAATGAGATTTTGAAAGAATGTGAAAAGTTACTTTATATTCTTCATTTGCTCTTCTAATAAAATCTAAAGTTGCATAGCAAGATATTTCATTTGTAAAATACTTGCCTGAGTTTTTTATGATCTTCTCTACTCATGCAACCCCAATTGTCTTATTGCTTTGCTTTTGGAAGCCTCCTCCTCTATGATTTAGTTTTGCTTTTCTGTAGTTCAGCCCTACACCTCTTGCCCATAGGTTTGCTTGTTCTTAAATACACCTCCATCACTTTAAAACAGTTCTCCCTAAAGGATAAAATTTTAGGTTCTAAATATTTCCTCTTTGTATATTAACTTTTTAGATAACTCTGATCTTTCCACAGCTTTCACCTCTAACTCCATTTGTTCTTTCTCTTCCTGCTTCTCTATTTTATCATTATCTTTTCCCTGAGAAGGGCTGTTACTCTGGATGGTATTCCAGGGGTGCCTTAGCAGTGCTGAAAGTAGATGGCTTCAAACACATCTAATCTCACAGTCAGTACTATTCTTTAAATTATTCTTCTTGATATTATTATATGCTAACCCCCCAAGGACCAAATCCTTAGCTGTTGCAAATTGGATATTGAAATGAATGTAGCTTTATGAATTACACTAACTGTAGTACCATCTCTGTGACACTGACATTTTCCTGAGAAGTTAAAAGTTCAATATTCACACCTAATTTAAAAAACCTGAATCTCAGCATATAAGCTTAGTCAAAACAGAATATCATCAGTAATTTTTGTCTTCTGAGAGACTGACCCTTAGCTAACAGAAGATGTGAAATGTAGATGATTTTGGGCTTTCACATGATTATTCATTGAAAGTTTATATCTGTGAAGTGTCCTGAGTAAAGAGGACATGTTGATGGGGCATGTTGAGATGCTGATTAGTAACTCTGCTGTATGAAGTTAACTGAAGAAGCTGCAAATCTTCACAATTTTCAGAATCAGGACAGATAGAATTACAACTCAAAGGCATATTCTGCTGAGTAGGAAAATGACAAAAGAATAAAGTAAAGATTTTTTGCAGCTTTTGTGCTAGAAACAGGCTACAGAGTGACTGAATTTCCAGAAATTTAAAGCTGCTCCAGAATAAGTCATATTCTGTGCTGAGTCTTTCACTCCCTACATATTGTGAACTTACAAAGGGCAGAAGCTAAAATGAACACAATTTAAGAACATCCATTTTTCTCATTACAGCTGCAGCACTATCACAAGGCATATTGATAGAGGCAAGAAATTAATACCATTTGTACAGCATGGATGTTCACACTCCTGCACCCAGTCTCTCTCAGACTCTCTCTTACACCTGATGAGAAAACTCTCTTCAATACATCACCTATTAATCTTCATAACCATGCAGAAATTGTCAGTAAAAAATGTCAACACCAGTTTCTTTTGGTACTCTTAAATTTAAACAAAAGGAAAATAGAAAGTGAAATGCTTCATATATTCTTTGAATTGTTGACATAGTGTAACAACATTCAAGCACTGCAGCCCAATGCATGATACTGAGAAAAAAATTTAATATTAGAAACTTATAAACTCCAAAAGCTGTAATTCAGTGTAACAATAAGAATAATCTGAGATCGTTCACTGTGGAATTATTATCAATACTGTTTTCCTCTCTAGAGGAAATACTCTTTTCCTCTCTAGAGCTATTTTTTTATCTAAAGCTTTTTAAAAATCAAAGAACGAAAAGCTTCAAATTGGAAGTTTGGTTATTGTTAAGGTTTGGTTATCCATGGTGGGACCTAAAGTTACCTTTCAAACAAAATCCACAAAAACACTTCCAGACAACTAGAAGCAGTCATAATCTGTATCTTTAGAACTCACTGTTCTTATCCTCATAAGAAATGGAATATGATGGCAAATTTTCAAGTTGTAGCAGCACATCCACTATAACTACCACACCACTATTCTATGAAACTTCAGTCTCAGGCTGCTGCAACACTTTGAGATTTTTAGAACCTCTGGATTTTGTTAGCCATAGTAGAGTGTCTGCCCTTCTATTTTCCATGGATATTTTTGAGATGTGCCTGAGTGATTAGGCACCCTGCGGAAAAGAAAGAGAGTCAGAGAAAAAAAGCTGCTCCCGAGAAGAAGGAGAACTGTAGGATCCATGGCATTATGGATCTGTAGCATGCAACATTAAAGAACTGAGATGGTTCAAGGTATAAAAGAACTAATGGGCTTGCAGAATAGGGATTAATTTTGAAGCCTTGTAATACTTTATGCTTAAAGAAATCACAGTATTTAGAAACATCCATACAGAATCACAGAATATTGTGAGTTGGAAGGAACCCACAAGGATCGAGTCCATCTCCAGTGAATGGCCCAAATGGAGATCAAACACACAACCTTGGCACTACTAGCACCATGCTCTAACCAACTGAGCTAATATATTATCTGAGAAATTATTGGATTTGAGCAGGACACAAGTAAAATCAAACATATATTTTAGAAACAAGTATCTGATCGTCTTTTAAATCCTTCAGATATTCTTGGTCCCACTACTCTTTCCCTAAGGGATAGGCAATGTTTCAATACTTGATTTTGCAAAATAAATGAAAGAGAGAGAGATTCTAACCAAAACCAAGCTGAACTATACCTATTTTAAAATTATTTTTTAGTTTTAGACCTGACTTTCACATTCGTTATGTCAGTGAAAAGTGACTATGGTAAGAAGGTATGAATCATGCTCCACATTTAGCTATCCATCTCTTGAACTGGGGCCAGAGCCAAGATGCTGTCTCTAGTTTGCATGGAATATCTAGCTTTTAGACAAGCTAAAATCAAGTGACATGAATCAAATCTATAAGTTACTCTAGGCTTTAAACGAAATCTGATATTGAGCTCTATCCCACAGGCATAAAAATGTTTCTTAAACATAAGAACATTTTTCTTCCTAACATTATAGGAAAGAATACTGTTATCTCTGGCACTACTTGAAGTTTAAAAGCTTGGCCTGAAGTTAACATCTATCTTACCATAAGTGTTGCATAGAATTTTGCAGTTTTGTTTGTTTTGGGCTTTTTTTAAAGACAGAAAAAAGGAAGACCAAACATAAAAAGACGGAGCTGTGCTCCCCAGGATCTGAAGCTTTGCTAGCTTTATCATCTCCTAGAGGAGAAGGATCCTTACGAGGGGTCCATTCTTTCAAGTTCGTAACAAAGTGTGATGGTAACCATCCCTAATCCTTTGTAGAATAGAGAAATTCATGTGTTGTTTTGCACTACAAAGTTGAGAAAGACCACACACTGTATACTGTAACCTTTCCTGTGATTGCCTCATATGTTTTTTGTCTGATTTAACCATATTTTTCATTATGGTTTTGCTATACATGTGGAAAAAAAATTATTAAAAAACTTTTCATGTACCAGTTTCCTTCCTGGGAATATATTTGAGATAAATCATGCAAATCCTTTTTTTTTCTTCAATCCAAGGGTTTCTAAATTTCTGGTGGAGAGAAACTTTCACAAATTTAATAGAACAAGGACATGTGTTCTAGATAATTAAACAGACCATTCTGTTCATTTTTGACATGTTATCTTTCTATGTAAAACTGAAAAATGAGAAAGCTCTTCTGTTTTTTGGGCAGTTTTAATAATTTTTGCTCCTATATATGTTACTTCTTTTTCTCTCCACTTCTACATAAAAATATGGAGAAATATTTTTCATTACCTTTCTGCAAGGAATTTCTTGCATCTACTATATTCTTAAAATCAATCAGATTATTTTTTCAATGAATTTTCCATTTTTAAGCTTAAATTAAATTAATCTTCAAAAGAAAATAAATCATTTTTGTCAGAGACAACATCTTTAATGATGAAATAATTAATAGATACAGAATAACAGAATAATGAATTAATAGCTGTTTTGATGATAGCTTGCAGTCTTTCCTGCTATACTACAATTAACAATTGTCAAATCTTTCCTAAAGACAGTTAAATGTCTTTATTTGTGTCTTAGATTCAAAGATGTAAGTCCAAAGATGCACAGTAATTTTTGCACAGTGAGGAAAAGTACCAAAACATTATAGACCTATACCCTGCTTTTAATCACTGGATTATCCTAAAAAGGAAATTATTATAAGCAGCAATATTAATTCTTCCTCTGAACATAATTTGAAGTTTGGAAAGGGGTCAGTTCCAGAATGTAGGGGCAATAGAGGCATTATGGAAAGGACAATGTGTCACAGGCTTTCAACTCCCCTGGAGACAGAGGTTCTATGCAGAGGTAGCTGAGTGTCCCTCCGACTGTCTGTGCTCCTGAGCTCAGATGGGCCAGAAATTATTTGATTTACAACCAATGTGCAACTCTTCCTGTGAAAGATGAAATTTTAAGAAACAAATATGCTCTCATCACCTTCAGTTCTAACCCAAAGAGATTGTAATGAATCTTTCTCTATATTTTGCAAAAGGGAAGAGGTGGGGAAATGATAGGAATTCTTGGAACTCAGATATAATTTAACCTCAGATATTCAGCGTGGGTCTATAATTTTCAGTTAGCATTTGTACACTCATTTTTGAATTTCACTTGCCTTAGAAGTAAAAAAGAGGATTCTAGAATATAACATCTGTCCAAAAGGTCTGTATAATGCTTCTGTCTCTGCTAAGACTTCAGCTTTCTGATGAATAAACTTAACTGCAACCCAACAGTTCAGTAAAATTTATTGAAAAAACATGTCTTTATCAAAAGCTCTCGTGATCACCCCAGTGTATTTGAGCACTAATTGAATAAATCCCTTTAGAACTAAAGCTATCAGCATTACCTTATTGGTTTGATTCCTGTCATCACCAATACTGAATTGGTGATGAATTCCCCACAGCTAAGGTAAACCAGACACAATTGTGTTTCCATTGCCAAAGTAATTAAACATAAAGCCATGCAAAGGGAATGAAACAGGCTTTCTTTTTTTCATTAAGAACATGTGAACTTTAATAAAACCCCTTTTGCTTGAAAAATAATTTTTCTCACTCATTGATTGATTCATAGAATTTTCTTTGCATCTCAGAAGCAATTCCACCACTTTAGGATACTTTGTGAATGAGCAGTAGGGGATATATTTGTCTCAAATGAGTCATCTGCCTTCTTCTGCTGAGATCAGCAGCCTTGATTTGCTTGTTCTGCCTGTATTTGCTCTGTACTAGGACTTACTCTTTCCCTTCATTCCTCAGTAAGAAAAGGTGCATGACAATGAAACCTACAAAGTAATTTCATCCTGTGGACAGACAGTTACAGTGAGGTTCTGTGCTTCTTCTGCCCTGATAGCTGTATATATGTGGCTTTCATTTAATATACGTACACCAGGGGAAAACACTGCTAGAATTCACTGAATCTGTCTCATTTTTAATTCTTAGAGAAAACTTGAATGCCTAAAAAACTCCATAATCTTTTAGCTCCAGGGGAAACCAAACCTCTGTCTTACACTGACCGCATTCATTAAGAGAAAACCATTAAATCTGCTGTACAGAGAATGACTTTTCTCTGTCTCCTTGGTAAGGATCCTGGTTGTGATCTTTTATTTCCTCATTAAAATGATACCATCTCCTTTCCTATGTGTGACCTGTTTCAATCTTGCAAATGTTGCTAGTATTGATCTATACCTGTCTTGGAGATAATAAGGCTTTTGCAACTAAACCTGTGGGATTCTGAAAGCTCCCTGCAAAGTTTGATCTTCAGCTGAAGTTAAGTGGGTTCTGCCTGTGCTTCTGTTTCTCCCAAGTGCTTTTGTCAATTGCTTCTTTAAGGTATATTCAGTGCTTTTAAGAAGTGCCTTTAGTTTATTGGTACTTTATTTCTAATTATATGACCAAGCTGTATACCTTTGCTTTTAAAGCACATTTATTGGCATCCTGTCAGGCAGTACATTGATATTTATACTTAAATTGTTTGGTTTAATGTATGACTTGGCCTTGACTCCTGTTATCTAGAAGAAATATCGATTCTTTATGAACCCCATTTTACTCTGCAGTCTTCAGATACAAGCTTGTTAACTGACCCATATCTTAGATCAACAACTTTGACAGAGTTTGCCTTGGGAGAAAAAGGAGGGTGTTACAAACCCCATGTGTTGAAGATTCTGCCTTTGTGGCTTACTGAAGCCTTGGTGGTAGAACTACCTGTTTCTGAGTTGCTACAAAAATAGCTCAGTTCACTGACTTACACAGAGCTATATTAAAAAAAACCAACACAACAACAACAACAACAACAACAACAAAAAACCAACAAAGCAAATGTCTGCATTAGTTTGGATAACTGCAGTACGTTTTCTTGTATTGTTACTGCATTACTAATTGAGGAGTATCCCTGTAATCAAACAATACCAGATCAAGTAGCTCAATACTTCTGTCTTTTGTTTCAGGTTTTGCAGCACAGTTACTCCATTTGCGTTCCCCCAGTAGGACCTGACCCTGAGAGTAGCTCATTTGGTTGGAGCATGGTGGTTGAGGGTCCAATCCCCATATGGGCCATTCCCTTTAGAGATGGACCAGAAGATCCTTCTGGGTGTCTTCCAACTCAGGCTATTCTGTGATTCTGTTAGGATATACAATATCTGTATTTCCTTTGCTAAGATTATCTGATTTAGGACTTTCTCTATGCAAATACAGATAATAAAGGGCATAAGAAACAAACAAACACAAACACATAGACATGACAGACAAACATAAGACCAGGACAAAATCAAAACCTCATCAGTCACACTAAATAACTGATAGGCTATCAAGAAACCACAGGCAAATTGAGGATTTTTGACCAGGAAGGTCGAGAACTTGAGGTCTGGGATACTGGAGTTTGGAGGGTGGTGTTTAGTGGGACTGTGCAAACTAATGAAGGAATGAAACTCATGAAGGGTCCTCCGCCTGGACAATGGCAATCCCAGACACAGCTAGAGGCTGGATGAGGAATGAGAGCAGCCCTGCAGGAAAAGGTCTTGGGAGTTAAGGTTGATGTAAAGCTCAACACAAGCCAGCAATGAACAAGGGGGAACATGAGAAACAAGGAACAAAGATGAACTATTTAACTGACTAGCATGAGAACACCAAACCAGTATTTAAGCTATATTTCTTTTACGTTTCTGTTTTAGGAAAAAAAGGAGATAGTTGCCACTAGCGGACAGGATGAAAAATTTACACTGAGGCTTATATATTAAAAGTAATATTCATTTGGGCAAAATTAATTTTACTTGGGAATTAAAATTTGGCATTTGAAAATTAAATCTTTATGCATTTTAAAGGTTATTTTAATTATTATTTTAAGGCCTTATTATTTTAAGGCTGGGGACTTGGACAAGTCAGTCGTGGAAAATACCCACAGAAATTTCTATGTATAGTTAATGGGGACAAACAATATATATTATAAATGCAGTTCTGACCATACATAATTGGGAAGGAATTCTTTGGGTGTTTGGGAAAAGTCAGATTATTCTCTGTATGAATTGCAAGACCCATGGAAAGAGGTTGTCATAAGAATGAAAATAGTTTTGTCCACTCCAAAAACATGTGGAAGAAGTTCTGTCAGACTCAGAACTCTCTAGCTAGCACAGTTAGGCACCTGCAGAGGCAGGCTGCACTTCTGGAGAGCCAGCAGATTGTCTGATGGGGTTTCCAAATTTCCAGGTTAAGTAACATTTAGATTACCTGGACCCTGTCCTACTTTCCGTCACATCGATTTGTAATTGAATTTCATAAATTGTCTTCAGAAGCCTTGTTCCACATTCAAACATATAGATTGCAACACATACAGAATTTTGAACACGTTTAAATACAAAGATACAGTTGTTAAATGTCTTCAAGTGCCATGTACCATGTCAGTGTGATAACAGTCTGAAACAGTATGGAAATTTGGGAATGAGTGTAAGAATTTGAAGCAGATAAAGTGTCAGAACATGATAGCAAGACAGCAAATATATTGTGAAGGCTGGTTGGCAGGATTAAACAGGAAAACTAGGTAAATGAATAGGAGTGGATAAAATAGTATGCTTCTAGATGTGAGAAAAATACTTATTGGTGGCAGCCTGGTATGTGAAAATACAACAGAAGCTATTTCTGAAATGCCTCTGGGATTACAGACAAAGAGGGCATTGTCTGAGAAATATCATAGCATTATGTTGTGATCGGGTAAAATATTTAAGAGAAGAAAACTAAGTAATTAGGCTCATATAGCTAAGGTTAGAATAGAGATTCCAGTTTTCCTTTTTGGCAAGAAAATATCAAGAAAATGACTGTTTCATTACTTTACATAGTCCTGTACTACCAATAACTTTTGTCTCAGTTCTCTGAAATAATTCTTGTTGCAAGTAAGCTTTCCAAAAGAGTTCGTATATACCTTTTCTCAAAGTTTATCTTTTTATTATGGGATGATTTTATTTGGAAAATAGAATCACTAGGCTTACAGAACTACAGCAAAATGGCAGTATAATCTACAAAATCTAAGCACAAATTGACTAGGTGAGCCAACAATGATGGAGCCTTCCCCCTATTTACACACTGCACAACACGGTTCTGAAACACATGGCATGACTGCAGTCATGTACCAAGAAAACTGAGTCTGTGATTGCATAAAATTATACTTATGTTCACAGCAAGGTTTTCATCAATAGAAGCTATGCTTAGTGGAAGGTTTTGTCATATGGATTGGACTTTGGCCATCAGGTTGTGCAAGGACCTTGTTTTCTTATTAGTTACGTAAGCAGAAGGAGAAACCTCACAGAATGAGCTAACTCCAAAACATCTGTGTCTGTCACTGGGCCTCTTAACTATGCTGTTGGTGTTGGGTCTGTCCTAACAAAGTTCTTTCTTCCTGTCTTTAAATCTTGATGCTGGTAGAATGGAAACGGGAAGACTAGCATCATGATTTTGAAAACAAGAATATAAAAAATTGTGTTTCATCACATCCAAGAAGCCATGGGACCTTCCTCCAATGCATTGCACAAGCAAGTTTGTGAACGGGTGACTAGCTTTTGGCATAGAAGAGACACTCCCCCACAACAGGGATTAGAAAGCAGTGAAAGCAATGTCATATTAATTTATGACATTCAGATCACAAACATTATGCAGTTGAGATATATGCTTAGTGTTTTTGCCTGTTTCTGCTTTAGGTTATTCCTTTCTGCTAGTAAAAGGAAGAATATGTGCACTGACATTTAAAAAAATATGTCATATCTTAGTGGTTTTGTTATTCATACTTATTGTTAAAATATATTTTATGGGGGTTTGAAACTAAAAGATCCCTTATTGAGTGAGAGTAATGGTGAATTGTAAATAAAAAGATGCCTATAAAAATGAGGAGGGGAGGCTTTTCTGAATAAATAATTTTTAGTTAAAAAAAACCCCAACAAAACAAAAATGAAGCATTGCTTGATGTCCCGGGCAAAGTTTGTAATACTACAGAGATTAGAAATACAAGATGATGCACTTGGAGTTTCTGTAAAGAAACATCTAAGCTGACTTTCTTTGCTACAAAAACTTGATGAATATTTGGTATGAGAATTTGAGACCTAAACTTCAAATTAAAAAGCAAGTTTTTCGTTTTTGTATTTCTGTTCTATTTTGTAGCATGAACCTGTGTCTTGACCTTTGTTATTTCAAAAAACCTAATTTTAAATCATCTTGTTTGAAAAAGAAATTCAGGGTACTGATTTGATTTTGAATACATGATTTAATAAAATACAAAAAGAACAGAGTTCATACATTAGTGCTGAGGGCAAATTCTGTTATGGTAAAAGTAATAACCATATTCCTATTGATTTTAGTGATGCAGAATCAATTACAGTTGACTAACATGACATAATTTTAGTTTTATTTTCAACTACTTTTAGATTTAAAACAATCTTTTAGATCTGTATCTGGAAATAAAAGAAACATCAGTCATATATTGCATACAGAACAAAGTGTTAATCTACAGAAGGGAGCTTGTCAAAACTCTACAAAAACAATGCAGGTCAAGTCACTCCCTCCCCAGGCAGATACATAGCTCTTTTTATGCAGGACAGTGATTTTGACTAACTTTGTTTATATTGCAGATAAAGTGGGAAAATATTAAGTAAGAAGATGAGGAATTTTCTTTATTTGCAAAATGTAGTAAAATGTGAACTTGAGAGGAAAAAAAAAAAAGGTCTTGTAAAGACTGAAGAGCTAAACTGCACTAAAAATTTGCTGCTAAAGATGCAAGATAAGCAAAATGACCTTTGATGGAAATGAAGAACAATGGTATCAGCAAGAATGGATCATCTTTCTAAGATGGCTTGAACTGGTAAGTGCAGGTGGATTTCTGGTTCCAATCAAAAAATTAATTGATTCAGTTAACCCCAAATTTGAGCCAGTGGTATTCCACGCAAGTATTCGTAACTTTTCTGTCTCTCAGGCAAGGACAAGATCTCAAGCCTCTAAAATGAGTAATTATTTGGGGATTTGGTACTGCTCTATTTTTAGACTATGACGAGGGGGAAAGATGTAACTGTCTTTGGGCAATTACCTGTACAGCTGCAGACATTCTGCCACTGCAGACTCAAGGCTAGATCTGACAGTGTTTTCAATCCCCATTAAGTTCCTTCTCAGCCCAGTGAGTTTTCATGTACACAGATCTTGTAGGTGTGTTATAGCATCATATCATAAGGCACATTAGAGCTTTGTGTATGTTAACGAAAAAGAAAACTGCTGTACATTAAAATTCTTTGAACACTTTTCCTTTGAAATTTAGAAGCAACTTTTTGCCACTGTGCTACCAGCTACCCAGATGAGTGGATAAAATTGCTATGAGCTGTTCAAATACTTAAATTTAATTGACAAGACAAATTATCAGTCAGAGGAAATATCATAAATACTGGGAAATAGAATGTATTTTTATTACTTAACTGTGCACAGTCATTTATTTGAGGCATAAAAATGTTTGTAGGACAGGTAATGACAATAACATTTTGAAGCAAGGCATTTTTCAGATGAGAGAAAATAAAAGGTGTCATCAAAAAAGGAGAAACAAAACAATGATGTATAAAATGTGGAAAAAAATTTTGAGAAACTGCCAACAAGAAATAAACTGAGAAATTATAAAGACAAGGGATAAAGTATAGGATCACTCAGTATTTAACATTTACTGATTGCTTCTATGTCAACAAAAGATAGGGTTTAATTTTCACATTTGAATTCCAGGTGATACCGTTTTCCCCCAACCCAGAGCTGATCTATACATCATATGTCTCATTACTGATAGCCTCATTTTTTTCCCACATTCTCAACCCCTTGATCATTCCTTCCATAGCTTGTTTAATATAATTCAAGGCAAACATTAAAAGAATTATAGTGTTGCTGCCTTTAATGGAGCATCTTTCATACCAAATGACATTGAAATACCCTCCAAACTGGTTTACAGGTTTGAAACTACAGTGCAGTTCAACCTTCTGGGATTGGTGAGAAGGAATGGGTAAGTTTAATTAGGAGGAACACTGCATTTCCCTTGCAACCACGCATACTAATGATTTGTTCACCTTTACACTAACAGGAAAATTTGGACCTGTGCCAGCTAGTGTGCAGTGGTGTGCAGGAAGCCACTCATCTCTCAAGTCCTGCAGGATGAGCAGATAATTCTGACAAGATCCTCCAGCTTCTGTGGGCAGATGTCTTCATTGTGTCCAGACATGGTGATTAGCGCAGATGATGTCCAGGCCCTCTGAACAAACAGGTTCTTATTCACACCTTGCCCAGTCATAAGGGCCTTGATTTGAAGTTAAATAGAGGAATAACTCTGTGCTTCTGATACCATAAAACAATTTACAAGAAGAGAGGAAAAATATAGTTCCTGCAACATTATTTACTGTGTCTCAACACAACCAGTGTCATGGAAAAACTGGACAAATAGATCCTAACCTTTTTTTTTTTTTTTTTTTTAACGGGCCATTTATAGCTGATCTGCGAAAAAATTAAAATATGAACTGACAATATCTGCTGGCACTAAGATATTCAGCATAGTATAAATGAGAGGTCACTGTAAAGAGTATTGGAAAGTTCAAGGTCACACAATCAAATGACAGCAACAATTAAATACAAATAAATGGGATAAATGTGAAAAAGCTTTATTGCTATGATGTACACAGTAATGGACAAGTCAAATGCTAGGAATGACTAACAAAATAAAAGAAACTAGAAAAATCATTATTGGAAATGCTACAAAGAAGAGCAGGAAGGACATCTGCAACTGTAGGGATAGTCTGCAGAAGAGATGATGGAGAGGATCATTGGTAAAAGTATTTTTCAAAAAAGGGGTTTCAAGAAATCAGTCTCAGCTGTTTATTGCCCTGTGTGTTTATTGCCCTGAATAAGGATCTCCACTAAATATGCTCCACTAGCATGTTACAGACGAAAAAAAAATTCTTCCTATGTAGCTAAGTCGGAATTTCTTTGCCTCAGGATGCTGCAGAGGACAAATAATTACACGTGATCAAAAAGAACTAGGTAAATTTGAGTCAGAAACACCTCACTGATGTTTATTAACTACCACCAAGCCCTCTGTGGCCCAAAAAAGCTGCAGAACATAAAATCACAGGAAGTGAAGTAAGTATTTTGGGGACTGTAGTATTGCACTGCTCGTATTTGCTTTTCTAAGTGTTTTATTACTAGCACATGTCAGAGTAGGTTGACCTTTGATTTGACCCATTATGGTCCCATTATAGTCTCTATTACTTTTATCAACTGGAGATCAAGGACTTTCCACAATAACAGAGAAACAATAACAATTTGGTCAGTAAGGAGAGCTCAGGCTTTGCCATGGTGACAAACTGAAATCACATCAGAAGAAATCAAAGTATTTTGTTCTAGTTGTAAACAGCCCTTAAACATAAACCTCTCATACTCTGCTAAGCTGAAATCTAATTCAGTCAAGAAAGTTTTTTATACATACTCTTCCTGAATTTCTGTAGTTATTAAAACTTGAATAGACTGGCATATTAAAAAAAAAAAAAATGTCTACTTGTCAGTATGCTTTCAAAAAACATAAACTCATGGACAGTTTAATGGCCAACAATATAGGAAGAATTGAATACGTCATGATACAATGATCTAAACATTAAGAAGGCAAAGAACAAATCCTGTCTCAGTTGCCCTAAGCTACTGAGCAATGCTCATTTTATGATGCTGCACCACAGCTCATCTAATTCTTCACAAAGAAAACTTGTAGCTCCTGCCTAGTAGAAAATTGCCAGAACATGTGAATCAATTTATACTGATCTCTTAAACCACAGTTGAGGAGTTTCTCCTCCAAAACTGGATGGACTGTTGTAATGGTAATGTAGCTCTTTCAGATTTAGAAATGGTTATCAAATACAAAATCATAAAGCTCCAAAATGTTAAAGCTGATATAAATACCTAGAAATTCTGACAAAATTAAACTTCAATAAATATTTTCATGCTCACTCAAAATGTATGACCCTGAGTCACCCTGAATCAGCTTCGACCTCTAATCATATTCAGAAAATGCTTTTAAGATTTTATTTTTCATTAAGCTCATAAATATGCATTTCATACGTGTCTAATTATTAATTAAAAATTAGTGTTTCTACATCAGCTATACTAGAACCATGTATAAGAAAATAAGAAAAATGTCCTCAAATGAGGAATGCAGGGAACTTCAATTAATTCAGTCCAGATTTTGGCAAGGGTATGAGTAGCAACTTTATGATTCTGTTGTGACTTCTCACAACACCTACAAACCTAAAAAAAAAGGTATTATTTAGAATTTACACTAAACATATTTAGTCTATTGAATATTATTCCTTGTTGCCCAGGGGTTTCTACTTAATAGTCAATACTCAGTAAAACTGACTTTGAAGATATTAAAATGTTCAGGTTTTTGGGAATAATAATTGCTTTGAAGTTAAATAGTTTATTTTCCTGACTGCAATATTTACTTACATGTTTTAAAAGGTGATATAAATGTGGATATTCATCCTGAAAAACTATTTTCCTAAGATTACAAAAACTTAAAAAACATAACTGAAACATGAAATTTTTTTCTTTTTTTTTCCTTTAGACCACATTTTAGATGTCATCATTTGNGAGGGGAGGGGAGGGGAGAATTAAAAGGAAAGAGAAACAATTCTGCAGACACCGGGGTCAGTGAAGAAGGAGCAGGAGGAGATTGTCCAGGTGCTGGAGCTGAGATTCCCCTGTGGCCTCTGGTGAAGACCTCAATGAAGCTGGTTGTCTGTCTGTCTGTCTGTCACCCATGCAGAAGCACTCAGGACCAGGCTCCTGGTGGCAACTGTGGCTCACAGGGGACCCACACTGGAGCAGTCTGTTCCTGAATCGATGATCCCACAGGAAGGACCCATGCTGGAGCAGGGGAGCAGCATGAGGTGGAACAGTGTAACAATACTTTGGTAAATTCAGTCTTTAGTCCTCAGGAAGAAATTACTTGGATCACGTTTCTTTACTTCTAGATACAATCTATACATCCATTGGAGCCATTCTAGTGTGATTTTCACTTTTCATAGGATCATATTAAGTTTTTGTAAGAAATCCCTAGTTAAATATTTGGAGCACTGAGAAGATGTAAGCGTGAAATATCACTCTGGAAATAAGTGTGAAAATGCCAAACTTTCAATTATTCCCATTGTGTAAGGTGCCCATGTGACTTTTTCATTTAATTATTGCTATCCTGAGAAGATAGCTGAGAAACTTGTGAGCATGTAGGTGTGCACTGCATCACAGCAAGGCTGCTTCATCTAAAACAGTCAAAGGAGAGTTATGAGCTTTTGGTCTGCATCTTTGCCAAGAGATATAATTAAAATGAAGAACTACATGGATGCTGAGGCAGGAGCTGGACTTGTCAAGCACACAATTCTGCATGCTCAGCAGTTAAATGTGGGTGCAAGGAACTTTTCTACTACTGATTGTATATAGATGCATGATTTTTAACTTCCGTAAAATAATAAAATATTTTTTTGAAACAGCTTGAGTGCTATTAATAATGCTACAACCAACAACATAAAAGACAATGAAATACTGAAGTTAAACATTTCTTTTTTGTATTACTGATATTTTCCACATGTAAGGTTGCTTAAAAAAACAGACCAGGCAATATTTTAATTTTAATTATGCAGAAATGGATTACAAAAAAATTTAGGCATCATTCAGAAACTCTAAGATGGATTTTTAATCTTTGTAATAGACAATGTACAGTGGGTGTGAAGAAAGTAGTGATTAAAAAGCACAAAAAAATTACAATGCTATGAAACAACATACAGGGGTTTTAAGAACAGTGAGATATTATAGCATGTCCCATTGTACCTTGAACATTATTTTTCTGTACTAGGTATGTTGATTAAATAAGTGACTGGAAAGAGAAAAGAAATGTACCCAACACTATCTTAAAATGATCCTTACTGACAGCTGTGCAGGATGACCTATGCTTTAATATTACTCCATTCAGCAGCTATGAAATGGCTGAGTGCAAAGTACCAGTGCTAGAAAAATCTACAAATGTAAGGATGAGTTGAAAATTAGGCCAAGGAAAGGACTGCTCTGGGAGGCTAGAAAAATAGGATAGATTTCCCAATACAAGTGTTTTAAAAATTGATATTTTATTGAATGGTGCCTCTCGACCTAGTCAAAATGATGCTTTTTTTGGAGATAAGCAATACTAAGTCATAGAGAAGGCCCTCTGTATGGAAAAGATTTGTACATCATTGTCAAAACTGTTAAATGAAATAAGGTTTTTTCCTTTTCCTAGAGCTATGAAAATACAGGTGTTGATAAAACTCATCTCTTAGAATTGTACAAAATTTTGTTTTCCATCTGAAGAAAGGAATTTAAGCCTGACCAGGAACAGGGCCATTATATATCTGAAATGTGATATATTCTTCTGGGGATGCTTTGGCTCTCTCAGTCATTCTGTAAGGGAAGCTAGGGATGCAACACCTGAAAATGCCTACTACAAGTTGCTTTAACTAGAAACTGCAGCATCTGAGGACATGGCATCAAAGAATTCACCAGAATAAAGCACCAAACATTTTCTCTGACTGTTAGCACTAAGTGATGCTTCACCTTCAATGAGTTTACTATTTGTGACACTATGGGAAAGACTTGCCAATTACAGACAGAACGGTCAAAAATTAAAATATTTGAACAAAAAGAAATAAAATTAATGGAATTTTTCCCTTACTTAGAGAATCACCTGAAATTATAAAGCATTGCAATTTTATTCCAGAAATATTACTGTAAAAAATTCAGTACACTTTTTCTACAATGGTATAAACATGCAAAATTCCTCTTCTTGAAGTAAGAGGAAGTTTTGCAGTATTGCAATGACACATAGAAAATCCTTTTATCAGCAAATCAATTCTCCAGTCTTTTCCCAGACAGTGCAAATATTTGATGTTCATAGAATTTTTGTTTAAGTAACATAGGATTGCACTGCATTTCATTAACTGTCTCATGCAAAAAGAAGTTAAAGAGATGTTAAATGGTGGCACAAACAGAAATCTCCTAAGACATCTCTCTGTAACTGACCAAAGAAATTAATCAATCTAATCTGAAGTGCAGATCAACCATTGTATGGATTTACTAGTAATGTTAAATTAACAAAACAAGTTTGACATTAGTTTGCTGATAACTGTAATTCATTTTCATGTATATTGAGAAACATCTTCCATATTCTTTATTGAACATAGTGTAAATATTACTTTATTGCAGAAAGAATTTTTAACGGACGTTTTTCCTGATCTACCATTACCAGATCAATTTATATAGAGTACAGCATCCAGTTTGTCAATCATTTTTGTTTCTACAGATAAATTAGTTAGTTCAAGCAAATAATTCACAACACTCATGCTTGAAATCAGGGCATAAACGACAACTAGAGATCTTAGAGAATCATAATAAATCACCATATTATCCACATAAATCTCCACTAATGATCTGATATGTAAAAATGGCAGGTCATTCATACAGTTTAGAAATAAAAACGGAGTTCATTCAAGGGCTTGTAAAATGAGTAATCATTATTTGCAGCATCACAGTTATTACAGTAGCATTTCATCTACTCATTTTTAGATTACAGCTTCACTGTCTAAAACGTAAATCAAAATATAGGTCAATTCTTACACAATGAGCTAATATTATTGTATTTTTACTCTTTATTATTCAATTTTTTATTCATTATTTCTCTTATTAGAAAGAAAGTGTTAAATGAATTATATAACTGTCTACTTGTTTGGAAGCTGTTACATCTCTGAACAGGAGTGACTAAAATTGGTGCAGGTGATATCTGTAAGAACTGATGAGAAAATGTTAAGCACTACAAAGCAGAAGGCATTGACAAGGAAGTGAGAGGAAAAATCAATGGATCTGTCTCTGCTCTGATTTACGCCCTTTGCAAACACACAATGGTGGATTTCCGTGGTTATAAATCGTTATGTCTCTTCCAGAACCAATGGAAAGATCCATGTTTAGGCCATCTGAAGCTCTGTCCAATACCTGGAAGTAGATGCTGCCAAGAACTAGGGGACAAAGATGAATTCAGCCCTGTCTGATTTACTAAGGGTCTTGGATGTTAATGAAAGCTCTGCCTAAAAAAATGTCTGTGTTTATTTTTGCTCCTTTTCACTGCTGACCATCAGTGGATGTACATGAAAGGCCTGTCTTTTTTTCTCTCAGTCATTTAATATTACTCTAGAATAGTGAGTTAAAGTAGAAATATGTATTAATTGCTTTATTCCATTTGCTCTCAGACTATGCCATTTCTGCTCTGTCAGCACACTCTCATTCAATATATACCAGCCAACACATAATGTCATCCCCTTTCTTAAAAACTGGAAGGACTACAAATAAAAGGAAAACAAAATGGTACTACTATGTGATGGCAATGGAGTGTTCTGGAGTGTTCTCATCATTAATAGACATTATCGCTTAGAGTCATTGTTTTATATAGTTTCCCTTTGCAATACAAACACCTCTCCCACCATAAGGGTTGAGAAGAGGGTTTTTCTTCTTCCTACATCTCTGTGGTAGAAAACACGGATAATAGCATGATCCTGACTGAACAGCAATTTGTGCTGGAGAACTGTGATGACATTTTCTTAGGTTCCCATCACCCCGGCCTAACTTACCATCCAAGTTCTAGGTATCCACGGAGGCATATTCAGGGGGCCTTCAGTGGTCACAGATGCCATCTGTCCCAAAACTTGGGGCAATCTTTGTTTGCCCTGTGATGTGTGTATGAGCAGTTGCTTCTTTACACATTTTGCCAAGGTGGGAATTTTTTCTGGATGCATTACCCCGAATGTGCTAACCAGGTCTTGCCTCTGCCAGGCCTGGAGTTAGCACCATCCTATCACTCCATTCTGTGCTTATCTCATGGCAAAGTCCTTCTGCTTGAGACAGGCAACTGTGTTCTTTAACTCCCTACAGACCTTCAGGGAAAGGCACTGAGTTGATCAGAGGCTAGGACCAAAAATCCTCGTGGGCAGATTCCTGGCTTCATTCTTTTTGTAAAAATTTATCAAAAGCCAGTAAGTAGCATTTGTTTGGTGACAATAGCATTTTATGTTCTGATTCTATGTCTCTTCTACAGACAAGTATTTACCTAGGGCAGATTAAAGGTCAGATAAACAAGCAGAGTTTATAGCCTGCTACTTGTTTTGCAGTATCCAGAAAAAAAAAGTCCTCAACTGCACTAAGAAGAGAACAGCAAGAGAAAATACAGGTGTAGCAGATAGCAAAGGAGTAGATGTAAAAGAGTAAATGCAGCTGGCCAAGCCTTACTAAACTAAGATGACAACAACATGAGAAATGGCAGAAATGAAAAACTATGTATAAAAAGAGGCATTACCTTACAGAACTGCTGACCAAGGTGGAATTTTCCAGGGCATCCACATAATGAATAACAAGAAGGTGTAAAAAGTCAGCAAAACTGAGATCCCTGGAGAAAGAGTAAATAGGAATAGCTGATGGTAAAGATGAAGAAACTGGACTGTGAAAAGAGCTGCAGAAAAGGGTAGTAAATCATGGATTGGGGAATGATCAGGAACACATCACCCAGCCCTGTGCTTCATCACCATAATTTAGAGCAGGACTGGAACCACTCTTTCCACTCTTATGTATGACTTACCTCCAAGACGGTAAGGGACATGAGTCAATTCTCCCTATAATCAGTGAAGGAACATCAGGACATTCTTCCTAACATCAACCAGAGGATGCCTGGAGACTGTAACTTATTAAGGCCTTTTGCTCTCTTTAGCACCTGAACTGTCACATTACAATGTTTTTTTATAGCTTAATATATATTTATATAATATGTATTATATTTAAATAAATATATATATTTATTAAGGAAATGGCTTAAACTGTAGAGCTGAAGAATCCTCCTCTTTCTACCATTTTTGGGCTGCTTTTACTCTGGGGACAGTGTTCATCCCAAATGCAAGAGCAATAATTCAAACCTTTTAATAAGCATAAGAACATCTCCTAGGTTACAGGGTTTCTCTTTCAAAGGTCTCTCTATTTTGTGATGGAAGTGGCAGGGATCAATGACCTGGACTCCACTTAAGGCCCTTCTTGATAATTTCTAAATAATGATAGAGACATTTTGAATATGTTGTACTGTCTTGTCCTCTAATGGAGGTTATTTACATTTGGTTTTAACTAAGGTATTCTTTATTCTCAGCAATAGGAGAGGATTGAACCCACTCTATTTGCTCTTGCTGATAGAACCGTATGGTTCAAGTAGAGTAGTTGAAGAGGAAATGCTGGAGGAAAAACAAAGTAAACTGTGTTTTAAAATGGAGTAATGATGTAGGATAGAGAACTTAGGTGGTTGAATCCAACAGTTTAACTTGGAACATGTAAGGCTATTATATTACTTTTTTAACCTGTCACTTTAAAATGTGCTCGTTCACACTCTGATATAATGTAGCATCTAAAGGAGCTGGGCATATTTTAGATTAACAGTATGCATCTTTAATTATGTTCTCTGTAGTTAATAGTTTTGAGAATTCTGCTGTATTAAAGAGCTTTAGCCCAACAAAAAGGTTTTCCTGAACTTCTCTGACTCTACATCATAGCTGACACCAATGTCACATCAGTCCCCAGAGGATTCTCAGATGCATGTACGCTAAAGTTCTTCCTACAGAGATTAAAAAAATTACTGCTTAGTACTTACACTCAAGCTTTGTTCTTCATGTGAAATATTCATCTCTGTACTGCTTTGTGTGACTGTACATCAGTTGCTAGCCAACAGGACTAGGTTTTCAGATTAAATAGTATGAGTATAGTATAACTAAAAATGTATCATAGTATCAAAAAATACAATATATATATAAAATATCATATATATGATATAATAAAATAGTATCATTAAAATGATTAAAAGAATTATTTAAAACTATTAAAAGAAACAGTACCCAAAAGCAGCAATTGCTATCAAAGTTGAGCTACAAATAAACTTTTCTATATAACTAGCTGTTGTGCATACCATGATGATCATGTTTTGTTGCTGCATCTCTCCAGTATCAAGTGATAACCAGTGTATAAGATATAAAAAACTAAAAATAGATTATTCCTTGTTGCACACCAGACAACAGAGACTCATTTATATTTTTCTAACAGTGCTAGGCACAAGAAGGTCAGGAGTTGTATACAACACATTGATTCAAATCTGCTGTTCTCAACGTTTAAATATATACCCACACACATTCACAGACTTTAAGAATAAACTATTTGCTCACTAGGTACACGCTTGGAGGAATGGGCAAATCTCACAAGTACCAGGTGCTGTACTGAGTTTGCCAATTGTACTTGAACTTTGGGATCTCAGCCTTCAATAAAGACCTTGGCAGACCAGAACAGATATGATATAAAGGATTATGTTTATGTTCTGGGCTGGAAGGGATTTCTAAGGTACTGCAACTCTAACACATGCTGAAAGCAAACCTAAATCTGAAGCTAGATCAGGCAGCTCAGGTACGTCTTAAGGAATTTTTTAAATCTTCAATGATGTAGATTCCGTAATCTTCATGGACATTTTTGCAAATGCTCCTCTGTAGGAGCCCTGAATGCAGAGAATATTTCCCTGCCTGTTTTGAAGGCTTCTACCCCTCTGGACAACACTGTATTTGACCTTTATCCATGGAGAAAATTGCCAACTCTTTGGGAAGAGCTAGAATCTACTTCAGTGAGAACTAAATAATAGAGTATTATGTAAGGTTATCACAGGGTGAAAGATCTAAAGGTTTTGGGTTTATTAATGTAGTAAATAGATAAAAAGCAAAAACTCCAAAATGGAGGATTGCAATTGTTTCTAGGCTTTCTTCTTCTTCTTCTTCTAGTATGCCATATTTTGCAGTAGTAGGCTCCTAAAAATTATCGGATGAANAAAGTTTCTTTAAAATCAGTTCCCCGTTAGGAGGCAAAACCTAGCTAAAAAGCACAGCTACACCAGGGAGGCAGAAATTCAACAGCTCTCTAGTGCTTACAATTATTAACTGGTTTTTTTTACTTACTATATTGCCAAAAAATTCTGTTGCATCCTTTTAATATGCAACTGTGATAATATTGTGACTATCTATCCTTTCTAGCTCCTCTTAGACCAATGATGACAGCAATAAAGTCCTCTCTTTTCCTTCTTTCCTACAGGCAAACACAGCCAATATCCTCAGATTTTCCTTGTATGTTGGCTTTTGTGGGACTTTTTCAACAGGTTACCAGTTAGACTTATAACTGGGACTTCTGTTCACAACTCAATCCATTTTTTCAGTATGTCCATTCAGCTCATATCTTTCTAATTCAATTACAAGACTGCCATGGGAATTCAAGTATTCTCCTCTCACACAAAGATCCAGACATCATGCGTGTTGATTTGGCACAGTTTTACCCTTGGCAGTTTTACCCTTACCTGTGATGACTGCTCCCTATCTTCTTCTTTATATATCTGGACATGCCTTCCACGAAGATTCAATTCATAGACTAAACTGGCAGTAGGGTGAGGCTGACCTACCTGCAGTTCCCCTGGCCTTCTTTCTTGTCCTTCAACAATGGAAATGGTAGTTGTCTTTTTACAGTCACCAGGAACCTTCCAATCAGAGACCATGCCCAATTACTATTACTTTTAAAATGGGATAGTGTGGCACTGCAATGACATTGGCTGTCCTGGATATTAACCAGTCTTCCCTTCCCTTCCCTTCCCTTCCCTTCCCTTCCCTTCCCTTCCCTTCCCTTCCCTTCCCAATTCTAGTTTACAGATCAGGAAATCCAGTGCTTCCCTCAGGAGTGAACTGTGAGACACGATGCTCCCTCCCTTTCATGGCTCACAGGAGTGTGTTAGACAAGGTAGCTGACAAGGAATAATATAAGGTTGACTGCATGTTGGACTTACATGCTAAGCCCAGATTCAGTGCTTTGTTATCATGCCTCTCTTCAGAGCAACACATAATTTGGGCAATGCTTATTGGGATGAAATTTAACAAGGTCACATGCCAGACTCTGCTCTTAGGCTGGAGTAATGGTGGGCACAAGAATAAATTATCCCAATTCTAGTTTGCGAGCAGCCCTGCAGAAAGGGATCTAGGGGTGCTGTTTGGCAGGAGGCTCAATACAAGTCAACAGTATTCCGAGAGGAAAAGCCCTGTTCTGGGTTCTCTCAGCCTTTCCTTGCAAGCGAGGAACTCCATCCCTCCAACCACCTTGTTGCTCTCCTCTGGACTCTCTCCAACAGGTCCCTGTCCTTCCTGTGATGGGCCCCAGAGCTGGATGCAGCACTCCAGGTGGGGTCTCACCAGAGTGGAGCCGTGGGGCAGAATCCCCTCCCTTGAGCGGCTGGCCACGCTGCTTTTGATGCAGCCCAGCATACAATTGGCTTTCTGGGCTGGGAGGGCACTTGGCCTGCTCACGTCCAGCCTCTCATGCACCCCAAGTCCTTCTTGGCAGGGCCGCTCTGCATCTGTTCATTCCCCAGCCTGTGTGGATACAGGGGGTAGCCCTGACCCAGCTTCAGCACCTTGCACTTGGTCCTGTTAAAACTCATGACATTCCCACCAGGCCACTTCTTGAGCTTGTCCAGGTCCCTCTGGATGGCATCCCATCCTTCAGGTGTGTCAGCTGCACCACTCAGCTTGGTGTCATCTGCAAATCTGCTGAAGGTGCATTCAATCCTTTTGCCTACGTCATTGATGAAGATATTAAATAACGCTTGTCACAGTACAGACCCCTGAGGGACACCACTTCTCTCTGATGTCCATTGGGACTCCCAGCTATTGACCACTACCCTCTGTACACAACCATCCAAAGATGTCCCTGTCCACACCAAAGGTGTTGAAACTAGATGATCTTTGAGGGTCTCTTTCACATTCTAAAATTCTATGAAATAGAAAATACGGAATTAGAATAAAAGTTTGAAAGAAAATGAAAGCTGCCATAAAACTGTCTTTTTATTTCCACAACCCCTCATTTTCTGCCATTTATTTACAGTCTTCTGACATAAACGCATTAAAGCTTTAGACTGACTAAAAGAAGACAATTTTCTCTGCACCCAGAGTCAGTGTAATCACTGCAGAAATGATTACTAATGCAGTTTTATACCTGTAGATATGAATTCAGATTGAGACAATAGTTATTTTCTTGTGTAACTTTGTAGTGTTAGCATGAAAATTCTTAAAATAAATCAACTATTACTTTTGGTTTTTACTTTTTTTTTACCATTTCTGTCACTAAGTGAAGTTTTCTATAAGAAATAAAACAAACAAAGAATTAATGAAAAATAGTGAAGATCCAGGATGTTAATAGAGTGATGCAAAAAACTTTGGAAATTGCTCAAATTTCCTCTTAATTTTTCAAAGCAAGATATTCATCATATACATATCAGACATATAAACATTCTGAGAAAGTCCATTATTTATCCCATTATATAATTTGTTTACTCACAATCTATTAACTCAAATATGTTTAATCTATTACATGTCTAAGAAAAATTTAGATCCAAAATAAAATCACTTCTAGATGTGGATCCATGGATCATTTCTATCAGTAGGGTTAGTTCCACTGTTTTCTGTTTATTTACAGTGAAAACCTAGGTAATTTCTAGAGGTTTCTGAACCTTCTTGAGTTGAATGTACACTAATTTAACTATAACAAGAGGCAGCTCTATTGTATTCCATCGTTAAGAAACAAAAGAATAGCATTAAGACCTGGTGGGCTTCCTAAGGAAAAACTGAATCCATAAAAATTATGGAGTTTGTTCCCAGGACTATAAAAAAATTTGGGGTGAATTCAATGCCTACCTTTGACAAGGGGAAAAATCAGTATAATACTGAGAAGAGCAATTGGCAGAAGGTTGCATCCATGGTAGCTGGAACTATGGGTGACATCATATCATTAAGAGAGTCTGTACTTGAAAACACAACGCAGTCTAGTAATTTCAGGAAGTAGATCAAAATCTCTGCTGCCAGACAAGACAGTTATGCTAATTATTCCATTTTTGGGGTGAGTGTTCTAGGCACTGTGGGACAAGAGTAGTGACCTTTTACTTAGGCTTAGCAAAGCCTTTTTGTTTAGGCCTTTGTGATTGACCCTCCAGACCCTTCCCCGAGCCTTCTCCCACTCCTGCCATAATCCAAGAACCCATTTCAGCTCAGTTTGTGGCCATCAGTCCCCACGTGCTCAGTGGGCAGCTCCTGGAACTCCCAGAGCCCAGCCCGTAGGACTGAGCAGGGATCCACCCTGTACCCTGATACACCCTGCCAGCATTTCAGACAGCTATCTTGGCAATTTAGGAATTCAAGTGGAAAACGGCTGTTGAGAATCACATGAAATTAATTAAATCTTAGCCTAGGAGGTTTTTTGAAAAACTGGGAGATAAATTATTTGATCAGTCTTTACTTAGGCTTCTACAATTAAAATAAATAGATTTTAAGGGAATATATGGACATGACAATGGGAAAGTAGGGAGCTCAGAAAGTAAGGACATTTAGTTTAACAATAATGAGTTTAGTTTAGGTCATGCAGGTATAGAATGCATCATTCAGAGATGTATCACTATAACTAAGAAATAACGATGCTGTAGATACCGCTCATAATTTTCTAAGGGAAATAAAATCTTTCTTAGCAAGAAAAGGGAATAAGGAGTGGGATAAAATCACATTCCCTAGTTTCACCTCTTTTGACATCAGCTGTATATCCCAATTGTTTTTAGCTTTATTCTTGAAATCTTCCTGCTGTAATTTAACATTACTTTAGAAAAGTTTGAATTATGTTGATAAAGATTATTGTTAATGAAGGAATTTTATTTGTATTAGATTTGTTTGATATTATGCAATCCAGGGACAATAACACTGAGGTTAGATTTGTTAAAGGAAAGAAATAACACAGAAATTAATAGCGTCAGAGGAAAAACTAAGTCTTATCTCTCAGAATTTGCTAAATTGTCTTGGAAAATATCTCACTACAGTGTTTTAGACTGACATGAATCAGGTGGTGACTTGATCTGCCTAACAGGAAAATCTTCAGGTGTTTGGAAAAATCTATTCTTTTTGGTTTTCGTGGAGTGTCAAGAACTATGAAATTATGTTTTCTGCTTACTTGCAGGACATAAAAAGTACTGCACAGTAAAATTTCAATTACTTTGTCCCATGACTTGGTAAAGTTAAATGAGGCAAGGGCAGAACTATGACAGACCTTTATATTTCTGTTTTTATATTGTAGCCGCTGAAAGCTAATAATGGGTGTTAAATAGCCAATAACATGTGTAGAGGTGAAAGCTGACATATGACTCATCAATTTCCTGGATCTGTTTTGTCTACTAGGAATGCTTTCTGTTAATGAATCCTAGGACTAAGAATTGGCAACTACCAGGCTGTTCAAATTATTTTGAACGCAAACTTCATAAAGGACAAAACAGGCACAGGTACTTTCTGTGTTTGAGAGGTCAGCTCTCAATCTTAGGACTAAATGCCTGCCATTCAGGTATACTTTTCCAAATTATTATTACCTTATTATAAGGTACCTTTTTTGCATACATCATGTAGATGTCATGTGCATATGTGTGAATGAACATGCACAAATATATAGCGTAATTCTTTGTCCAAAGAAGCACAGCTGAAAAGGCTGCACAGCCCCAGTTAGGTGATCTGGACATACACAAGACCTTTGTAAAGCTTCTGACATTGAAATGCCTACCTATTGTCATCAACTAAGAAAGCACATGAGGAAGTATGTGCACTTCTTGGGATAGGATGAACTCAAAACTCCTCAGTTATTAAGCAGAAGGTGATTCAAAGCGCCACTCTCTTGTGGTCTAATCTGGTAACTGGCTTTCTTTAGACCTTGAGTCTGATGTGCAAAATTCACAGCAAGTTCTCTTTGGGACTCTGAAAAGCTAATAATAGACATGGAAATATGATCAGGTTCATCAGTACTAATTTTTAGGGTACTCCATAAAGGTGTGCACTATTGACAGCTGTGGAGCGTAATGAGCAAGAGATCTTAAGAGATCTTTGGAGCCTGTGAGTAGGAATCAAATTTGAAGAAGACAGCACTAGGTGAAAAATAGAAGAGTCATCATCAGGTGAAGAGTAAAACATCATGGAAATTTCCATGGAAAAAGCCCAGTGAAAATGGCCAAAATATGGACAGCTGATCTAAGAGATAAGCTTGTCCTGACCATACTGGCAGAAGAAATGCATAGACTAGAAAAACTAAATAAATAACTTTTTGATTTGTTTTTTAAGAACTCTGCCCTACCACATTTTGGGAAATACCCTGTAATCTGAAATTCACTGAAAAGGAAGACTTAAGTGTGTTTGAACAACAAATCAGTTCTCTCAGGAACATCCTAAGTTTACTCAGAATTGCCAGCGTAATTGACAGTGTAATAGATTACAACAGCACATCAAGGAGCATAGAAGAAAATTTACCTGGCACAGAAACAAACTTTAATTATAACAGAGTTATTTGTCATGAAAAACAGCCCTCTCTACTGACAGATATGAAGTTACACTCTCCTGAATCCTAGAAGAAAATACCTGTTTGGTATTATATTACCAGCATTCTTTCTGACATTAGTCTTTGTTTACTATTTATCATGACACCTGTGGACCTTTGTTGCAGTGCGTTATGGCCCCTTCCACGGCCAGCATACCCCCATAAGCAGCCACTGCCATCTCACCCCTTTTTCCCTGTGTTTGGCTCCTCCCTCAAGAGAGATCTCTTTCCTCCCACGATATCCCTCCCCTCCCACAATACTCCCCATTGGTCTGTACCCTTTGCCTGCTGGAATTCAAACCCCACATCCCTGCACCATTGGATGTTCTGTATTCTCTCCTCCCACTCTGTAAAAGATAAAACACCTGTGTAACGGCACTTCGGGACTTCTCTGCACAACCATGACACCCGAATAAACCTTCTACGAGGTGAAGCCCCTCCGCCTCCCTCCCTCCTT
This sequence comes from Daphoenositta chrysoptera, assembly GCA_013397915.1. Taxonomy (NCBI): domain Eukaryota; kingdom Metazoa; phylum Chordata; class Aves; order Passeriformes; genus Daphoenositta; species Daphoenositta chrysoptera. The sequence continues at coordinate 17,851 of VZRO01004840.1, read as the reverse complement.
CTCTCCAGCGCGCCCGTACCACCGGTGGGTCTGGTGAACCTGAACTGGGACTTCGCCGACCCTCCCGCGCCCGCGAGCAGCCTCCGCCATCCTCTCCCGTCCGGGCGGGTGCCGGCACTGGCGAACACAGCTGGCCGGACAGCCGGTGTCGTGGCAGGCCTTCTTCACAATCATGTCTGCGACTTGCAGAAAGCACTATACTAGCACAAAACATCAAAAACTAATGTTGCATAGAACTAGTAGCTTTTCTAACTCATCTAAGTGGAAAGAGGGAAGCTCTTATCCTCTTTGCACAGTAAGACAGGACATGAAAAGATGTCCCCACTTGTTTAGCTGTGCTGATGCCATAATTTTCCATCCAAAACTGCTGATCAGTTTTTGCTTTCTAGTCAAACCCCAGTTCATTCCACTTGCTGCAGTTGTGACTCATGTCTTACACACCAGTCATGTCATAATCCTATTGATATAAAACATTAATGAGCTGTAGTGAGCATGAATTACTTTTTCATTGAGCCTTTCATTTCTTCATATCTCTTGCAAGCATATTTACCATCTTCATAGAGCACGCCTATTTTTTTCAAGAAAACATATATCCAGTAGCTAAAAATCTTCCTGTATTTTCCAGGTACCACTGGTGGCTGTTTGTCGTGGATTGGAGCTGAAATTAATTGACAGCTTTTTAGACCAATTACGCTTCTGCAATTTTGCATATTTAAACTTGGAGGGCGTGAAAGGCTTCGCTCTCTGGCATTCCATCTGCGGGAGGAGGAAGGGGAGGGAGAATGGCTTCGGGCCGGCTTCTCAGGAGCTGGGCCGGGCCCCCCCCCTCCCTGCCTCGGCTCCAGGGTACGATCCCTGAAATGCCGTGGGAGACCCCCTCAGGACCCCGGGCAGCTGACGGACACCTGGGGCTGCACCGCCGAGACGCCGGAGCGGGTTCTGAAACCGGGGAGAGGCTTTTTCCCTTCCCCCACTCCACGCGGCCCCGCGAACACCTGGCGGGAGCCGAGTTCCAGCTTTCTGAGACTGAGGAAAACATCAAATAGCTGGCAGCATCAGAGGAAAAGGGTTCTTCTCCAACATGCGACCTGACGAGAGTAAGCTGTTCAACCTGGTACTGAGGTCGGAGGGAGAAGGAGG
>VZRO01004840.1:0-16614 GCA_013397915.1 Daphoenositta chrysoptera | reverse complement strand
GTCAGTCCAAGACAAGAGACTTTCTTTAGAGATTTTTCGTGAAGAGGAAAATCGTGAATTTCAGGCTAGAATTTGCTTATCCTTAAAACGAGAACACCCCATGTTTGGCCCATGTCTGCAGTATAAAAAAGACTGTAAGATTACCATGGGAGAGGAGAGATGAATATGTTTTCATTGCAATAGACTGTTTTTCTCCGGGCGGGCAGGACTTTTGCAAGTAGCAGTTCAAAAACCACGGTAGAGCAAAGAGAAGACCTCTTTCTTTCCCCTAAGTTTGAAAAACTTTGTTAAGTACCCTAATACTGAACCGAATTCCATCATTGTTATCCTTGATGCAAGCTGAGTGCAGGGGGAAATACTGGAAAAGGAGGGGAATGTTTATTTCTTATTCTCTTAATTTTTCTGGTTTTTTTTTCCTTTTAATCTTAGTAACAATAAACTATCTTTATATTTTATAGAAGCTTTTAAGCCTGTTTTTTCATATCCTCCTAGGTTATATATTTATATCTCACAAACACAAATTAGTGAACTGAATCCCGGCTGCTGCTGGTGTTTTCAGCTTGTTCATTAAACCCAACCCGTTACACTGTTATTTTCATCCAGGAGCACAACTGGCTGGATGTCAGGTAACTGGCAAAGCACTTGGTCACACTGACTGTCTGCCACATCTGGGACCTGCAGCTTCTAGGAGCTTATTTTAAAGCCAAAAATGACTGATTTTTAGCATATGCCATCTTTGACAGAGTAGTCACAAAGTGCCTGGCTCACTAATCTGATGTGTTGTAACAGATTACTGATTGTCAACAAATAGAAGCCTTGGGTACATGGATTTGTGTCCCCCAGAGTCCATATAGACCTGTGTGAGCTTGAATACAGCAGTTTTGTCCTGCCCTATATGTTTTCCAGCCATTCTAGGAGATCTCCTCTCCCTCTCCTTGACTTTCATAGGTCTCCTTTCTACTCATAATATTCATACAATGAAATCCACTAAGGATATTTTGCTGAATTAAAATTCACGTCTCATTAATGTGAATAAAGCTTAAATGAATCATTTATCCTGCAGTATTTACTGACTTACAGATAATAATCTTGCATTACAACTAATAGGTAAAGGTCAGCTTGCATGATTCACTGTTAATTTGTTTTCATTTAAACTAATTTACTTAGAATTTGTACAGCATTGGTTCCCTAAGGGAATGCAGCAAAAACTATGACCCGATGACAAGTAGAACCATTAAATTATAACAGAATTATCAATAAAAAAGTCTTTCTATAATTTGTTAAAAACCTTGGGAGATATTAACAACTTATTTATGTAAGATATGGAAAGTACATCCATAATATAATTGCATATAAATTAAAAATTTGCCTAGGGAGACTGTACAGTGGTCATAGTTTTAAAATGATTGGCAGATACATTAACATTGAATGCCCCAGGAGAAAGATAATGAATTCTGTGTTTTGCTTTTTTTTCTGATTTCCAAGGAGAATGTTAGTGTGTTCTTTTGTTTGTGATGCTTGACATTGTCATAACTAGTTGACTTAAAAAATGAAGTCACTTACAATGCTGGTCTTGTTAATAGCTAATTGGGTTATTTTGACTTTCATTTTGCTTAGGAGACAGAGCTAGAAAAAAAGAATTAATAACAGCCTCAAGAAACATAAGGAAACTTGTTGCTAGTACATGCAGATAAGATATTTTAAGTGTCATTGAATCTTTATGTTGGACAGGAAAACCAAATATATTCTTTAATATGCTTTTTAAATTAGATGTTCTTGTTCTTTGGTTTATTTATTGGGACATGAAAGGTAATGTATTAAGTAAAAAACCATGCCAGCTGAAGATCTGACCTAGGTGATCTGACTTAGATCAGGCTGTAACCACCTGAAGTCTATCATTGATTTATAGACTTTTGCATGACTGTAGCATGGGAACTCCAGATGGCTAAAAATAGCCAGAAGTGGTAGCTCAAAACACTCTTTTATTTCCCATTAACAACAGACACTGACATGTTTGCCCTCTGCTCAATCATAAGACTACACAGACATTTTCTTCACTTTGTTAAAATAAATTTATTTTATTGTTTAAAAAGTCATATTTGGACATATTCTTAGATATCGCATCATATGACAGTGACAGTTTATAGTCACCTCTAGTTAAAAATATATCTACTAATTAACACTGTTCTTAGTAATACACAACAGGGTGCACTGCAATGAAGTGGAAGAGCAGGAAAGGAACGTTTAGAAGACCTGACACCTAATTTCTTGGAACTGACAGACCTTGAATGTGCCCTTAAAATTGAAACTGGTTTCTAAAAGCATGTGATAAAATCGGGTATCAGGTATTTCGTGTTTGAAAAGGTATTGTGTCAAAAGCTCTCTTCCAAATTGTACTGTGAGAAATTAGAAAGCTTATAAGGGTCTAAAAGTTTATCTTGTCCATTTTGTCATATAAATATTAGTGATGGATACTAAATTTAATTCTAAAACATCATAATAGCCAAAATAATCTACCAACCATTTGAATAATACTGTGAAATCTAAGTATTGGGAAGATTCCATAAGAGATGGCTTATCTAATAGACAGAAATTTAAACATTAGTGGCCAAGAGACATGGCTGCATGTGTATCTAATTTTGTCTCATAACTCTAATGGATTTTATGAACAGAATTGTATTAAATATTAATAGTTTCTTATGGATTTAATTGGTGCAGTAAGATAGCAGAGCTTCTCACATGCAAGAGTTCTTAGCGTATTTCAGGTTTTCTCTCTCTGTTGCAATATATGCCAGGAAATGTTATGTCTTTATTTCTCTCTATATAGACATTAATATTTTTTCTTTTTTTTTCTTTTTTTTCTTTTTTTTCTTTTTTTTTCTTTTTTTATTTTTTAATGTTATTTTTTTTAAAAAAATCTTTATGCGAATCTCTTCCCCAGTCCAATTTTCCATATCTGGGAAGACTTGTGGGAACACCTACATGACCTGAGATCTGGTGGGACTTCACTCTACGTTACTAGCATAACCTGAGAGCATGTAATTGTCCAGAACTCTTCACCATCTAATTTAATTTGTTAGTTTCAAATTTAAACCACCTTCAATAAACAATTTTTTGCTGCATTGTTGTTGTGATTTAACCCCAGCCATGAAGTAAGTACCATGCAGCTGCTCACTCACTCTGCCACCCTCCCCTCAGTGGGGAGGAGAATTGGAAATAAAAGGTAAAATTCATGGCTTGAGATAAAAACAGTTTAATAATTGAAAATGATGATGATGATAATATTAATATTATTATTATTATTAATAATGATAAACAAAAAGAGAGAGAGGAACAGCACCCAAGAGAAACAAGTGACACCAGCCCATCCCCAAGCAGTGCTCAGCAGTCAATTGCTTTGTTTATATGCTGAGCAGGACATTCTGCGGTGTGAAACATCCCCTTGGCCCATTCGGGTCAGCTGTCCTGACCATGCTCCCTCCTGGCTTCTTGAGCACCTCTCCCCTGACAGAGCTTGGGGAACTAGAAAGGTCTAAGGGTAAGCACTACTCAGCAGCAACTAAAGCATCAGTCTGTTATTAACATTATTCTTCTATTAAATCCAAATCACAGCGCTGTGCCAGGTGCTAGGATGAAAATTAACGCAATCCCAGACAAAACCAGGAAAATTACTGATATTACCAGATATTGTTTAATTCAATATCTCTTCTCCTTTGAGGAGCAATAGAAAATGTTCAAAGACAAATAGTTATCCATCAGCAGCCAAAATCAATAGGGCACTCTGGCAAAATAAGTCCCTATGAATTTTTGTCTTAATCCAATTTACATTTAGTTTGATGTTTGAAATAGATATGGTACTAGGTGATATGACTCTGGAAAGTCTCAATATAATTATAAGATCTTAATATCCTTGTAATCTTTTCCATTTCATGTCTCCCAACTTCATCCTGAACAATGAATTTCACAGTCTTAATATATTCACTAGAAAAATCTATATCCTAATTTTATGGTTTTAGGTATACAGAAATTTCTACTTTATTATTTTTAATGTCCTTGAGGACTGAATTCCAGAGAGGAAACATTTTAAAGATGGCAAACAGTAAAATTATACAAATAGTTTTTTTATGGAACTCCAATGAAGATATTAATTTTCTGTCAACTCTGCACAGCTATCTGCAGCAGACAGTTTTATGTCTACAGGATAGATCTACAACAGAAAGTGTTTATGCAATAAATACTTCTAATTCAGTACTGTAAATATTGCTTTCTTTGCTATCTTTCAAATAATTCTGGTTTGATCTGTGTCACTTAGCTAGTATTCATATTTAATCAACAATAAAAAGTTTATATTTGTCTAAAATTGCTTTTAAAATATAGACTATATAAGTAAATTCATTTCACAGAATGTGTTTAGAGGCCACACACTTTTTAAAATCATTATGGGTATAAAAATATGGCAATTTTTATTATGTTTCACTTTTCAAATCTAACACTGAAGAAGAGTAAATCTTGCTGATCAAAGCAAAAAGAGAAATGGGGCAAAAGCTGTTCAACAGAGTAAAACCAGAAGAATTTCTGTAATGATTTTTTGCGTACCTTTAAAAATCTGTATGTCTCCATTGAGAAGCTTTTCTTTTCTTTCCTTGGATTTGGGTACTTTTACAACCTCACTCTTAGTTTTGATGATTGATGAGACTTCCAATTCTAACAACCAAACGTGGCTTTTAAGGCAAGACATTCCATCTTTGATATGAATCTGTCTTAAATTGTTCATATTTTCTTTTTTTTTCCTCTGTGTTTTATTCCAAAAGGCTAAGAAGTTTTATTTAGAGAAGCCTTAGAAATATTATCCTGCTTCTAATGTCCTACTAAATGTCCTACTGAAGAAAACGCAGCCTCAGTTCTTGCTCTGAGTCTCTTTCACACCAGGACTTCAGAGAACACACAAGCTGCCCATACAGTTAGGATTGTTGCCATCACGGTGACTGAGCACCAGGTATTTTTTGTGGAGATACTTTCATCTGTAATATAATAATTTTGAGCTATTAAAGTGAATGACAGGTAGCTGTCCAGCATTGATCTTGACCCATCTACCTCCTCAGCCTGCTCATGTGTCATGGAAACATGTTACCACCACTTTTTTCCAGGAGGTCCTTCTGCGTGTCTAAGATGCAGAATTCAGATATTCTATTAGTTTTTCTTTTTTAAAGCCTGTACAATTACAGGCACTTTCATGTTTTAAATCCCTATCTGCTTCCAGCACACTTACCAACACTTTGCTATATGCACTGAATTTACTAAACCAAGATGCATTTGTAAGAGAGCCTGGAATCATAATGTGATTTAAAAACAGGCTAAATGAATAAAAAAGACAACAGCTTAGCACCCAGTAAGAGCAAGGTTCTTTTACAGCTCAAGGTTTTGTCAAAACTTTAGAGGAAGAATAGACAAAACAGTTAGGAGGGGATTTATCAAAGGTAGGCCAAACAAGTGAGTTTATTATGTATTTCAACTGAACCTACATTATTTTTCTCATTTATTCTAGTGCAATTACTATAAGCTGCCACGCAGAATTTGAAGGGCACCAACTGAATATAGAGATGAATTTGACTATATCCCCCTGTCATCAGCATTCCCATTCATAAAATACAGGCTGAATATGGTAGACTTTATTTATAAAAAAAAATTAATAACCATTCATTGCATACTTCATGGTTTTTTGGTGGGTCTTAGGCAGAAAATGGTTATAGAAAGCATCTTGTTTGGAGATTAAATTTCATCTTAAATTTCCTTTCTACAGGAAATTAAAAATCATAGGTAGACGTTTTGGAAAGCCTGGAAGTGAAATCAACTATCATCACTCCATTCAGCAACAATGGTGGCAAAGGCCAAATCCTTCAACAGTTTCTGTGAAGTTCAACAGGAATCTCTGTTCTTTTATAAAGTGATATATATGTTAAATAAACCATATCTTCCTCGGGAATTTTAAGGGAAATATAGTGGAGTCTCAAAGAGTATTAGGGGAAGTACTATATACCCTTACCCCATTTACCTCCTTCCCCTGACATTTGCTTACAGCAGAGACAAAATATCAAGCAGAGATCTTGCTTTCATACTCTTTTTGAGGTTCTTATGTTCCTATGACATAAGCTTTTTCTGGGTTTACTTTTTGATCTGTACTGAACTGCCCTATTGTCAAAATATATTTCTGCAAGGTTCTTTGTGAACTATTATTATTATTATTATTATTGTATATGATACACTATGGCTTATGCTGATATAGGGATTGTGATTGAGATAACAATTGGAAGGATAATGGAAAAACTTCATTAACTATCATAAACTTCTATTTAAACAGTGATGGTTGTTAAGGTATGTGGCTTTACTTTTGAATTCATGGAGTGGAAAAGTTATCTTGTCCCTTCAATTTTCATCATGACTTAGACCCACAATTCAAAATGGGACATAAGGAGAGATTCAGATCACCAGTTTTCATAAATAAACCATATCATAGAAAGTTTAGTTATATAATTCTGAAATAAAGAATTAGTAAAGTGACAACATACTCCTAGTGAATTAACTCTTAAGAAGCCAGACTGGTTCAGTAAATTACAGTACATCCCCAGAGACTCTTGTATCAACACAAAAAAGCAGTACAAGGACAGAATTAAGCCCCCAAATGGATAAGATTTCTAAATGAAATGCATGTTTCAGTCAGTGAAAACTAAAATATGTCTACGTATGCAATGCTTTTTTAACAGGTGTCATTGTTAAATTAAGGGATTCACAAAAGTATTCTGTAGTTCTGTAGTAGTAATGAGCTTCAGTAAAAGCATAATGTTCAAACCTTTCTGTGTTGTTTTTAAAAATTATATAAAAATAAAATTTTAGGAGTTTATGTTTAAGAATATACTATAATTAGTTGTTATATTTAGGTTAGAGGGTACTAAAGAACTATATCCTTTAGCACACACCAATACCAAGAATCCTCCCCTAATCTGCCATTTCATGAGAAAGGTTGAAGGCTAATTCAGGGCTGAGGATAACTGTGATAGTTTGATTTGAATTGGGGCTGAGGATAATTTTGATAATTTGATTAGAATTGGGGCTGACCCTTAAGACCTTCTGAATTCTGTTGTCCCATGCACAGCATTATGACGGCCATTACTGTATTTTCCTGAAGCAAGAAGCTTATATGTCAGCTCTGAAAAACTGAGTTGCCTTCCTGAGTGATACTGAAGATCAAACAGTGAAGGTATGGACACAGTGGAGGGTGAGCAGCAGCTCTGCAGAGCGAGGACCCATGCAGTGCTCAAAGAACAGGGCAACAGACTACAGTGCCACTGGCTAGAGGGAAAGATCTATCGCCACATTAAAAAGGATTTATAGACTTCTTTGCTCAGACTTATTTGCATTGAAGTATTTACTCTTCTCGATATTCACTAATGATTATTTTGTCTAATTGTGCAGCAAACAGCCTATAAAATATAAAGCATTTTACATAGTCAATTCATGGAATTTCAAGAATATGATTTTTTTTTTGTTTTCTGTGACTAGTAATGGAGTCATCTTCAATTAATTTTTAAAATTAAAAAAGAAAAAGTGTATGTAAGTATCAGCTAAAACAAAAAACTGCACAAAATTGGTCCCGAAAGCTGAGAAATACATTGATACTATTGAATTGTGTTTGAAAGATGACCCAAGAATTAGGAACACATACCAGCATTGAAAAAGTACCCTGGAATAAAATGTTTAGAACTTTATTACAGCATTTTTACACGACTCATAAATGCCTTTCCAAATACCTTACACCATATGTTTGCTTCATGTTGCCTATAAAGCTCAAGTAATTTATAAGTCTGCCACTTCTCTGTGAATTGATGTTATGAGTGGCTTAAATTTGTCTGATGCTGTGGGAAAAAGCCATTGAATTTTATGCTCTCTATTTTCTGGATGAGCACATCTGCCAAAATAGGTTGCTCCAATGAGTTAATAGAGCTTAATTTAGTTTATAGGTTGCCATTGAACACTTCTAATTTTGAGATGGGCTTCACTCAAAAATCAAGGCTACTGAAGAGGAAATGGTTTAAGTAATTTAAAAGCTCCTGCAACCTTCTACATTCTCTGATAAGTATTTCTAAGGTAGTCTATTAGGGAAGAAAAATTGAATACAGCCAAATATGTACAATAAATACAGGAAAAAAATAACCCCATGTAATTCCACTGAAATCAGGTGGCTCCTGGGCTGTGAAGTACTCACCAATGCCCAATTAACCAGTCACAAAAAGAGTGCAAGATCAGGAGCTGAGTAAAACCAGTTCTGGAGGTAACAGAGAGCAAGGAACAAGTATACAAATGCAAAACATTACATATAGTGTTTGTGGATGTGAATTTTGATGTACTGTGCATTTGCAGGTCAATAAGTAAAGCATGACAATAAAAATAATGTGAAGAAGATCCTGGAGGGGGTAGAAAGAAACTGGCAACGCCATCCTTTTCCCCATCCCCATGAAGAACCTGGAATGCCAAAGATTGCCATAGCCCTCCCTCACAGCCTGAAACCACTGATCTGAACTGCCAGACAGGCAGTGAAGGGTGTCAGTAACAGCAGGATGAATTCTAGAACTTTTGAGCAGATATATCAACTTACCTGTATAAAATGTCAGTGTTTATATAATGATAACTGGTCGTTTTGGTTTGGACTTAGACCAAAACAAAATTCCTCCTTTGCATTCACAATCTTCTCCTTTGGACCATAACAAGTCCGACTGGTAGGAATTCAGGCAATCCATTCTGTAACCTGGATCCAGCAAACGCGCAATGTATTATTACAACACTTTGAACAAGAGAGAGCTCACAATAATAGTTATTTTGTGTCTGTGCACAAAATAACTATTATTTTGTATGTGAGCCACAGAGCACCACCTGGAAGCTGGAAAAGATCTGAGACAGGTGCCTTGTGTTACTAATGCACCCTCCACTTGGGGCACTGGGCCCAGGCCATGCTACAAAACTTGGCCTGGGGACCAGGACTCAATTCCTGGGTGAGTATGGGGGGAATGTACTACATTTAGACGTGGTGATGGAATCCAAGATGCCAGTATTTACATGGTAAGAAAACCTGCCTATTTTCAGATTCAGATAGTTTTGAATTAATCCACCCTCTCTTTATCCTGTCATCCGACTATTTGAATTTTAAGTTCATATGAGAATAGTCTGTACTGCAATATCCTTGGCACTGATAGATTTTGATAGGGATTGAAATCTCTGAACACTACTGACATATAAACAAATAATGACAATGGAAAATGACACTCATTAAATCAAATAAAGCAGGTAACATTGGAAATACCACAGCCACATATAAAAATACAGAAATTGTGGTTCAAATCTATTTTTGAGCGTAGTGTTTTTCTTGTAAATCATTACATTTATAAGGAACTGGTATGGAATCTGGAAAAAAAACCCCAACAAACCAGCCTAGAAATAAGAATCAGACTTTTGTGTTGTGATTCACCTTCTCAGTATCCTTGTGGTTTTTGTCATAGGAGTGGAATAGATTATTTAAAAAAAAAAAAACAAAAAAAAAAACCTGACTTCTCAAAGGCATTAAAGAGTGAATTCTATAAAACCCAGGGACTTTGTCAGTGTTACTGATACTTTTTTTCATATATTTCCATATCTTTTTTTAATTTGCCATTTAAGAAGACTTGTAAATCCAAAGCTATTGTTTTCCTCCTTGTTCATTCTGTATTTTATGCATTTTAATGTTACCAACTGGTTCTTGCTATTTCATGTATCTGAATAATTTTCTATGCAGATAAAGAATTATAGTACATGTATAATGTAGAGTGATTCACTTTCCTGTTACATGAATTGTCCTTTGTATTGACAGATATGTTATGCCCATTAATTTACAGATAAAAGTGTAAATTTGTTGTAAACAACATTTTTAGGGAACTTTTTTTTAAAAACAACTGCTGTCTAGTTTTTTATACAGTGTATCTAACAATTTTCATCTTCTTTCAGCTTTCCAAGCTTTTTCGGTTTTGACAATTGCTTGAAACACAGAATTACATTGCTGTTATAATGCTGTTGTAATTGGTCCAACTCATTCTCTCTTGTGATGAGAACTTGAAAGGAGGCAATCTTTATAAATTCTTCTTTGGTTAATATCTCCATCATCATTGCTTGACTGGGAGCTGGATTTAGCTCATTCAAGACACATGAGCTGCAGGTTTTTAAGTCTATATGGAGGTCTTCACCATGCACTTACTGGAGCTGTACTGCAAAAAACCCCTCTTCAACATAATTTCTATAAGGATCCCAGGGAAAAGAGAAAGGGCAAAAAAAAGGACTATGCAATTGATTGGAGTAATCCATATTTACTCAAATATCTGGGATATTTGCAAATGCCTGTCAAGGAAGAAGCCCACTATATACCTTCTTAATTAACTGCTAAAAAGTTAGGCAGAGAAGATATTATGGTTAATTATTATTTGTGCTTAAGGTAGAACAGGAGTCCAAAATGGAGAGACATTAATGGAAGCAGGGAAGATTATGAGGGAAAAATGGTTAAGGTTGCTAAAGTATACCAAAGATCATCTTATTGTAGTGTAGGAATAAAGGGATGAGAAACTTCAGAAGAAGATGAAATATCTAAGAATATACGAAGGACTCAAAATAACAAAAAATGTCCAGGAATTGTGTAAAAAATATCAAACATATAATTAAATTCTAAAGACAGATAACCATGATACCCTTTTCTATCAGAAGGCAAAAAATAGAAACATCCTTTGACAGCACATCAGTGTTTAATGCTGAGGGCTGCTTCTTACAGTAGTTCTGGGGATGGAAGTACTTCCAGTAGTTCTTCTCCTTCTTGGCCACTGAAGCCCATCCGGAGGGTCCTGGAGTCTCTATGCCAGACTGAGTAGCCCTTTTCTGTTTAGAGGTTCAATTGGTTTGCTGAGAGCGTTTCTCAGACACACACAGAGACAGAGATGCACAGATATGGACAGAGAAGAAAATGACAGCACTTGCAACCCAGCCAGGCACAGAAAGTGTGCTGCATTTAACTGCACCCACATACAGGACTGGCTAAAACATCAGTACAGACTCCTCCTCCGTGGCTGGTCTGGGCTGAAGGTCACTAGTGAAGGCACCCACGCAGTGTTTTCTAGATTCACCACCACAGTGATGGATCCTCCAAGTAAGGCATGGCCCTTCTGCTTGTCCAACATGCCTGCCCACATCGCGGGTCTCTCACCTGCCTCATGGGTCCCCTACTCGCTTGTTAGCAAACACACACACTCTTTCAAACACTCATAGGCAGCCCATAATCGCAGATTCCCCCCAAATACTAGCACAGACTTTTGCCTGCCTGATACCCCTGCTAGACCCAGGCATCCTACTTGTCCCTGGTCCAGCTTGACGTTTTTGGGTCAACCAAACACACACAGACTCACATCAGGTTTGGGGAAGATACAGAAACTTACACGACCAGCATCTGGCACATGGGCTGAGACCAATGGTCTGCCTCCAGCTGCCAGTGCAGAGCCCCTCACTCACCTCACTGTACCCCGGTTCCTCCTGCAGCTGACACTTGGAACATATCCCATTCCCAACCCAGTGGCTGGGCCAAGCACCCCACCTACTCCAGTGCTTAGCACTGAGACCTCGCTGCTTCCAGTTGATGTCACCACAGGCCCAGGGAGCTCACACCCTGCATATCCTAGTTCCTCATTTCTTCTAGTTTTCACCTTCTTATCAATTACATAGTCCAGGTTGATTGCCTCCAGAGCTGTGCCTGGAGTTTCTTGATGGCTCTTCAATTTGTAACAGGACATTTTGTCTTTGGCATAGCCTCTTTTATCCTTCATCTGTTAGGACTGTATCTTTCTGTGTGTTTGTGGAGTTTTTCTTTTGCTTCCCCCTTTATATAATGTTCTCTTTGCAGTGAAAGGTCCTTCCTTGTATAACCTGAATGAGACATCTTCCTCTGAGCTTCTAAATGCTCATACCCCTATTTCTAAAAGGTGACTGGAAATCGAAAGTATTTTATCAAAATTACATATAAAACATCAAGTATATAGTTCCCTGCAAACACACAAGTGGAAAAAAATCATATGTAAAGAAACATGACAACTCTTGTAATAAGTTCTTTCCTTGTATTGGAGTATTGCAACCCTCTGAGAAACCGTCAAAAAGGGGAAGAAAATATGCAACTTTCATATCTTTTAAATATTACTGACTGTTAAGTGTTAAGATCCAATTACTAAGGTTCTTTGAAATACTTCTGCCCGAATTAAGGTGCAAACGAGACCATATGCCAGTGGCAATAGTATGGGTTTTATTTGATGGTAAATATGAGAGACAGAGAGAAAGAAAGGAAGACAGAAGTAGAAAATAAGTGGGGAGAGACAGAAAGAGAGTGATAGGGACAGAATAAGTAAAATATCACCACTCCGTGGATCCCAACGATGCTCCGTCGATCCTCTGCAGCTGGTCTCTTGGTGGTGAAGGTCCCCCCAAAAGGCACAGATCCTGATGGGTATATATGCTCAGGCTGGGTGGGCATGTCCCCTGGGGAAAGGGGGACAGTCCCTTACAGCTGGCTCTGGGTCTGTTGCATCGTGTGCAGTGCTGGGGTGCAAAGCCTCTCACATGAGAGTCCCTTGGATGTGGCCTGAGGGGTTGGGGTTCCACAGCTGGGCCAGTTTGTGTACAAGGGAGGATGGGTGTTCACTGCCCCTGAGCAGAGGTTACACCCAAAACCTCCTCCGCTCCCTACCTTGTTTCAGTCTGTGTAAACCTGGCTTCTGCGGGCTGTGCTCTCCCCCAACCCAAACTCAGCCAGGGAAGATCCTTAGCACGGCTGCTGGGTTTGGCTCACATTCTCTCCTTTGTTTACTTGCTTGTTTCTCCCAGGGCCTGAGATTGATGAAAGAATGGATTCCCCCTTTATCCACCCTACAGTAGTTTGACTTACAGTCCAAAGTTCTTCAAGGAGGCTACTGGGGTTGTAGCTTCTTTAAAACTTCATATCAATGTCTGAGGTATGAGCTGTTTTCAGTCTCTGACATTAAGACCTGCCCAGTTATCACAAATGATCTTCACAAGAGAAAACACTGTTCACAGTTTCCTTCTTCTCTGTGTTGTAAAGCATGCAGAATGAAAGGAGTTAACAATCCTAATAGTTATGCACTTAAAAGGTATCTGAGACTCTTGCTTCCACAAATGTCATCTGAAATGGAAAGAAAATGACACACAACTTCAGTAACATGCTAAGGGTGAAATACCTTTTATTAAGCTGTCTACAGAATGAAACATCAGTGAAATGTTTGACAGGGAAGAATATGTGCTAAGCAATGTTGTCTGACTGATTTTTAAGGCAAAATGAAAATAATTTTTTCCAGAGAAAGCTGATGGAAAAATGTTCTCATAAACAAAGATAAGGCCATGCCATTTTATTTGTCCTTCTTCTCCTCCCCTTCTTTCTATACAGTACAATTATCTTTCTAGAGAAGAATTTTTGAGATCCAGCTTGGCTCTAATTTAAAAGAAATGCTTGCAAAGTAATATGTACTGGCAGGACATCTACAGTAAGAGTAGTACAAAGATAGCAACTTAAGAGAAAACAGAACATAATTAGACCAGGAGATAACAAAATGTAACTAGTTTGTGAAGATGTCTAAAATTGCACCTCACATTAAAAAAAATCTCATTCTTCTGATGATGCATCTACTTTTAGCCTCTTTTCTAAAAAGCACATTTTTTCAATGCTCAAAAAAAGTTGTGATGCTTTATTTAAGTTTTAGCCACATTTTAGAATTTGTCATGGTATAAGGACTTCACTATCATCTTCTTTAGACAATTTTTGTCCCTCATTCGATTCTGGTGCATTTTCTATTATTAATCTTTTGGGGGTTTTTTGGCTGCAGCCCTCCTGCCAACTATGAAGTACAGTAGGAGTAGTAAATGTTCTGGAAAATTTTCAAGGACTACTGCATGTTAGATTTGATATTTCTTTACAATACTGAAGTGTGATTTTGGGAAATGTGACTTCTGAGTGAACCAGCTTGTGTTAGGATATGCTTTGAGGTTTGCTCCACAATAACATTCATGCAGCTGGATGGGCAGTGTGAGCAAATGGACATAAAGAGGTCAGACTAAATAAAAGAGCTGAAACAACGCAGTGGATATTGTGCCTTAGACAAAATATGATACAGATGCAGCTGCATTGACCCTGTTTTTCTGCCCCCTGATTATGATGCAGCCATACTCACAACTAATATATGAAGTTTTTCTTTTTCTTACTTTAGTTTCCCACCTTGATGTTATATCAAATTGTGCTCATTTTCCTTGAAGTTTTTTGAAGGTAGGTGTCTCTAAAATCAATATTCAGCCATAGTGAATGATTGCATGAAGGTCAGTAGCTGTGAGCACTAAGCCCTGATACAGTCAAAGCAATTTTAGCAGGATTCCATTTAACAATGAAATCCATTTACTTATTTTAACCTACTGTTATGTAGTCCATAGGCAATTTTATTCATGCATTCCCACAGGGTTGTCATTGCAAAGACACTGTGTGGTAACACAAACTATGTGAAAAAACTATGCTGATGAAAGTCAAGAGAAAATCAAGAGAAATTACCTATGAGCAACTCATTGTATTTCTGGTTCTTATTAGATCTAGGACACAAAACTCACCAGCACTCCAAATGCAAGAAGGACATTACTCAGGGTTTTTACTTACTAGAAAGAATCTATTCTCAAATTGCTAAACCACTGGAAATATATTCAATTTATTTTGTTGTTCACGCCAGTATGTTTTATTCTTCCATCAATTTTTAAAATGTGACTATTTGTAATAAATTTAATATTTTGAATATCAAATAAAAGTTTCATATATTTTCTTTAGTGTCTAAAGCTACTTCCAGTGTCAATAATGTGTTATAGAAATACTGGTAAAGAGATGGGGATAGCTGGGTGGCAATTAGAAGAAATAAGTAAAAGTCATTCATGCTTTTGAGATTCCTCAACATCCTGTTCCATGACCGTCACATATTTCTCCATCCTCACCCGGACACCAAAGTGGTTTAGATGTTAATAGGAGCTGCAGGTAGGTATGTGCCAAACAAATTGTGAATAATGCAAGTAAAAAGAAGTTGTCATTCCCAAGCTTTCACTGTTCTTTTTCTTTTTTCCCCCACCTTTTTTCTTACATAGTGAAATCCCTAGATCAGTGTAATTAAATATAAAAGTATAGGATATGTTGAATGAGGCTTTTGATGGCTACTATTTGTTTTTACCTAATTTATTCTTCTGGAAAACAAATATCTAACCTGAACTCTACATTCCGAAGTTAAAGGAGAGACATCTACCTTACGATAGCAGGGATAATTGCCTGAAGATTCACATCTCTTTTTGATGATGTAGAAAGTATCTATGTGTATAGCTTAATATTATATGTCAAAATTTTATTTTATTTTATTTTACTTTATTTATCTAGAAGAAAGCTTTCATAAGCAAATGTAAATTACACTGTCCATTTTAATCTGGGAAGAAAGTATACAATTCATGATTGTTCTTTGTGTCAATGCAATCAACACTACTCAAGTAGTGTCTGGGCATGAATTTCCTTTGCAGTGAAACCCACAAGAAGTACATAATCTAAGCACAATACAATCACACACAACAGCTTTATTGATTGTACTGTTTTGTCTAGACTTTAAATGGGAATGACAGGCATAGGTGTACAATAATAGCAATCGAAATATATTTTTTGTCATATACAAAAATTCAGGGCAATTCAATTTAGAGTTTTGTATTTTTGTTGTGTTTTTTTTCTTTTATCTTCTTTTCCTTTTTACCGGTTAACCACGCTTCAATATCCACCGGCAGTTTATGTGTTTGTTGTCATTTAAACATGTGCAAAGACACAAAAAATACAAAAAAATACTTTTAAGCACAAATTATATTGCATTATTTTAAGAAAGAGAACAGAATTTAAATAGTTTTTTGAGTATTTCTGTATTTTGATAAAATGTAGGTGTACATACAAACTTTAAAGCTCTGTTCCATCTTCAAAAACATAGTATCTTGCTAGCACACATTAAAGAAAAATAGAGAAAAACTAATAAGTAGGAGTTATGTTTTTTGTATGCGTGCTGCAGATCAATACAATATTGATATTCAAGGTAGGATCTTTTGTTCAAATTTTCTTGGAGCTTGTTCTACAAATACTTTCTCTGATTAAAATTAAATACAAGGAAGCCAAATCTGAGCCTTTCCTGATTTCTAGCATTTATCAAGTTACAAGATGTAAACAAAAGCAAGCAGTTCACAACAGACTGCAATATTACTGCAATATTATTAGAAATTAAATAGTCTGTCAGGATTATAGCATGAAAGGAATGCCAAGATCCATGCATAGTATCTGGGATTTTTTCTCAAACCCTATATCTACTAATCTTTCTACCCCATATTTGGTAGTAGTTCATTCAACACTACATTTTAATTTTTTTCTAACTTTTTTTACAAACTTCAACGATATTTTCACAGTTACTGTGCCTATTTATCGGCGTGTGGTGTCTGAGGGCTCAGCCCTTG
>VZRO01004839.1:553290-580870 GCA_013397915.1 Daphoenositta chrysoptera | reverse complement strand
GAGAACAGGTTTAGGATATTAGGAATAAATCGTTCCCTGGGAGGGTGGGCAGGCCCTGGCACAGGGTACCCAGAGAAGCTGTGGCTGCCCCTGGATCCCTGGAAGTGCCCAAGGCCAGGCTGGACGGGGCTGGGAGCACCCTGGGACAGTGGAAGGTGTCCCTGCCATGGCAGGGGTGGGACGGGATGAGCTTTAAGGTCCATTCCAACCCTTAACATTCTATGATTCAGTGATTCAATGATTTATTCCGTCCCCAGTCTCTGATCAGCCCAGGGCCACTCTGACCCACACAGACCCTCAGGGAAAAGCTGTGACAAGGGCAGGTGTTCCTGTAGAGTTTGAAGTTTTGTTGATCCTTTCTCCCACACCTTTTTTTTTGTGCTAAATACTCACATACAGTAATTAAACTGCAGTGTGCAACAGAACTTGCTGGCAGGAGCTCTGTGCTTTGCAGATGGTGCTCTGGTGAACGAGCTCTACAGTTTGCTTCGTGACCAGGACCCCATTGTGGTTGTGAACTGTCTGAGGGCCTTGGAAGAGATCTTGAAGAAGGAGGGAGGAGTTGTCATCAACAAACCCATTGCCCATCATCTCCTCAACAGGTTTGTTTTCTTTGGTATCAAGATGGTGCTGGAAGCTTCTCTTGTTCTTGAGTTTTCTATGCAGAGAGGCAGTTTCTGGGGGAACCTAAGGAGCTCTTGTCAGGCACCCAAAGATGGAGGTGGCCATCCTAAGTTAACTAAACCACTTTAGGCTAAGGTCTTCAGAGAAATCTGGGATGCCCTGCTCTTCCAGAGAGTCTTTGCTTCAGCTGGTGGTTTGGTTTGTAATTGTAGGTTAATGTGATTAGACTTTCGGGATTTTTTAAGTGATAATACACATGATGTATCTGTGGGACAGGTATGTTCTAGAATGTCTCTCCAGACCCATTGAAGGATATATTATTTAACCACTGCTTGAAGAAATCAGTTTTTCTGCAGGTAGTTCTACGTGACCTGGGAACAAAGAGGCATTGCTCTGCCCAGGATTCTTGTTAGTGTTGCTGCCTGGTGTAAACACCAGCAGAAGTGCTCGTGACTGATACTGAGTTAATAACTGGGCAGTTCTCTTGAGATAAAACCGTGGCATCCGCTTGGTTTGGAACAGAGGCCGTAAGGAGGTCGGGGGCTGAGGCCTCTGCTCTGCACAGCACAGATGTTCCTGCACTCCCTGACTCGTGGCCCCTGTACCTGTGCTCCTGGCAGGATGCCTGACCTGGATCAGTGGGGGCAGAGCGAGGTGCTCACCTTCCTGCTGCGCTACAGACCCCGCAGTGAGGAGGAGCTCTTCGACATCCTCAACCTGCTCGACGCCTACCTCAAAAGCAGCAGCCCCAGCGTCGTGATGGCAGCCACCAAGCTGTTCCTGGTGCTGGCCAGGGAGTACCCAGATGTGCAGGCAGATGTGCTGGTGCGGGTGAAGGGCCCGCTGCTGTCTGCCTGCACCTCGGAGAGCAGGGAGCTCTGCTTCACCGCGCTCTGCCACGTGCGCCAGATCCTCCGGAGCCTGCCCGGCCACTTCAGCAGCCACTACAAAAAGTTCTTCTGCTCCTATTCGGAGCCCCACTACATCAAATGCCAGAAGATGGAGGTGCTGTGTGAGCTGGTGAACGATGAAAACGTGCAGCAGGTGCTGGAGGAGCTGAAGGGTTACTGCACGGATGTGTCGGTGGAGCTGGCGCAGGGAGCGATCTTTGCCATAGGTGAGGGCTGTGCCTTGGCTCAGCTGCAGCCCTGCACCTTCCAGGGGGGCTGTTCTCTGCTGAAGGGTATCTGGGCAAGCACCAAATCACTGCTCTGTGCTGCAGCAGCACTCAGACCAGCCTCCCCAGGAGTGTTTTGTGTCAGAGTGTTTCTGAACCACTGATTATTTCAGCAGGCCTGGCATTGAGCTGCTTCAGGTTGTGCAGAAAATCCTTGAATCTCGTGCTGTGAGGTGATGCTCTAAAGAAAATGTGTCATTTCATCTTGTTAATGAGCTTTGCAGTGTTCAGTGAAGCTGTGCAGGGGGTGGAGGAGTTCTAATACCTGCTTGTTCTTTGAGTTGTGATGGGGGCAGAGTTAAGGTGATAGTTCTGTTTTCGTGAGCTTTAAAAATAGGTGAGTTATTACAGTATTCATAAGGAGAAAGCTGGGGATGACAAAATGCCTTTTTTTAATGTATTACATTTAAGGAAAGTTCAGAAATCTTCTGAGGCATGGCCTCAAAAAAAAGGAACATGTCCCTGGTGTGGAGAACAAGCTCATTTGGCCACACTTTCAGAAATGGTAGTCAGAAAGGAAAGGAGAGAGACTGTTCCTTTAAAACAAGTTTGTGATGAGTAGTTGGGCTCATGATTCCTGTTTCACTCTGATAAAAGGTTGACTTTTATGTCTTTTTGGCATCCTTGCAGCCAATATTGCCAGGACATACACAGAGCAGTGTGTGGGAATTCTGACAGAGCTGCTGGGGCTTCAGCAGGAGCACATCACCTCAGGTAAGCATTGCAGGCTGCTGCCTGGTTTATACTCTCAGGAGGTGCCCTTGCTGGGACTTGTGATCCCAAACTCGAGGCCCTCAAAGGCACTTGGCTTTCAATTTAATTGGCACCTTCAGGTGGAAGTTTTCCAGGTGGGTTGAGGGGTATAAAGTGTGTTCCTTGTGTAGGAACTGCTCTCTGTGGGAAAGGGGAAGATGGTTGTTGCTGTGTTCGTGGTTCTTTCTGGCTGCCACCTGCTGACTCAGGGAGTGAGGGGCTCACCAGAGACATTTTACTGTCTGTTTGAGGGCCAAGATGATTAATAGATCTTTTAAATCTCTGTGATTTCTGTTCCTCATATAATAGTCTGATTCAGTTGTACCCAAGCTTCCTTTTTTCTCTTCTGCCCTCAGATCCACCTTCACATCACTGCTGTTCCTGCTGTTCTCTTTTAACTGGCCTTGCTCTCAGATTTGAAAACCACACACTTAGACTCAGCTGTTGAATTCAATCTCAGGAGCTGTTGGTGTCTCTGAGTGGGCAGCAAAACCTTTAAAGTTTTGACCTAAAGTTCATGAGCCTCATTTTGAATCGGGGTCAGTTTTAATTTGTCATTCTAACCCCGTGTGTCTGAAGCATCATGAGTCAGAGGCTTTTTAAAGGCTGGCAGTGGCCAGAAGAGAGGTTGCTTTCCAGCAGCCAAGAGGAACAATCTGAAGTCTCAGTGCTTTATTTTAGACCTGGTGCAGCTTTGCTCTGACAAATGCAGTGTCATGGGATTGGGAAGGAGGGTGCCTCAAATCACAGTCACAGCCAGGGCACTGACCTTCCTGGCTGAGATTTGCAAAGCCTCTTGAGTGGAGGGGTTTGAAATGTTTTGGTTTTTTTCTCCCTGAGTGTTTTTTATAACTCTTGGGGGATGCTGATAGCTTGCTTTCCTCTCAGCTGTGGTCCGTGCTTTCCGGGACCTGGCCTGGCTGTGTCCCCAGTGCACAGATGCCGTGTGCCAGGCTCTGCCTGGCTGTGAGGACACCATCCAGGACAGCGAGGTGAGGGGGCAGTGCTTGGGAGCGGGTGGAAAAGGACTGTTCAGCTTTCCTTTGCCTCCAGATTGGGGGCAAAAAAATCAGAAACCTTCAGATTAGTTCTCTCAGCATGCTTATTTCATGCCGGCACATGGCACACAGCAGCTGTTTGCTCGTGTTCCTGTGGTTCCTTCAGGGCAAACAAGCACTGATCTGGCTGCTGGGCACGCATGGGGAGAAGATCCCAAACGCTCCCTATGTCTTGGAGGACTTTGTGGAGAACGTGAAGTCCGAGACGTTCCCAGCAGTGAAGATGGAGCTGCTGACGGCGCTGGTGCGGCTGTTCCTGGCCCGTCCCGCCGAGTGCCAGGACATGCTGGGCAGGCTGCTCTACTTCTGCATAGGTGGGTTCCCTCTGTCCTCACAGCCTTCCAGGGCCCTGCTCTGGCTGTGTCCCCAGGGTGGGGAGGCTGTGTCAGCATCCTGGCTCTGAGGAGGCCATCCAGGCTGGCAGGGTAAGGCGGTTTCGTGCCTCAGGCTGCTGCCCGGCCCCTGGCTGGCTGGTGGTTGTGGAATTACAGAGTCATGGAATCACAGAATGGTTTGGGTGGGAAGGGAGCTTAAAGATCATCCAGTTCCATTCCTGCCATGGGCAGGGACACCTTCCACAGTCCCAGGGTGCTCCAAGCCNCCAATATCCCATCTAACCCTGCCCTCTGTTAGTTTACAACCATTCCCCCTTGTTCTTTGGCTATCTGCCTGTAAGCAGGCTTGCATTGTACCCCTGAAAGTCTGCTTTTAATAATTAGGTGTTAGTACTCTGGGGAAATGGGGCTGATAGAACTCTCCATGAATTGCATCTCTGTGTTCCCAGAGGAGGAGCTGGACATGGCCGTACGAGACCGTGGACTGTTCTACTATCGCCTTCTGCAGGCTGGGGTGGAGGAGGCAAAGCAGGTCCTGTGTAGCCCCAAGTCTGACCCCTCCCTGGGGCTCCTGGGGGACCAGACCAAGCAGCCTGTCAATGCCTGGGCTTTGGAGTTCAACACTCTGGCCACAGTTTATGGCAGAGAACGCTGGGCACTCGCCACTGCTCACCAGCCTGTGGAACCCTCTTACTCCTGCTCCCCTCGTGCTGACTCCAGCAACAGAGACACAGGTAACCTCCTCACCCTCCTCTGGGATCCATTCTCCCCTCGCCAGTAGATCAGAAAATCCCAGAGTGGTTTGGGTTGGAAGAGGCCTTGAAATTCCTCTCGTTCCACCCCCTGCCATGGCAGGGACACCTTCCACTGTCCCAGGCTGCTCCAAGCCCTGTCCAACCTGGCCTTGGACACTTCCAGGGATGGGGCAGCCAAGATGTTCTCCTGTGGGTTTGTTTGGAAGAAGGTCAGAGTGCTTTGGGAGTGCTGACTTGGTGTTCTGATCACCTTGTGCAGTGTGTGGCTGGTCTCTCAGGAGCCCAGGGGATGCTGGTGATGGCCCAGGGATTCCAGCCTTCCTCTGCTCCATCCCATGGCTTTGTGGCACTGGGAGCTGCATCTCACATGTGTTTGTTCCTTCCTTTCAGAGTCGCTGGTTTCTGAAGGGAATAAGGAAGTGCTCGAGGTTCATCCTGATCCTCTGATGTCTGAAGGGGATAAAGAAGCCCTCAAGGCTCATCCTGATGGAGGCAGCCTGAGCTTGATTCCTGATATTTCCCTGACTGCAGAACAGTTTGAGAAGACCTGGCTGAGCCTGGACACGAGCTGCCAGCTCTCTCTGCCCTGGTGTGGGCCTGTCCACCCAGACACCATCCAGACAGCCCTTTGTGTTGTCCACATCCAGACCATTGCCATGAGCAAGGCTGGAGCCCAGCCCTGGAAAGCTTATCTGAGTGCCCAGGATGACTCAGGCTGCCTCTTCCTCACAGAGCTCCTGCTTGAGGCCGCAGATTCAGAGCTGCAGGTTTCGGTGAAGCAAAATGAAGCAAAGCCAGAGGCACTGCAAGCCTTCATCTCAACACTGAGGACAGTCCTGGAGGCAGTGGCTGGACTGGAGTCTTGACTGGTCCCTGTTCCCAGCAGGATGCATGCTCAGGACACAGGAAGAGTTGATTTCTCTGGCTTCTTTTGCCATGCCCAGTGCTGGTTTGGTACTTTTAAACTGCAGAGTGTTGGCAGCCCTGCCCTGGGCCTGGAAAGCCCGGGTGGTGTGGGGGAAGCTGCAGCTGGGGCTGGAGAATGGGGCAAGGTGAAGGGTCTGCCCTCCCTCTGGGCTGGGGAAAGGACAGGGTCACTCTGGTGAGAGTCACAGGACTGGTGGCATCTGTGGTGGTTGTCACGAGGCATGAACATCCCTGATGGAACCAGAACTGAGCAGAATTAAGGAGAGGTTTTTTCCTGATAATTATAAATAATTTTAAAAACCCCAAAACATCAGAGGCACCCAGACTCTTCCACTTAACTCACATTAAGAGGAACTGTGTGGTGAAGAGAGAATATTGCATTCTTGGCTCCCTTTACATTTGTTTTAATTTGCTGTCTGATTTCAGTGGTAGCTTCACTTTGGGGTGAACAGAGCTCTGCTGTGCCAGAGGAGGGTGGGCACGGTGCATCCTGCTCACCAGAACCAGCATGTTCCAATTCTAAGAGGCAGGCATGGGTTTTGTAGTTGAAATGTGTAACTGAGGTGGAGAATTGTCCTCCCTGAACCCCCAACTCCCTGTGCTGTTGCCAGGCTCCTTGATTGAGGGTGAGGTACACAGTGAGATTGACCTAACAGAGCTTTAGGGTACTCTGTGAGGAGCACAAGCTTCTTTTAACCCTATTCTGTCAGATTTCTTGTAATTTTTGATTTCTTTGAATGACTTGATTGTACCTTCAAATGGCAGTGTGCCTTCCTTGCACTTCACTGAAACCCTGTCACTGTTAAACAGACTTCTGCTTTTCCTAATAAAAATGTGAATCATTCTTGGCTGATTTCTGGGGTTTCTTGTTCCTTCAACCCTCAGGACTGTGGATGAAGTGATCTGATCACTGCTGTGGATCAGGGCAGTTCTGCAGCCCAGCTCCTGCCTCTCTGTCCAGCAGGGCTTTTCTCTCTGACCTTCCTTGAAGCCAAGCTTTAAGGAGCAATTGGGCAATAATTAATCTGTCTCATATGCCAAATTAGTGTGAGGGGTGAAGCTGCAGGTGAACTCGAAGGCAGATCACCAGTCAGCTGTAGCAGGGCTCCTGTTAGGTTTCCACAGGTGTGTGGTGTCCCTGTCCTTAGGGAGAGCTGCACTGGAGCATTGGCATCATGCAGATTTCAGGATAAAATAGCTGATAATTGGTTGGCAATCCTTCGTTTACTCTGCTGTGCCTACACCAAGCCTGGACTCTGGGAAGGGACTTGGAGCTTCTTTTATCCAGACCCCTTTCTTGATGACTGAACAGGTCAGCAGACTCCAATAACTTCTAAATATTTATTTCAGCTGATCTTAACAAAAATTACTTCATTTGGAACTAAACCATGGCTGTAGCTGTGTGTAGCCCTGGAGTGTGGCTTTGCTAAACAAAGTCCTGCTGGAGTCAGCACCAACCTTCCCTTCTGCTTCTCTGTCTCAGGGTTTAATTCCTTATCTCAGGATCTTGGAAGCTCAGTTTGATTCCCTAGTGGGAATCAAAATAATGACTGATGGGCCATAAAAAAAGCAGTTTTACAGACCCCACTTGGTGTTCTCCCAGGGGAAGGGATGAAATCAGCCTGGGAGAGGGCTGCAGTGGGTGGTGGGTCACTCATCCTGCCCTCTGCATCCTATTCCTGCCAGTCCCTTTAAACCTGCCCCGGATTCTTTCTCTAAAACATGCACAGGAGGGATGGGTTTGTTTTCAGGAGAACTTGGACAACTGACAGAAAGAGCTGTGCTGCTTCCCAGAGAACTTGGGCTTCTCATTGATGTGACTGGAGAAAAGCTGTTGAGCTTCTTCCAGATACTGCAAGCAGAACCCAACACTAAGCAAAGTGTAAAAGAGATTCTATATCACAACAAGCAAAAACAGTAAAGTTTGTTGTTATCAATCGGTTTTTCTTCTTGTGTTTCTCTTAAATTTAGCAGTAAAAGTGGTCTTCACTCCTACTCAAGCCTCCAGGTTAGTGCTTAGTGCTGCAGACTCAGCAGGTGAGTATTTGTTTTAAAACGTTTCCATTAGTTATTCTAAAGGTCACTCTTCTTCTCAGGTGACTCCAAGGCTTATTTCTGCAAAATTAGCATTTGATATTTTAAACCAAGAGTGATTAGCAGCGCTTTGCCTTTTATCTACTGAAAACAGAAATCCTGGAGCTGCTCTGTACCCCATCTGCAAGAAAACACAAAAAGGGACACATTGAATGGCCTTAGTTACAGTCAGGAAGAGATTCAGACTTGGTACAATGAGTCTGAAGCCTTTGTGCAACACATGAGGTATTGAAAATATAGAAGACGTGATTCTCATATCTCTTGGGGTTGTTTTCTTTTTTTTTTTTTTTCTGGTTGAGAATTACTGATTTTAGCTTTGTTTTGTTTAGCTTTCACCACTTCTGCACATAGAGAAGATGGATGGCCTTCCAGAACTGTGTTCTCTGCCTCCTCTTCCCATCTGGGAGTGGCCTCCCCTTTGCCCGTGGTGTTTTTCAAGTGTTACAGAGTGAGAGAGATGAATCATGCTGGCATCATTAATTTGACCTCTATAGTCTGCTGGAGTCAGATTTGATCCTCTCTTTTGGCAAAAGCCATGACATGTGGGGAATTGTGGCTGGAAGGGTTGACCTGAAGCACATGGATGGTTTTTCTCTGTTCAGAAGTTGTGCAGTCCAGGGCAGTAACACCTGTTTGGGTGTCAGCATCTGCCTGAAGGATTCCTTCAAAATATTTTACAGCTGATGAGGAAAACAGACAAAAACTTCCACCCCTGGAAGTGCCCAAGGCCAGGCTGGATGGGGCTTGGAGCAACCTGGGGTAGTGGAAGGTGTCCCTGCCCACTGAGATGAGCTTTAAGGTCCCTTCCAACCCCAACCATTCTGGATTCTACGTTAAAAATGTGAAGGGGAACTGTGGATTTTCCATGCTGTTTTATGGACTCTTCCAGTCACATTCCAGGTTTGAAGCCCTCCTGGTGAATCACAGCCCCTTGGGACGTGAATGCTCCACAGCTGCCCCCCGTGCTCACCCCTGGGTACCCCTGGCAGCGATGGCTGGACATGGTGCTGGAGGAATTGGGGTGGTGGGGGGCTCGGACAGGTGTCCAACATGTCCCCACGCCTGTCCTCGCTGCTGCCCACCCCGTGCCAGGTGGGGGTGGTTTGAAAAGAGGGCGTGAGGGCCCCGTGCTGTGTGCTCTGTTGTGTTGTTTGACCAGGATTATCTGCTACGCACTAATTTCCTTTAGGGCTGTGATGAAGTCAGAAAACCACAGCCAGCGCTCCCCGCGGTGCCTTCCGCTGCGGATCACTTGACATGTCCCTTCCCAGGAGGGCCAGGCCAGGCACGCTCCGGCTCCGGCACCATGGACCAAAGGGGGATCCTGCTACAGAACCTGGAAAGGGCCCAAGGCAAGAAGCTCAGCCGAGGAGAGTTTGCAGAGGAGTTTTTGGTGAGTTCACTCAAGGCTCGGCTCAGTGTTTCAGCTCGTTTCGGAGGGAATCGCTCGGTGACTTCTCAAACATGTGACAGTGAGATTTTCTAGGAGTTTTATAGCAGATGCCCAGGAGTTAACTGGGCTAAGAGGAATGTAAAGACATGAGAGGAATTTAATAGTTTGCATTTGAACTGTTTGCTTTTTAACTAATTACCGGAGTGCTTCCTGTTTTCTGCTTGGCGAATGCACTTGCCGGGACACGGTTTCACTTTGCCTGGTAACAGAACTGGGGGGACAGGGAGGAATATGGAGCCTCTGGCCCTGGTGACACAACTGAGGATACAGGGAGGAATATGGAGCCTCTGCCCCTTCTCCCCATTGCAATCTGTTAGAGCTGTGGCACACGAGTTCCTGCCAGGGATCTCCGGTTTCTCCTTGACTTAGCTTGTCCTTGTTCCCATAGAGCACAGGGTGCCCAGGGAAGCTGTGGCTGCCCCATCCCTGGAAGTGTTCAAGGCCAGGCTGGATGGGGCTTAGAGCAACCTGGGATAGTGGAAGGTGTCTTTGCCCATGGCAGGGGGTGGAATGAGATGAGTTTTAAAGGTCCATTCCCACCCAAACCATTCTGGGATCTGGGATCTATGTGCTCTACATCCAGCAGTGCTCCTGGCCCCTCCTGGAAACTACTTTCTTGCTCCCTCAAGGAAAAAGCTGCAAAAAATGCTAATGGCTCCCACCACCCCCTGAGTTCTGCATTGCCCTGAATTTGTGAGCTCTCTGATACATTTTTTGGTTTGGGTGCCAGGAGTGAGGCTCAGATGCCAACGCAGCATCTCACACCTAAAGCTGGTGGCTGGAGATGGCTCTTGGTGTATCAGCTGGAGGCAGGCAGCTCTGACAGACTGTCTGGGCTGCTCTGAGAGGCAGAGATGTTGCCCAGCTTTAACAGACAGAGGGAGGGGTAAAACTGGTACCTCTGTGAGATCTGAGATGTGCCAAACACTGGACTGACCCCTGGCAGTGGGCTCCGGGTTACTGAGTGGTACCACAAGCTCCAGCCCTGCTCTGTTGTACCAGCGAAATCTGGCACTTCAAACACTTGGGGAAAGCTGAGTGCTTGGTTTCCAGGTGTCTGGGGTGGAGGGAAGTGATTAATCTGAGCCTGCAGTGACAGTCTGTTGTTCCATGGAACAAAGCGCTGTCACAGCCTGCTGAGTTTCCCCTCTCTCTGCCGGGGTGTCTGTGCGTGTGAGGCAGTGGGCTCTGAGCCCTGCTGCTCAGGCTGGCTCCAGCTGCCCAAAGTACCGATTTCTGATCAAAATGGCAGGTGGAAATGGTCAAGGCTGTATGTCCTCTTGTATGGAATAAGATATTCTCAGAGTGACCATATTTGTGGTCACTTTGGCAAGGCAGTGGCCTCACCAGGCCAGCATGTTGGCTTGTGTTTCCAAACGGGACAGAAATATTCAGGGCCATTCCTCCACCCTAATTCCTGCCCTCTCCTTGTGGGACCAAGCATTTGTACGTGCAAATTGGGGTGATGTTACTGTAAATGACAGGGGGTTTGTTAGAGTCCCCTTTTTCTGTCTGTGCAGTCTCACAGCTGGGCACTGCAGGCTCCCCAGGGAATGGGCACGGCCCCGAGACTGCCAGAGCTCCAGGGGTGTTTAGACAATGCTATCAGGCACAGGTGGGATTTTGGGATGTCTGTGTAAGACCAGGAGTTGAACTCAATGATTCTTGTGGGTCCCTTCCAGCCCAGGATATTCCATGATTCTGTGATTCCCTTTTGCTTTTTCATACCTAGGCATTTCCCAAGTGGTTTCATGTCAGATTATTCAGGGACAAAGAAGTCAGATGATTCAGGGCCTTGGCTCTGGGAAGACTGGCTTTAGTATGGAGTGATGCCCCTTCCATGAAAGCTTTCCCTGGAAGCTGGGGCTGCACTGGAAGGAGGCAGGGGAGGATGTGACCCACACCAGAATTGCTCAGAAGCTACAGGGATGTGGAGGCTACAAAACCCATCCTGCCCCCACAATTTCTATCCTACTGAGTCTGCCCCTCGTTCTTAATTAATAGAGGCTGGACACATAGACTGTCCTGAGCCTCCTGTACCTCCTCCCTGACTCATTCCATCAGATCTCTGAGATTTCATTCCTAGGGTATTGTGGCTGAATTTTGTGTTTTAAAACTGCAGTTTAATATTTAAAACCAACAACCTGGACACAAAAACATGAAAGTAAAAATACAGCAAGGATGGTGCATCTGAAGTTGATGGTAACAAATAGTGTGTGCTATTTAGAAGCTGGTGGCAGTGAAATAAAATTCTATGCTTTGCCAGGAGAAAGATAGAGAGATTTAACTCTCTCTGAGTGCTGCAGCTTTATCCTGAAAATGAAAGAGATGAGAGATTTGCAGCCCTAAGGGTCTGTCCCAGGCCTCCTTCTCCCTTCTTTTTCATCAGTCCATGGAGCCACTCTGCTCTGGTTGCTTGTGCTCCCTTGGTGGCTTTAGCATCGCTGCTTCCAGCTACGGACAGGAGCATCTCTACCAAAGTGAGAAAAATCAATAGATTTACCTGTCCTTTCTGATATCATCTGTTAAAGGTGCTTTGACATTGTCAGTCCTCTGATCTGGGAGCCATTTGTGCTGAGAGTGATTCCCCTGGGCCTCGCTCACTTGTGAGGGCGATGCTTTGTGTCACTTCACAAGCCGACGTGTGGGCACTGCCTCAGCACACACTTTCCATTCTTCAGAAGCCTGTGCTGGGGCTCTCGGGTGGTTCTGTCTCTATTCTTGCTCTGAGAAAAGCCACTCAGGAAAGAATTAATGGTGCCGACCTTGCTTTGTGGTAGCAAACATGACCCCTCGGGACCTTCATGTGCTCTCTAGTAGTGCGCTGGCTGTAGCACGTCTGCTGTAATTTGTTCCACTCTTTTATCACAGAAGCTGAAGAGACAGTCAACAAAGTACAGATCGGATAAAATCTACCCTACAGCAGCATCTGAGCAGCCAGAGAATGTCAAGAAGAACAGATACAAGGACATCTTACCTTGTAGGTTGGAAATGGCACATGTTCCTACTCAGCCTTTTGTTTTTCTTGCTTTTCTTGTTCTCATCCTCTGGTGCCTGCCTGCACAGTTGTTGTATGTGAGCATCTCGCTGCTGTCTGTTGGCTTTGAGTCCTGCTGTTCAGATTTAGGGCTTTGGCTGCTGCAGTGCCTGCTCTGGGGGGCTTTGGCACATATCAACACTCTCAGGCACACGGTGGGATTTTGGGGATGTCCTGTGCAGGGACGGGAGTTGGACTCGATGATCCTTGTGGGTCCTTTCCAACCCAGGATATTCTGTGATTCTGTGGTATTTTCTACAGACAGAAGAACTTCTATGCACTAGAAAACTCTTATTCCAGTGGTCATCCTTGCAAGCTTCCTGGGTAGCATTGCAACCACTTGCAGCCAAAGGCCTTTGGACAACGATGTCTCCATGATGTACAAAGCAGCCAACAGGCGAACCCTGCTGTGGCTTGTCCTGGCTTGGTGCAGTGGTCTCCAAAGGACCTTCTGTCCCAGGATTGGAGAAGATTGTCTCTTTCACCCATTCCAACTTGGAAAATAAAGTAAATCACAGACTCACTGAGGTTGGAAAAGACCTCCAAGATCGAGTCCAGCTTTCAAACCTTTGTATCTAACCTCACAGACCTGGTTTGAGCCTGGAGTGCATTTAGGTGGTTTTGGGCTTGGCTTCCTGCATGGTCAGAGGGGATCAGCGTTGCACTGGGGCAGTGGCAGCACCTGCAGCTCTGCCCTACAGCCTCCCCCACTCTCCAAAAGGATCTTGTCCATCCCCTGTGTGTGTAGGCAGTGGCACTTCTGAGCAGGGCTGTGGGAGGCGTGGGAGGGACATGAGCTGCTTGCACAGCCACCCACCCACCCTGGATGAGCTCTCTGACGTGAGTGCTCCCCCAAAGCTCCTTGTGCTGCCCTCCAAGGACCCAGTGACCATGAAAGACAGACACTGACTGCTGCTTCTCCTGCTTTTGCAGTTGACCACAGCAGAGTGGAGTTGTCCCTGATTACATCTGACACAGATTCTCATTACATCAATGCCAACTTCATCAAGGTACGGCCTCTTTTGTAGCGTTCTGTCCTGCAAAGGTGTTGGTGCTGCCACCTCGGTGGGTTGTGCCAGGAGGAGCAGGCTGGGGGCTCTGGTGAACCAAAGGGCTCTGTGGGAGTTTCTGGGCTGTGCTCAAGGATAAATGATGCAAGAAGATGTGCACAACCAGTGAGCCCTCCAGAAACCCTCCGTGCAGCACAGAGGCACCGGGCTACGGGGCAGGGGACACACTCGTGCTGGGGCCGCGGGTGGAACAGTTTGTGGTTCACAGCCCCAACTTCCTCATCACCGTTGCTGCCTTTGGTGGGTGACAGTGGTGCAAAATTGCCTGTGGCCAGAGTCACCTGGGCTGAAACCAGTGCTGAGGGAGGAAGCTTTGCAGTGCTGCATGGCTGGGACCCGCTGCCAGGGCGAGCAACGGGGCAGGTCAGTGTGGGACAGTGCTCCATCAGCAGCTCCACGTGTTTGGGGACTGTCCTGGGCCTACAACCCTTCTTTGATTGACTGATAGATGGATGGATAGCTAGCTAGATAGATAGGTAGATAGATAGAAGGTTCCCTTCACTCTCCATGACAGTGACCCAGGGCTCTTTTGCAGAAGAAAAGGCCTTCCCAACAGGGTCATGGTTCATTCTGTGGCCACATCACCTTCAAGCTCCCAGAGGCACTGTAAGAACTGGTGCTGGTCCCAGCTCAACCCCAGCTCCCCCAGCTTGGCCCTGCCTTTGCTTTGCACACCACTGCTTGAGTTAATGTATGTGCCCAAAACTCAACTACATGAAAGTCCTTCTAAATTCTTAATGGGCTTGCTGATGGAAGTAAATTCAGAGAGAGGAATGACTTCATTTCTGCTGGTGAACTATGCACAGATGTGTCCATGTCTGGTTTCAATGTTCCAGGGTGTCTACGGGCCAAGAGCGTACATTGCAACGCAGGGTCCTCTCCCCACTACTGTCATTGACTTTTGGAGGATGATTTGGGAGTATGAAGTCCTGGTAAGGTGCAGATTTATATTTAAATATAAAGTTTATATGTCCTTTTTTTTAAAGAAATGTTGCCCTTACAGCCAGAAGTCCTTTATGAGCCAGGGTTTCACTCCAGATATTGTGAGTGTCCCACATCCCTCCCATCAGCCTCCTCCCACTCGTGCCAAGACAGGACTCTGCTGGTGGCTGTCCCTGCCTTTGGGCTCTGGCTGGAGAGGTCCTTGTGCCAGGCTGTGGGTGATGTCCCAGTCTCACTTGTCTGGCAGTCAGGGCTCAGGGGAAGGCAGCCCACAGAGTTTCCTTGTCACTGATAAGTACCCGCAAGAGATGAGTTTAATTTTGCCACCTGGATAAGAAACTTGTGTTCAGACTTTTCTAATGAACCTTCTTCCTGCAGGTCGTGGTCATGGCTTGTATGGAGTTTGAAATGGGGAAGGTGAGTAGCCTGTAACAGATGGCCTCTGAGTGCCAGGGCAGGGTAAGAGATGTAGATTTTTATTAAATCCCATTAGTGACAGCAAGTTTCTGCTTGATATGAGCTGTTTTCTGGGTCTCCAGCTACAAATGATCCCGTGGGAGATGTCCCTGCCCATGGCAGGGGGTGAAATGAGATGATACTTAAGGTCTCTTCCAACCAAACCAGTCTGGGATTCCATGAAATTCTTTAGCCATTTCCAGTAGCATAGAGAATCTCTCTGGAAAGGGAAAACCAACAGTGGCAGCTGCAAGGAAGGGGAGGCTGGAGCTGGACAGCAGCAAGAGCTGAGCCTCTTCCCAGGGAGGAAGCACCAGCGTGCATTTTGTCCTGAAAAGTGAAAGAGGAGACAGCTGGGCCAGCGGGGAATAACCAAACACATCCTGCTTGTCCCAACAGAAGAAGTGTGAGCGGTACTGGGCGGAGGTGGACGGCTCCCCCCTGCACTGCGGCCCCTTCTCCATCACCTGTGTGAGTGCAGCCACCCCAGCACCCTGCCCACCCCGGGGCACCCTCCGAAAATGTGACTCTGACTTCTTCTTCTGCAGGAGGTTGAGGAGAAGAGGAACGAGTATGTGATTAGAACTTTAAAGGTGACCCTGAACGAGGTAAGGAGGAAAGGTCAGGGCAGAAAATGCATCTAGGCTGGCTTTGTTATATAAATAATATATTAAAATATGGTACATTTTGTGCTGAAAATTTTACACTGCTCAGGCTGCTGAATTAGATTTGACAGCAGTTGAGGGAACAAAGAAAGTAAAAAATTCATTAACTCAGACCTCAGTTTCTGAAGCTGTTTGTCAGTCATGGCAAATCAGACTCCGGGTAAGTGAGGCCAAGAACGTCATAAAACGGCTCCTGCAGCAAAACCATCTGCAAACTGCTCCTCTGCCCTTTGCCTGCTGATGCAGATGGGAGCTGGAGATGGAGCAGAAATCCAGCTTCCCTTGCTATCCGGCATCCCAGGCCCTGCCACCGCTCTTCTCCTGCAGGCAACCCGCACCATCTACCACTTCCACTACAAAAACTGGCCGGACCACCACATCCCCTCATCCATCGAGCCCATCCTGGAGCTCGTCAGGGACATTCGCTGCTACCAGCCCGATGACAGGGTCCCTGTCTGCATCCACTGCAGGTGGGTGACCTGGCTGCCAGCAGGGAAGGGCTGCTGGTCCCCAGACCCCTGTGCTCCCACGTCCCGAGGGGGTCATAGGGCAGGGAAGATGGCCAAGCCCGCAGCCAAGCTCCTCTTGTAGGGAGCCCTAAGGCAAAGGGCTCCTCTGAGGACAGCCAGCACGGCCAGGGGGCAGGGAAGGGGGCAGCAGCAGGCCAGCAATAGAATCACAGAATGATGGAATTGTTTAGGTTGGAAAAGTCCTTTAAGATGGTCGAGTCCAACCATTCGCCCAGCACTGCCAAGGCCACCACTAAACCACATCCTCAAGTGGCACATCTACACATCTTTCCCATGGTGACTTCACCACTGCCCTGGGCAGCTTGTGCCAGTGCTTAACAATGCTTTTGGTGTAGAAATTATCCCTAATATCCAATCTAAACCTCCCCTGGGGCAACCTGAGGCCATTTCCTCTTGTCCCGTCCCTTGTTAGTTGGGAGAAGAGACCCGGCTGGCTACACCCTCCTGCCAGGGAGCTGTAGAGAGTGAAAAGATCTGGTTCAGAGACCACCACCACTGGGCATGTCTGTGTGTGGCTGGTCAGCACAGGAGGAGTGAGGGCAGTTCTCAGGGGATGAGCTGTGCCTCCCAACCCTGTGCAGCAGAGCCCTGCGTGGGCTGAAGCTGCAGCATCGTGCAGGTCTGCACCCTCTGCTGTGTGGACGGGAGAGTCACAGGTGGCTGTGGGTCTTCTCCAAAGATCCTTGTCAGAAAACACAGCGTGCCCACCTCCTGAGCTGTGCTGGCAACCCTGCTGTGGCTGTCATTGCAGTGCTGGCTGTGGCAGAACCGGTGTCATCTGCGCCATCGACTACACCCAGAAGCTGCTGAAGGACGGGGTGAGTGCCACTCCCTGGCTGCCTTCGATGGCACCTGCACCCCTCTGTCCCTCCCCAACCTTCCCTCTCCCTTTCACCCCCTCTGACTGCACTCAGGTGGATTTCAGGTGGATGGGAGCTCCCCATGGCCGGACTGGAGAACGGCAGTGGCCAAAGTGCTGATTCCCCTTTCCCAGTTTGTGCCACTCCTCTCTTTACACACTGACAGCATCACACCAGTGGGGCACAATCCCCCCCCCACTGCTCCCTCTGGCCAGGCCCTCAGCTCACAGCACATGGCCCTGTGCTGACCTTCACTCTTCAATACATCTTTACTGTCTGTATTTGTCTCTCCGCACTTACACGTCAGATACTCAATGTTTCCAAACCACCACCTTGCTTTACTCTGACTCTCCAATAATGGTGCACAGGCAGTAATCCCTGGCCTCAGGGCAGGTTGCTGGGACTCAGAGGAGAGCCTGCTGTCTTCTGTTCTACAGCTCCCTGAACCCATCCAACTGGGAAATCAGTGTCATGTCCTTCGTGCTGCCCACAGCTGCTATAAAAAGGGTATTTTTGTGGAGTGTGAGACAGGAGGGAGGAGGATGGTTTGTAATAAATAAAATAGCACTTAAAGTAGGCTCTTTCTTAAAAATTCTTGCAGTAGCAGGCCTGGATTTCAGACAGTGCTCTGAACTGCATTGTGATTTGGAAGCTTCATGGAATTAGACCTGTCTGTAATTTTTATCAGAGAAATCACAGAAATCATGGAAAGATTTGGGTTGGAGGGACCTTAAATACCCTCTCTTTCCAGCCCCCTGCCGGGGCAGGGACATCTTCCACTAGCCCAGGTTGCTCCAAGCCCCATCCAACCCGGTCTTGAACACTTCCAGGGATGGGGCAGCCAGAGCTTCTCTGGGCACCCTGTGCCAGGGCCCCACCACCCTCACAGGGAACAATTCCTTCCCAATATCTAATCTAAATGTCTCCTCCTTTAGTTTAAAACCATTTTGTCTTTCCTCTTTCTCGCCAGATTGTTCCAGTGAACTTCAGTGTGTTCAGTTTGATCCAGGAAATGCGCACACAAAGACCTTGCATAGTGCAGACCAAGGTGTGTTTGGGGAATGTCACCAACTGGTCCATGCTGGGACATCACCTTTTCCCCAGGAGGGATCACAGCAGGGAAACCCAGAGCAGTGGTGCTGGTGGAAGCTGGGGTGCGGAGATGTTGTGCAAAGTCCCTTTTTTGAACACAACAATGATTTTGCAGAAATTAATTTGGTGGCTGAGCATTTCCTTGTGGACAGCTGGGACAGCACTCACAGTGTGATTTATTGAACTTCATTGCCAGGGACTGTCCAGGCAATAAAGTGGGAACTTATCTCAGCTGCGACAGACTGAAGAGGAAGCTCAATGCAGAACAGCATTGTTTGCACACCCAAAAACCCCCCCAAATGCTTCAGTGTGAACCCTCTGAGAGTTGTGGGTTCTGCCTCTTCTCAGAATTCACACCCTGGCAACGGACAGGAAAGGCAGCTTCTCTCGGGGGTGATGCTTGGGTGGGAAGAGGTGCCATTTACAGGTCCCACCGGTGCTGGCTGTCACATTTTTTTCTGTCTGGAATGCAGGAGCAGTATGAGCTGGTTTACGATGTGGTGATTGAGCTCTTCAAAAGGCAGATTCAAGCACTTGATGCCCAGAAAGATTTTGCTGCTTCACAGGTAAAAGTCCCAGGACAAACACCCTGCCTCTTGCAGCCTGGCCACTCCAGATCTAACCTCAATTCCTGCTGCAGACCCGGGATGAATTCCTGTATTTTCAGCTCCCCTTGATACCCAAACTGAGTCTCTTTTGAAGTTGACCCATGAGAATCCAGCTCTTCCCCTGAATGTGCAATTCTTATCACAAACAAGATCTAAATTTTCTCCAGTCTCAAAACCATTTTCTATTTTCTATATATTTTTATGATTTTTTAATGTCATGAGTGAATAGAAAAGCAGGAACTTTCTATGGGAGTGACTGATTTCAAAGGAGATGTGCCAGTGAAACTTTTCTTCATGGAGTGCTTGCAAGCAGCTGAGGGATTTTCAGACCAGGTTGGGAAGGTCCAGGATGGGCAGCTTGGGATCACAAGGCAGTGAGGTTGAAGGTGTTACCTCATGTGTGCTAGTGAGGGAATCAGCACTACAGCCTGTCTGTGGAGGGCATAGGGGGATATATCTCATGAAAAAACACAGCAAAGCCTTACAAATCTGTTACACCTCCGAGGAAAAAAAAAAAATGTGGTCTTGGTGTGAAGTTGCATATTAACATGAATAGCCAAAACATCTCTGCTTGAGGTTTTCTTTGCTCTTGCTGTTCTGTGACTGCCAACATGAGCCTCACTGGATCAAATCCAGGAAAGTAAATGCATCACAGCAAAGCCTGGAAGGTCACAGTAAGCTCATTTTGTCAGAAACTTTTATCTAAAGAATTGGGAAGAGGATCCTGCAACGGGACTTGTGCCTCAGTTTTGCCAAAGGATTTGCAGGACGTTCCAAGCCAGAGCTGAGTGAGAAAAGAACTGGAAAAAGCCTTTTTGGACTGGTTAAGGACTGTCTGTGAGCAAAGGTCCCACAGAGCTGGGTTGACACAAAATGCAGAGGACGTTTTAAGTCAGGATGTGGTTTTGTAGCTCTTGCCCAAAACTCTCGCCCCCCTAAACCTCCCTCTCCTCTGAGGACACTGTGCAGACCACGGGGATGGCCATGAGCTGGTGTCACGAATGAAACCAGCACCCAGCTTGCCCAGTGTGGGCTCCTGAAGGCAGAGAGTCTGCACAGGCTGCCTGCCAGCTGGATGGTTGTAGGCTCTCACTTCAGAAAGGTGCTGGCAGGAGTTGCTCTTCAGGAAGTTCTGCCTGCAGTTTTCAGCTCCACCATTGGTGTTTTCAAGTTGGTGCTGGTCATTTCCCAAGTGCTTTAGTAATTAGAAGTAGTTGGCAAAAATTCCAGCTCCTGAAGCAGCACGTCGGTGTTCTCTGCATTCTGCCTCCTCACTCTTGTTTTGCCAATATTTCCTCTCCCTAGGAAGGAGCAGGGCATCCTGTAGCCAAGCCGGTCCTGACTCCAGTGGAAGACATTTATGGCCTGAGTTTACTCACCTGGTAAGGCCTCAGCACAAGTGTCCTGGTTGGTATTTGCAGTCACCC
The DNA here is from genome assembly GCA_013397915.1 of Daphoenositta chrysoptera. Lineage (NCBI taxonomy): Eukaryota > Metazoa > Chordata > Aves > Passeriformes > Daphoenositta > Daphoenositta chrysoptera. The sequence continues at coordinate 561,007 of VZRO01004839.1, read as the reverse complement.
ACACAATTTCAGGGAGATGAACTTTTTGATGTGTGCTTTGGAACACTTTAACTCTCAGGATCTGCTGCCTCCCTTGAGACTCACTTTGACTCTCGTGTTTGTTCCTAACATAATTCATAGAATCATAAAGGTTGGAAAAGTCTTCTAAGATCACCGAGCACAACCATTAACGCAGCACTGCCATGTCCCCAAGTGCCACATCTACATGTTTTTTGAATGCTTCCACGGATGGTGTTTCCACCACTTCCTTGGGCAGCCTGTTCCAATGCCTAATCACACCCTCAGTGATGAATATGTTCCTAATTTCCTAATAATTCCTTCTCTTCTCACCGATGTGTCTCAGCCTCTTCCCTGTGTGCCATTATTCGTCCCCTTCTTCTGCCCTGGGCTTTGTTTCACACAGTGATTCACATATGAACCGAAAACAGTATAAAACAGTATATAAAAAAAGACTCACACACATGGAGACAGCGAGGGCTGGGTCATCCCAGCCCTCTGCCTGGCATGGAATGCCCCCACACTGGTCCCATCTTCCATCTTCACATTCCACTCCAGTGCCCCTTGCTGCAGGAATAGCAATCCTGAGGATCCAGCTTCCCAATACCAACACCTTCCAAGGGTGGTGGGATCTCTCTGTGGGCACGTTTGTGATTGCAGTGTGCTCTTTCTGTAAATAATTTCGCTTTTGGTTCAGTTTGCTGGCAATAAAGGGGCCTCCTCTGTTCACCATTTAACAGTGTTGAAATGGAGCACAGTCCTTCCCTGTGCTCCTCGCTTGAGGCTGAGCTGGGCTCTGCATTCCTGAGGGAATTGCTCCTGGGAGCAGTGCTGTGGGCTCTGTTAGTGGGCTAACATCTGAGCCCTCCATGGCTTTGACTCCACACCACTTCATTGTGCTTTACTGCAGCTCAGAGCGAGAGGAGCAGGTTCCACACCAACATCTCCCTCTGCAGCAGGATGAGCACCAACATCTTCCTCCGGCGGCACAGAGCAAAGCGTCCCTGCCCTCGCTGTGTGCCACGGGAGCACAGCACAGCTCTGCCCGGGCCGTGCCCCCCATCCGACAGGCCATCTCCTTCGGTGCTTTGAACTTCATCAGCTGCAGGAAGGCGGCTGCCAGCGAGCCCTGGGGTGCTGGGGATGCCCCTCAGAAACACCGCAGCTGGGAGCTGGACCTGGAGCCAATGGGAGCAGGCGGGAGGGGGCCTGGTGCCAGGGCACCTCTGGCATGGACTGTGTCGACCCCTCTGGCGCTGGGACAGCGGGGAGAAGACTGGGAATGGGACGTGGGGGATGCCAAGCCTGTTTGGAGTCCACAGTGGCCAAAAGCCAGTCACTCAAGCTTCCAGGATGGATTTTCCCCTGTGGACCTGAACCCCTCCAGACGAGCAGCAGACGTCCCCCCAGGCCACAGGAACCAGGGGCAATGCCCTCACCCTTACCTGTGCTCAGCAGAAGACCCCTACTTCTCATCACTCTCTCCAGATGACCCCCTGTCCCCTGTGTTTCCCTTTCTGGAGGAGCAGGATGAGCTCCTCCCTTCTTGCTCTGCCAGTGCCCCACTACAGCCCACCACAGCCAGCTCCCCATCGTCCCACCGCGCTCCCCCGAACGAGGAGAGGATGTTCCCCTTGGGTGAGTGCTGCTGGGACAAGGGGACACGTGGGAGCAGGTCACTCTGGACTGGGGTGTGCCAGAGGGAGTGGTCAGTGTGGTCATCTGGTGTCCAGGCAGGGCTGCAGCTGCTCCTAAGGACTGGGCTCTCATGGGAGCCGAGGGAGCAACTGGTTTCATCCTCACACTCTTTTCATCTGGCCTTAATTTTTTTCCCACAGCATTTTCAGAACAGTGAAGTTTTGGTGTTTGAATTACACAGCTGTTCTGAACCACTGTGTCACCTCAGAACAGCTCTCACAGGGAGGCAGGGACTGTTGCTGATCAATTCTTACACCAAGGTGCTCCAAAAAGCGTTCAGAAAGCTCCCAGAATTGTTTTTTTTCTAAAGATCTAATTTTCAGGTCAAACCCCACTCTTTGCTGCAGAGCGTCGGGTGGGGGACACTGAAATCTCACTGAGATTGAGAGATCCAGGACTTCAGGGGCCCTGAGCTACCTGATCTACTGGGTGACACCCCTGCCCATGGTGAGGGTGTTGGACCTAAATGGTTTTTAAGGTCCCTTCCAACCCAACCCATTCTATGATTCCATGATTCAACACAAGTATTTTGCCCAGATCTGTAGCCTTAAATCCATCACCTCTCCTATGAGGAAGGTGGAATTATTCCTTGATCTGGTTAGTCCTGGTCCAGTCAGACATTTCCTGTTGTCCACAGCTTTGGCACTTGCTCCACTCTGCCCTGCCCAGGTCCCTCAGCATTCACTGTCACAAAGACATGCTCGTTATCCCAGTGCCCTTGGGAAGTTCTGGGAGCTGCAGCCCAAGCCAAGGAGCAGCAGAACCACCAGCTGTGCACCTGGCTGTGTTGGGTTATTGTCATTTTCCTTGTGCAATTGGTGCTGAGAGCTATTTGGACATTTAAGCAAAATTTAGAGGTGTTTAACCTTAAGCTCTGGTGCGTGGCAGGGCAGGAGCAGCCCCCTCCTCTATATGGGTCTGTGGTCCCCCTCATGTCCTGCCACACCAGTAACCTGTCTCTCCAATCAGCCCCCCTGCCACAGCCTGATGATGATGATGATGCTCCACCCCTGCCCCAGCGCACCCCCGAGTCCTTCATTGTGGCCAGTGAGTCGGGTAAGCGATTAACAACATGAAATGTGGGTCTGAGAAGCACCGAGGGCTCACCGACATCAGGGCGGTTCTGTAGCATCCAGCAGTGCCTGTGCTCCGGCTGCCTGGGGTGAGAAATGATCTCTCTGGCATTCATTGCTTCTAGGACAATTTCCTCAGGCCACTTCGGATTTCCAGCTTCCAGACAGAAATCCAAATATTGGAACCTCCTGGGAGTGGAGTGGTGAGTCTCACTCAGAGGGGTTTCATGACCCTGTGAGACTGAGACCGTGTAAGGTAAGTAAGGGGCTTTTTACCTCTTTTCCAGCTCTATTCCTATGCCAATCTCCTCATCACGTTTCCTTCTGTGAGAAAGACTCTAGTTTTGGCCCTTTGTACTTGCCATAAATTATTTCATAGAATCACAAAATCATGGACTGGTTTGGGTTGGAAGGGACTCTTAATCCCATTCCATCCCCCTGCCATGGGCAGGAACATCTTCCACTAGACCAGGTTGCTCCAAGCCCTGCCCAACCTGGCTTTGCACACTTCCAGGGATTCCAGGGCTCAGGATTGGAAAGAAGAGATGCCCTTGGTCCAGCCCCTTCTTACCAACATCTACTTTACTCCAAACATTATTTTTTGGGATTCTAAGACCAGTACAGGGTAATAAACGTACTGCCCCTCATTTAGAGAAGGATAATGAAGACAGGACATTGGTATTCTGCTGAGCTTCACAGAGCCCTGTGGAACCAGCAGGAGCTGAACGAAATTGAGGCCTCTCTTGATCATCCCATAGCTGAGTGACAGCTCTGTGAAGTGGAAGAATAAGGCACAAGTCTGTCTTCCTTTACACGAGTGTGGAGGTGTGTGTGGGAGGGTGTTTGCACATCACATCCTTTCCTCTTCTTCTCTGGCTTCCGTGTGTGCAAGAAAACAACATTTGGATGTGGGAATTTTGAATACCTGCCTTGTTTTTTGTTTCCAGAGTGTGAAGTTTTGGAGCCCACGAACAGGTATAAGTTTAACACTGGGATAATCTCTGTAATTAAGACCTGCTTTCTGTCTGAAACCGCTTTATTTAGTAGATGTGTTTAAGATCTGTGCTCAGTGCAACGGAAATTGCTGCTAAATAGTTTTGCAACTAAATAGTTCCAACCAGAACAGTTCTGCAACCAAATGAACTGGTAATTTTGTATTTCCTAATCAGCTCCTGCCTCATCCTGTACACAAGGATGTTCCTTGCAACCTCCTCTTTGTCTGCATGTTGTGTGTTTCCTTTGAGACAGCTGAGATAAGCTGGTTGATTATAATTTATAGATTTTATTTTAAAGCTAGGTAACCAAGTCTTTTATCTTTGCTTTCTCAGAGACAACCCAGGATCGCTCTAATTCTCCTCCTCCGCTTCCTGAAAGAACCCCGGAGTCGTTTGTCCTCGCTGAGGCAGCAAGTAAGTGCTGAGCTCTTTTCTCAGGATGTAACTGAGGTTTTACACTCACACCTAAACCTGTAGGTTTCTGAGAGCATGGCCCACTTGTTCAAAACGTTACCATGTAGTGCTTCAGCACTTCCCTGCAGGAGAGTTCAGCAAATACAAGTAAAATAAACACAAGTAGGGAACCTGCAGAAAATTTCTACAAGTGCTGCATCAGAGGAGATGAAAAGCAACAACAAAGTGCTTGGAAAAAAGCAGGAGGATTTACTAATGACCACTGAAAATGTATGTATGATGTATGTTCCCAGGTCTGCAGCCTGCTGCAAGAAATTCCTCGAGCCCTGCGGGTTTGGAGAACAAGGGCTCCGAAACATCATCCAAAGAACTCATGAAATGCTTCAGGAGGAGCAAGGTAAAAGAAACAAAAGAAAAGGTGTGGAGACTGAAGAGGGTGAGAGAAGAGCTGTCTCTGGCACAGCTGCTGCTGCTGCTCTCTCACTGCTAACTGGGGGAACAGGGCCTGCTAAGAGACTGCTCGTGTTTAGGGCAAGAAAACAAGAGTAATAAAAATATTCTGGCGTGGAAGTTCAAACACCCGCCTTATCTGCGCTGGGAACAGGGTAACGCAGCCCTGCCCAGGGCAGTGGTCATGCCTCAGCACTCCATCCACCTGAGTGCCAGCTCCTCTGGGAAAAAGTTGCTTGTAAGCTTGCACTTTGGGGTCTTATGGGGGAACAGAAAAGCATTTGAGGGAAACAGCAAGAAAAATACAAACTGGAGCCATTTGGGATTTGGAGGAAAAAGCCAAAGAGAATGGCACGAAGTTTGCTTTTATGAGATGTGATACTTTTACATTTACCAGTGAATTCCCTTTACCACAGTAGCTGATCCACTGCTTCCTACTTTTTTTTTCCAACTAGCCTTTTCCTATTTTTTTTCTTTTTAACAGAGCTTGAAAATATTGAAAAATGTGAAAAAAAGTAAGTCTTTCGGGCTAATATCTTCCCAATGGATTTGAGCAAGTATTTAAATGTGTGGAGTGGAAATACCAAGAACCTGAACTTTTCCAGTGTGAAATTCCCTGCACTTCAGATCAGGGCACAGAGAGCTGTGCCAGCTGAGCACCATCTCACCTGGAGAGCTGTAGCTGTTGTAGGAATGTCATCAGGATCCTGTGCTGCCCTTTGGGGACAAATCACCAAATTCTTCAGCTCATTCAAACCTCTGTTGCAGGATCCTACAAATGGGAGATGGATGCTGGGACAATGTGAGCCCCAGCCTGGATTCTGACCAGTCTATTTGGAGCATAAATAAGGAATCTCTCACTGGAATCACTTTGATCTAAAATTAAAATGCTTATCTTGAAAACAGGACTGCTAAAAAGTGTTTAAAGCACTTCTGAGCAAATGTTTTCTCAGCAGATCTTGCTGCAGTAGTAAATCCACTCCCTGCAAATATGGGATTGCACAAATTAAGGAAGGAATTCTTCCCTGTGAGGGTGGGGAGGCCCTGGCACAGGGTGCCCAGAGCAGCTGTGGCTGCCCCATCCCTGGCAGTGCCCAAGGCCAGGCTGGATGGGGCTTGGTGCTGGTTTGATGCTTGGACTTGATGATCTTAGAGGCCTTTTCCAACCTAAAGAATTCCATGATTCCATAAGTTCAGCTCTGGAATTACCAGTGACCAACTGCTCCAGTCTCATTTTTTATTTCTAGGCATCTGCAGCCCATCTTCACTGACAAAATCATCAGAACCTGCCCCGACAAACTCTCCGAGGTCTTTCCTTAACTTTGGTATGTTTTCCTCTTTGTGTTTTGGTAGGAAGAACCTGATTCTTGGAAGTCTAAATGCCAGGCAGAACACTTACAAACTACAAACATTGCAAATAATGCTCATTGGCTTTTACACATTTAGTTTTTACATATTCACAACTTTATTCACAACTACAGGATGTTGCTTTTCTGTCATATCTTAAAGCTTAGGAAAGATCTGAATCTACAAGTATTTTCAAACCCTGTGTTATTTTAAGGGATTATATAATCAGCATCTATAACATGCAGAATTTGTTGCATTAAAAATATATGTAATTTCTTCCTAGGCTTTGCAAATCGATTTTCAAAACCTAAAGGACCAAGAAATCCACCTCCAGCATGGAATATTTAGATGCATTTTATAGACTTGGCGTTGCAGATTCGTGAAGTCCTCCTGAAATCCTTGGAATGCCCATCCCAGTGAGGCTTCCATCAAAATAAACACATCAAAAGCTGTTTCACGGTGTTGGCAGCTCAGGCACTACTTGCAGGTTCACTGAATTTAAAACTGGAGTTTTAAAGTAAAGAACATAAAAGTACCAGCAGCTTTCAGTTAATTCACAATGGGATGGAAGGTAAGCCTTGGAATACAAGTTTTATCCTAAGGAGGGACATATTTTTGTTGTGTTTTGGAATGTAATCACTTCAAAAGGATGGATTTGAGCATAAACTGATGATGGGACGCAGTGAAGACAATGGAATCATCTGGAAAGCAAATGGAGCAGAGTGAGGTGGATCAAGACCCTGACTCATATTTGAAGGTCTACTGTAATCAAAGACACTGAAATGTTTACGTTACTTGGACTAAGAGGGAATTAGCATCCCAGATTTTAGAAATAATATAAGCTTTTTTTGGTTGTTTTTTCCATCTGAGCGAATCAGAGCATTTGTCTGGATTTTTGGGCAGTAAGGCCTAAGAAGGTGATTGATCCCATAGAAACTAAACCAGTGTAACTGGACTGCACAATTGGCTGACCCAGCTGTTCTTCTCTCTTGGAAAAAAAAAATCCCAAATCACCACAACAGCAAGCAAACTATCATCGTATTTTAAAACAATGCTGCTTTTAAGGATTTGTGATTCTCCAGCACAGAATTTCATGTGGGAACAGGGAAGATGAGACTTCTCGCCAGATTCCTCACCAGATTCCACTGCTGTTTCTATCAGTGGGGAGGGATAAAGATCCTGAAAATTGCTTTATATAATTGTTTTCCTGTAAAGACAGGAAAAAAAAAAAAGTGGGATTAGGGGAATTTGGTCAAGAGGAATCTGCTGACCACTGCTGGAATGGAAAACTCAGCTTGTTTTAAGTTGGACGAATAGCCGATATTGCTTTTTTTATTACTGAAGTCACGGGTTTTCTTAACAGCAGAAAACAGTGAAAGTCTTTAGCCAAATTACATTCCTGTTTCTCCCAAGGTTGACGGAGTTCGGAGCAACCTCGTGTAGCGGAAGGTGCCCCAGCCCATGGCAGGGGGTTAAACTTGATTTTAAAGTTTTCCAAAGTTTTTTTTTTTGTTCCCTCCCAACCCTCAATATTCTATGATTCAATGATTTTATCCCATTCCCCTGCCATGGGCAGGCATGGCCTTCTTAGGCTCGCTCCAACAGCTCCACATCATTTCCCTCGCGGGGAAGCCCCCGCAGCATCCCGCGGCCGGTATTTAATGGACGAAGCACTTTAGAACCAGCAATAACGCCGTTAAAATAAAGTTTTTTACTCCGCCCCTCTCTCTGGGCCCGCCCTCC
>VZRO01004839.1:533282-552676 GCA_013397915.1 Daphoenositta chrysoptera | reverse complement strand
TGCAAGCGCTGTGGGAGTGAAGCTTTCTTCCCTCTAGGCTTGCGTTAACGTGTGAGGAGGTGCTGGGGTTTTTTTTAAATTTTATTTTGTTGGTTTTGATAAGTGCCCTGAGAAGTGCCATGTTCTCGTGATTCCGTACAAATATTTCCAAGGCGGGTGTCAGGGGATGGTGCCAGGTTCTTTTCAGGGGTGCCCAGCAACAGGACAAGGCACAGTAGCCATAAACTAAAACACAAGAAGTTTCTCCTCGACGTGAGGAAGAATTGCTTTCAATGAAGGGTTTCAGAGCACTGGAACAGGTGCCCAGGGAGGTCCTGGGGAATCCCTGTCTGAAGATACTGCAAACCCAAACCTTTGTCACCTGCTCCAGGTGACCCTGCCATGGCAGGGGGGTTGCACTGGATGATCTCCAGAGGTCCCTTCCAACCCGAATTATTCTCTGTTTTCTTTAATTGGAAAGGCCAAAATATCTGGATTTTGGTGTGTGCTGTGTGTGTTTTTGTGTATTTTTATTTTAACAGTACAGAGTGATTGTTTAGGTTCTGCTCAGAGATTTGCTATAGTAAAAAGCTTCTTGGAGAGAGCAACATAGATAAAAAATAACTGTAGAAGCTTCTGTAATTAAAAATACAATGTGGTGAATTATGCTTGAGGAGTGTATGGGCAGGTTTTGTGCCAAAGAAACCAAACTTGCTTACAGAAGTCAAGTGTCTGTAGAGTAAACTCTAGATAGGACTGTCTTAAGAACAGACAAAACTGTTACTAGGAGAGGCTTTTCTCCACTGGTTAATGCTTCCACACCACTGTGCTTGAATAACGACTATAAAAGCTTCTGATTGTAAACCTTTGCAGTTTTATCAGTGTTTATCAAGCAAAAGTTTCGAGCAGCTTATCTTTGTAGATTGGAGTGTCACTGTGGCAGCTCTAACCCAGAATTAAATAAGGCCTCTTAATGAAGGCTTAAACAGCGTGAAAATGAGCATCAAAATTGCAGATTTGCAAAGGAAAGCTGTTTGCTAATCTGAAGCTCTTCACTGCCTGTCCTCAGCTGTAGGGGTTGTGCCTTTTGGGATGGGGCTGTATTTCTTTTCCTGACTCTCAGTTTTTATTTTGATGTATAATCTAATTAAATTACCTATTATACTGACTATACCAAGCTTATCTGTGGCCCCAGGTGACAGTGAACATCCCCACTGTTAGAGGCATTTAATAGTGGTTCTGGTTCTGTTGTGGGATGTGTGATCATTTTAGAGTAGCTGAGTTATTGGCACTGCTGTCATTCTGCCTCACTGCTGAGTCCGTTGTTTAGTGACCTGTCCACAGCTTTTTTGTGTTTGAGGTGCTGGAGGCTTTCTGTTTATTTAAAAGAATAATTAAAACTATATTTCCTTCAAGATTGCCAGGCATTATTATAATGTCACTGTTTAGCTTCACTGAATACAGCAGTTACTCACTGTAATAGTGGGACTCTGCTGTGTTCAGTGGATCCAGCAGCAGCCAGGGCAGCTTTTATCCTGAAAACAGACAAGTGTTCACTAGAAGCTCCCAAATGTAAGGATTCCTCTGTCTGTTATTACGATATGGCTTCAAACAGGAAGATACTCTGAATTAAAATGGGTGAGGTTTTAAAACCATACCTAAAATCAGACACACTTAAAATAAGACACCTTTAGCAACCAAATGTTCTTAGAAACATGCATAGGGAAGTATTCCCAACAGCTCAGTAGTGGCATGAAATTCTTGTTTAGTTCCAGCTTGGGATCTCTCTGGTCCCACCAGGACAAATATCTGGTGTGTTCAGTCAGTGAGTAAAGCAGTGCTGAGCAAACTCGTGCACTCCTCACATCTGAGTCTTGCAGAAAACCTCATTCCAAGATCCGTTTCAGCTGACTTCCCAAAACAAGTGATACCACCCTGCTTTTCCTGGTTTCCCCGGGATGGAAAGATCAGGGCCTTTGCTGTTTGCAAGGGCTGCAGCAGCACGGTGAAAACTTGTATTTCAGGTCCTAAGACTATTGTATGAAGTAAGGATTAAGCAATCACCTCTTTCTTTGCTCCATGAGTAACTCTGTTCCTTACACCAGGCTGCTATGAAGGTCAGCCCTCTCCAGTAGTGAGCTCCAAGACCAAACCAGTAATGATCCAGTTAAACACTGGTTACACTAAAGAACCTGGAGCTGCCTGTATTTATCATTACACCCTTTCTCATAAAACAGCATAACATGGTTTTTTCTTTAACTTAAATGCTCTAAGAGAATAAAGAGGGAATAACAATGTGCAGCCAAAGAAAGGAAATTTTATTAGGACAAAGCCCTGTGCTGAGAGGAAACTGTAAAACTTTAGTTTCTGTATCTTTGGTCAGGTGTTGCCTTCAGCAGCAGGTTGTTCTCATCCCCCTGGCTATCCTGGTAACACAGATCCTGGAGGTTTATGGGCATTGTTGGATGAAATGGTTCTTTGATTCAGCCACATTAAAATCTTGTCTTGGCAACTGAGTTTTTAACAGCTGGAGCATCAAGTTTTCTAATTACCTTTGTCCCTTGCTAAATGTTATTTGAATTAGTTTTTATTCTAGAAACAAGAGCAACTTAAACTATTCCATTTTGCCTGACAGAACTGCTTCTTTACATTTTATCTCTCAGTCTTTTAGAGGTTGATTAACCTCAAAAAAAATCCCCTAAACAACCAAAACAGCCTCTTAATTTCTTTCTCTCCATTAACTGAATAGTTAACTATAAGACTGAAGCTGTTGATGTGATGATTTGGGTCTTTAATTTTTAAAGATCAGCAGTTTAAGATTTATTTAAGTACTTCTACCTCTAAATGTAAGTAAAGCTTGTATCTCTTCGGCTCTACTGTGTTTTGCTTCTGTATCGTGTGTCCAAAATCAGGGAAGTGTTCTGTAATGAAAGTCTTAATGTTTAAATGTTACACATACTTGTTTATCCTCTTCCCCTGTATGGCACTGCCTTAAATGTCAGAAGTTATTAATGTACTTAATTATAGATGTTCTGAAATACAGACTCCTTTTAAAGGTATTCTAATAAATCTGTTAAAAATGGAAATATTTCTAAAATGTTAAGCTAGAGTTTTGGAAGTTTTCCTTAATTCTAGGCTTTATTTGTAAAATTGTAGATACCCTGACTTTTGACTTAATTATAAAACCAAAAATGCAATGTTTTACAATTGGTCAGTCTCCCTGGGAATAGATCCTTTCAGCAAGTGAAAGGCCTGAATTCTTTTGGGGTGAATATGCTGCAACTGCAGAACTCTAATCTTCTCTTTATTGTCGCTGCCAGAAACTCCAGATGAAAATGGCAAAACCCAGCGAGCTGACAGTCTTATTACGAAGAAGATAAAGAAAAAAAAGAAAAAGAAACACCGGGAAGATGTGAGGGGAAAACGCCTGAAGATGTACAACAAAGAGGTGCAGACAGTGTGTGCTGGGCTCACTCGCATTGACAAGGAGACTCTGTCTCAAGGACAGTGTGACAACCTGGAAATGAACAAGGAATCCTTCAGGTACCTGAAGGATGAGCAGCTGTGCAGACTGAACTTGGGCATGCAGGAATATCGGGTACCCCAGGGAGTACAAACCCCCTTTGTGACACACCAGGAACACTCTGTCCGCAGCAGCTTCCTGAAGACTGGCACTAAATTCAGTAACTTCATTCACGAGGAGCATCAGTCCAATGGAGGTGCCCTGGTCCTGCATGCTTACATGGATGAACTCTCATTTTTGTCTCCAGTGGAGATGGAGAGATTTGCAGAAGAGTTTCTTGCGTTGTCATTCAGTGAAAATGATAAAAATGCAGCTTACTATGCTTTAGCCATAGTGCACGGAGCAGCTGCTTATTTACCAGACTTCCTGGATTACTTTGCTTTTAACTTTCCAAACACTCCAGTGAAAATGGAAATTTTGGGCAAGAAGGACATTGAAACAACAACAATTTCAAATTTTCACTCTCAGGTAAGAACTGTTCAAAAGCATAAAAGTTGCACAATACCTAGATTTGATTAATCTCATTAACCCAGAGCAGGCATGATGTAAAATAGGTGAATCACAAATTTATTCTCTAAGCAGATGAAAAAAGGTGTTGTTGGGACTACACTACTCTGCTGTTTATTCCTGTTTCTGCTTAAAGCTTTTCTGTGCTCCCTGGTGGTTGGAGAATCACACCTCAGATGCTGCAGTCTGTGACCTGAGGAAAGATCAGCACTGATCATCTTTTTCTTCTAAACTTGGGAAAACACAGTTCAAAACAACAGCCAAGTCTGTAACAAGAGTTGCATAGACTGTAAATGCTAGCATTGCTTTTCTAGTCAATAGAACTAGGGTTTGTTGGTTTTAGGGTCTTGGGTTTTTGGGTTTTTTTGCAATGACATTCATGTTTCAGTATATCTGATTCACAGCGTTTTTTAACATCTTAATTCCCTCAGTACCTTATGCTGTTTAACTTTATAACTTGAAGGTGGTTAGAGAATCTTTTTAATAGCCTTGGAAAAGGAGTTCCATTTTATTTACTCCCCTGGTTTCCACAGTAGTCTAAAGCTAGTTTAAATTCTGAAACTATATCTCCATGTAACTTAAATGGATGCAACAGTAAAAACTAAGCTCATTTGAAGATTCCCGTATGAAAACTGCTTGGATTTTAGTCTTGTGATCAAACTCAGAAGTATCTATACAACAAGATTACAGTTTAGATAAATTTATTTTTGATGGAATAAAGCTTCTTTCTGTTTAGTCTGAGAATGGATCCGAACTGCTGATTACCTTTAAGGTCTTTACTCAAGACATTAATTACAATTACTAGTTCCCCTGCTGGGAGGATAAATGTGAAACTCTGTAGTGGGTAGCACTTCAGTATGATAGGAACACACCTTTAACAACAGATTTTGGAGTGTTAGTGCTTGTTGATGGGCTCTTTGGATCTCTGCAGGTTTACAAAATGCTTATAAGCAAGATTTGCATTGGAAAAACAATTATTGCTTTACAGAAAATTCCTGCATGGTCACTGTGGAGTCTTTGAATAGCATTAAATTAATAATTCTGACACTTAGCTTTTTGTTTGACAATAGTTAGCTGCTGCAGCTCTTATTTTAACCAGCTTCTGTTTTTTGGTTCAAGTAATTCTTTGTGCTGACAGAGCTGTGCCTGGGTGCAGAATACCCCAAAACCAGTCTCTGAGCATATAAACCACTGCTGTGGGCAGTAGCACTTCTGCACAGCACACATCTGTGTCCTGCAGATGTGAAATGTGTCCACAGGTCAGGCTTTAAAGTCTTCTGTATTAGTGATTTATCTGTGTTCTTTAGTGTCCTTATTGCATTCTGGCTTGAGTACATGTGATGACCCCTGAAATGGCTAAACAGAGCCTCTGGAATATTTAACAATTGCGTTTTTTGTGGGTGAGTGTCCTGTGAACACAAATACTGACACTATAAATACACGTGAGGAATGTATGGTAATAAATAAGAGGCTTTGCTGGGTTATAGTCTGCTGGTATTTCAATTAATTCTATTTTAAGTACTGTCTAAACTTGATTAAGATTGAGTCATGACATAAGGTTCAGTTGGTCTAAACCACTTCTCTAAACCCAGCTCCAGCATGACCTGGTTAATCCTCTCTGGCTGAAGTGTGTTAGTGCAGCTCTCCCAGAGCAAACAGAGCAGGGGAGCTGTCACAGGCAGCTGAAGAGGGCTCTTCAGAGAATGCAGATGATGGAAAAGCTGAAGGAAACATGGAAATTGCTGCTGGTTTCACCCAAATTCAGCAAGCTGGCTTGTCTTGAAATGGAGAAGGCTGCAATGCCCTGCTCGAGGGCCTGGGGTGATGAACCTGACTCTTGTGCTGCTGTTCCTTGGCAGCTCTGATGAGGGATGGACAGATGGGCCAAGCTTCACTTTTGACCCTTCTCTATGAGGATTGTACAGTACAGAAGCACTTCGTGGTTGTGCTTTTGTAGATTAAGCATGTTGCACTATTGTATGCTGTAACGCTGATTATTTATAAATGAAGGTACTCAGTTAAGTCCCCTCCATTTTGGGTTCCTTCTCCGTGCACGAGTTTTGTTTGCTGCACTGACCTGTGCCGAGGGGATTTGGAGCATTAGGGAGTCTTGAATCCTGGAGATCCGGTGTCAAGAAATCAAAATTTGATCTGTAAACTGCAAGTTAATGTGATCTTTGGCTTACACGACATTCAGCTGTTTTGTGTATCCAGAGAAACTGAATTGTAATATTCAAAATAAGGACTTTAATCTGAAAGACTTAGTAAAAGTCTAGTGATAATTAACTGCCTTGCAAGGTGAATTCCTTTGTTCTCAGGGCAGTGAGTTTATAGCAAAGCACTCCAATGTGTATTTGTTACATAAATGTTTGGTTTCAGTATCTTAAAATAATTAAGCTTCAGTTTCCTCTGGATTTTTTGCTTGCATTGGCTCTCTTTGGTTCTAATACTTCAGTGCTGGAGCTCAGCTTTAGTTTGGAGTTGTTCACTTGGGCTGAGAGCTTTCAAGACTCAAATCACTGAGCAGTAATTTGTCAGCTTTCCTCACATAAGGGCACACTTTAATTTGGAAGCTCTTAGCAGTGGAGCTAGAATGAATTCTTATTTTCCTTATCACTTGTTTCAGTACAACTGCTTCTAGTTCCACTCAGTGAATGGGAATATATTTAGAGTTAAAAAAACACTTCTGCTTTTTTCCCCAACTGATCAACTGCCTGATGAATTCTCTCTCTGATCCAAAGAACAGTTAGACTGTCACAGAGGGTGTGTGGGGGTTCTGGGAAGAGGCCAGGAAAGAGAATTGGGGAAGTAGGTTTTGCATAAGCTGCTGTTCCTTCTGGGAAGAAGGTGAGAGAAGCAGCCAACAAGTGATAACTGGGTAAGTTTTCTTACTCCTGCTGTTCAGAACAGGTTACTCTGTCCCTGACAGCTTTGGTTAATGAACCACATCACAGTTTGGTTGTCCTGCCCCGTGTGAACTTCTCTGATTCTGGAAGGGCAATTTTTTTTTAGCAGTAGCTACCAAAGTATGAAATGGAGAAATTGTGCATTTCTGCTGCAGACTTCATTTGGTTTGTCACTAAAGCCGTATAAACAATGCCCAGTGGTCCTGCACTATGTCAGATTTTAGTCAAACATGTCACCCTTGCTGTGCTGGCATGTCACTGCCTTGTCCTTCAGTAGTAACCAGCCTTGTGCTCTTGCTTTCTTCCTTGTAGCCAAGTGTTTGTGTGGTTGGTTTTATAGCTGACTTGGCATGCTGAAATATTGTTGCTGTCAACTGATTCATGCTTTTCTTGCAACTGGAGAGAAGCTTCTGAGACTTAACCTCATTTGTCTCCAGCTGATGCCTCATCTGTGTGTCCTCTTCTCACCCTGTGCTGCTCACTTAACCCGTGGTGAGGCTGGGGCTGGGGTGGCTCAGGAACATGCAAATAAACACCAGCTCTGTGCCTCTGACAGGAAACACTGCCTCTGTCTGCTTCTGTTCTCACCCGAGGGTGGGAAACACTGATAGGCACATGGTGCAGCTGAGAGAAGATGTCTCCTTGAGCACTCAAGAGCTAATTTTAAACGTGCCCATAACTCACTGTCCGTGTGGGGTGTGTGGAGTGGGGGATACACACGGCAGCGATGGCTGCGGGGCGTTTGAAAGGGCACAGGCTGCCTGAGTGGTCTTACTGGCCCCATTGTCCTTTTGCAACAGTAAAAACAGTGGCAGTGACTGCTCACGATCCACTGCTGCTTTTAAAGAAGCACAGGGAACAAATCATAGCAAGGGAGGTGCTGTGGTAATAAGTTACTGACTTCTGGCAGCCGTGTGAACTGGAGTGACCCCGGCTAAATTCCTAAACAAGAGCTGAACTTTAAACAAAAATAAAAAACACTGAGAGAGGTCATCCTAACGGATATAAGGAAGGGACTTCAGCTGTTTCATCATCTCAGCTTTCTTCCCTGCAAGGAGGGGTGCGTGCAGGTGGCTGTGGAGTGAATAGAGCTGGGAAGAGGGAGTCTGGAGCACTTGGTGAATGAAAGGCCAAAGCAGTTTGCAGAGCAGCAAGCAGGGTGCTTACTCCTGGGACACTAAACCACCCCGTTGTAACGAGACAGCAAGATGCCTGTTCTTTTAGATGTTCATTACATCATGTTCTTGAGACCACTGGCCTAACCAGTGGTGCTGGTGTTTGCTGCTCAGAAAGAATTAAGAATGACAGAGAAGCTGTGAAGAAGTTTTTTATGGCATATTGAGCTAGTAGACTACATCCCCTGTGATTGAGGTGCTTGAGATGAATACTGCAGCCTACTGGGGATTGCCATAAGTTGGTGCATGTTTTCAGTGTGAGCATGTCCTGGGTTTAATTCTCAAGTGTGTATATTCCTTTAATTTCTATTAAAAACTAGCAAAGCATTGAAATCCAATATTTCCCTTAAGTATTTCTACTGTTTTCATTTATAGCTCCTGAGTTCTTGCCTATTTTTTCATTGTTCCAGTGCATTAAAAAAAAAAACTCCAAAGTTGAGGTTTCTCATTTTTCATTTCCTTTGAAAACATTACAAGGAAAAACTGCATGTGGAATTATAATTCATTTTAACTCATGACAAACACCTGTAAAATGCTAGTGACTCTCACCAGGTGGTTTCAATAGCACAAAACTCATCTGGCAGTAGTCTGTGTCCACTTACATAAATAGTGCCAGGCGGTTAAACTTCACTGGATAAGGACCAGAGCACTTCAGTCCTTAGTTTTTCTGTAGGTGCACAGAACTAAAATATTGCTGTGGTGTTCCAGTGCTCCTGCTCTGAACTGCATTCAGCAAATAAGAGTGAGTTAAACTCCTATAATTAGGAAGTGAAATATCTATGGCTGCTGCTGGAGGATAAAATTGCAGCAGTAACTCTATTCTTCCTTTATTAGTCTCTCCTAATTTACCTTTAACAACTGCATGGAGTAGTTTAATGACTTCTGGTTTGTTGACTAAACAAGCAAAACTGAAACTAAACTTAAAGCTACGCTGCTGCATCCACATATCTCTTAAGTGGAGTTATAAAAGGCATTACACTTTGTGAACATGAACTGCAAATTTACCAGTAATTACCTGTACTGCCCCACCACTCAGCCATGGAGAACAGCTGTAATTTTTCACCCCTCGAACACACACTGAAGGGTGATGGAAGGCTGGGCTCAGACACAACTGAGTGTGCAGAACAGACTAATTATGGCAGAACTTGTGGTCTATAACATCAGTTAGCTGTGGTATCTACATAGAACCTCCTCTGTGGCCATATGGCACGTTCCAGCTGCAGTCCCTAGGATGAGGCTACAGGACTCTGGAGTCTTGCCAGTGCCTCTCCTCTGGGAACAGGAAATTGGCTAGAAAACTTTCCAGATGACCCGGGAAAGTGGGACAGTCTGTGTTCTAGAGGCTGTCCATGAGCTGTGACATTTAAGTATTTCTGGCCCCAGCACTGACAGCAGGTTCTACTGCAAATGGTTATCCTAAAATTCTTTTCCATGAGCACTGGCTTTCCAGCTAAACCTCTCATTTCCTCTGGTTTTTGTCCAATTTTCTGTGTATACTGTAACACCATCACCAGAACCACTGCATGAAGGACACTGAGGTTTTTCACTGTGGTCCCAGGGGAAGGACCTCAGGGACAGGACTGAAATGAGGCACGTGCATATCCCAGGAGCATCCGGTTTGAAATGTAGAAGCAACAGTCATCTGCACAAACTCGTGGAGAGTTGAAGCTTGCTGGTGAAAGACTGAGTCACAATGAAACCTTGTATGGTTGTTTTCTCAAGTCAGCCTGGAAGTGTTGAATTGTTCCTGGATTAGTCAAATATTCACTTGCTGTTATTCAAACTTCAGAAGGATTTCCTGTCAGGAGTACAGGCAGGAGTCCTTTCTCTTCTGTTCTAAACAGTCCCTCTGCATATTCCCAAAGGCACATCTACCAAAACAGATGTAGATGAGTGCAAGATTCATCCCAGCTGTGTTAGATTAGTCCCTTTTATTCTCCTGTAAGAGAACTGAAGCTGTGGTGGTGTTGTGTCTCCTGTCTGGCCCTCAGGTCAATCGGACATACTGCTGTGGCACCTACAGAGCAGGGCCCATGCGCCAGATCAGCCTGGTTGGAGCAGTGGATGAAGAAGTTGGGGACTACTTCCCAGAATTCCTAGATATGTTGGAAGAATCTCCATTTCTTAGAGTAAGTAGTGACTTGTGGTGTGTTCAGAGCACTGTAGATATTTAAGCAATTGTTAGGTTTCCAAGTAGTTAGAAACTGTAAGGTATTTTCTTTATTGATGTGCTTGTTTGGGCTACTGAGGTTCATTCTTTCCTGTGTCCAATTCAAAGTATGGACTTAAGTGGCTAATTTTTAAAAAATCAAGTTTATTATATATATATGTACTACATGCACCTCTACTTCCCTAAAGACTATGCTTGATAAAATTAGCTTGGAATATCTTTTACCTCTCAAACTTACTTAGTTTCTCTGCAATTCTTTTGACAACAGATTTGAACCAGTTTTACCAAAGGCATCATTTAATTTTTCTATCTCACCCAGTGTTTTGTGTTATGTGTGTTTTGTGGGTTGTTTTGTTCCTCTTTTCTTTTAGATGACTTTGCCCTGGGGGACTCTTTCCAGTCTCAGACTGCAGTGCAGATCCCAGAGTGATGATGGGCCCATCATGTGGGTGAGGCCGGGAGAGCAGATGATCCCCACAGCTGATATGCCAAAATCACCCTTCAAACGGCGCCGGTAAGGTTTGGGTTTCCTTTTGTGCTCGAGGTAAAATACTGCAGTTAAGTCTGTGTCAGATTTGAGAACAAAAGCAAAGTAGTTGCTGTGTAATTGGTTCTTCAGAGGACTAATTCAGATTTAAGTTTCACTTTCACTTCTGTTTCAAAGTGGCTCAGCTGATAAAGCTAATGTTACCCATGATGGTTATTTTATTTCACTGCTTCTCACAGTATCTTTCTCACATATCCTAGATCAGTGCTTTAAGATTAAAACCTCTCGTTATTACCCTTCAGGAGACTTAATTCATCTTATTTCTGTGGCAAGAACCAATTTGGTGGTGAGGGCAGGTGGAATGCTGTAAAACAGCAGAGATCCTTCTACTGCTCGTGCTGCATTCCAATGTCGGTGCTAAAGCATTTGTAACACTGCCTGTCTGCTCAGGAATTATTGTGTATTCTTGCTTTCTGTCTCTGAAAGAGTGCTCTGAGACATTTCAGTAGATTTGGAAGCATATTTTAATTGTCGTTTCAAGAAGATTTTTGGACATATTCCTAAACAGTTGAAGCTCAGGTTCTGTAAGATAGCTCTGTTTTACATACCAATACATTCTTGGAGGAAGTCTTTCAGCACAAGTAAACACAAAAATTATGTGATTTGATTTGTTTTATAAAGTTTGATCTCATAACCTGAATTGCACTTTGCTGATTTTGTTTCAATCTTTTACCGAGCAAACACCTAGAAAAAAATCAGAGGAAGTGCTTTATTCCTTTGAAATCTATGTTAAAAATGAAATCCAGTCACCTGCTAAATTTAAAGGTTTTTAATAAAGAATAACAATAAGGGACAAAAGATAGAGCAAAAGGATTCCAGCATCCAGGTGATGCTGGGTACCCTTGGCACAGAGCCAAGAGCACAACTGCCCTGGTGAGAAACTCTCTTTATATACATTTTTATTGCATCAGCCTGTTACATAGTCATAGGCAAATATGTACATTCATACTTCTTCCTGAAAAACACATGGCCTTTAAGGTATGTGAAGAATTCCTCCGTATGTTGATTCTTGGAAGATTTGTGGATAGAGATGTTTGGTAACGGGAGTCTGTCATATCGGGCTTATCTGAGATTGTCCTGGGGCTGAAGTTATCACTTCTGTGTTTATCTAGTTAAGCTTATAGTTTGTTAGTTGCATTTCAACATATCTTTGGTTAGTTATTTTTCAACTATCTCTAAGGTAGAACAAAAGAAAAAGCATTTAATAACAGTTACATTTCTACAACGTAAGGGTTAATATCATACACATAGCATTCATTATTTGCGAAAAGCCAACACTAGAATATGTATTTATAACAAATATAGCACCCAGCACTTTAAGATTATTTCAACACAAATGTTTATTTTTTTAGCGGTCTGGGACATTTTTAGTGTGTGTTTTGATCCCGTTGCAGGTCCATGAACGAGATCAAGAACCTGCAGTACCTACCTCGGACCAGCGAGCCCCGCGAGGTCCTGTTCGAGGACAGGACGAGAGCTCACGCTGACCACGTGGGGCAGGGCTTTGACTGGCAGAGCACAGCTGCTGTTGGGGTGCTCAAGGCTGTGCAGTTTGGGGAGTGGTAAGTGCTGCTGCAATACAGCTATTCTTTTTTTAAAAAAAATAATTCATATTCAATATTCAAAAAAAAAAAATTCAAAACAAGCCTAATCAGAAATGTTTTAAACCCTGTGAAGAGAAAAGAGCTGTCCAGAGCTGGAAACCTCAAATTATATATCTGCTATTTTTCCCTCTTGAGGCAGTAAAAAATTTGTAGCAGCAGCTTGCAGAATATTTTAGTGATATACAAAAGCCTTAAACCTGGACCATCATCCTTGATTATTCTTTTCCTGAGCAGGTATATTAATTCTAGCTTTTGAAACAGTAGTCTAAGAGCTCATTGTAATTAATTTCACAGCTGCAGTGCTTTCTCAGGTCATGTACCCAGGATATTGCTGTTGACCTTGCAGAGAAACTAGACTTGCTTCATTGTAATAGCTAGAAATTACAGTACAAATTGGATAGCATCATTAGCAATATCATTAGAGTAAAAGATGCCAGGATTTCCTTTACTCTGGTTCACAGCTGTTGAATAAAACTCCTCACTGCTTCAACTTCAGTGTTACTTTGTAATTTTACATTTTTCCCTCAATGCAGAATTGTTCTGTCCAATTACAGAATGGAGGAATTGAGGCAAATTGTTGTTCCTAGAACACAGAGAACTTTGATAGTGGCAGTTTGAACCTGGTCCTCAGGCATTTCAGTATATTGTCCATGAAAACATCACTTCTGTTGTGAATGCAGCAAAAATGGAGAAAGAAAAAAGGGAAATCTGTGAATCATCCCTCTTTTTCAAAATAATACACTATTGAGAAGCATTGAGACTTTGTGCAGTCTAACACTGAAGTAGGTCATTGGTTCAATGGGGCTTTCTGCTGGGAAGAGCTGTAATGCTCTGTAATCCAAATACTTTAAAATTTCCTGGAATTCTCATCTTTTTCTAGGAGTGACCAGCCTCGTATAACCAAAGATGTGGTTTGTTTTCATGCTGAAGACTTCACTGATGTTGTGCAGAGACTTCAGCTGGACCTGCATGAACCTCCAGTGTCACAGGTATCAGATCTGCTCTCGTGACAGCTCATTCCTGGTGTTTGGGAGTAGTTTCTGACAGATCCCAGCTTCTCCCTAAAGTCAGCCCTTTTCTGTCCTCTGTGGCCCTCAGTTCTCAGCTCTCTGGGGCAATTTCCTCGTGTTTCAGCATAAAATAGTTCAGCTGGAAGGGACCTTTTTCTTTTTCTTTCCCTTTCCCCCAGGTTCATGCTGTGAGTCACAGGGTGTGCTGTAGAAACAATCTGTTGATGAAGTCATGTGTGCCTGTTCCTGCTTTTTCTAATATCTGATGTGGAGGCATCTAAACTCAGTCCTGTCAGCCCAAACAATGCAGCCCCTGTCACACTTCTTTTTAACCATAGCTGTAGAAACCTCTTCATTCTCCCTTCTCAAGATGTGCACATCAGAGAAATTGTATTTTAAAAGCCCAGTTCTCATTTAAATTTGAAGTTTTACCCATGAAACGAAAACATTCTGATTTAGACATGAATTAACTTGAAAACAGTAGGATGCTGAATTGTTTGAAGAGTTTACCACTAACTTTCCCATCTCTCCTTCTCCCAGTGTGTTCAATGGGTGGACGAAGCCAAACTAAACCAAATGAGACGGGAAGGCATTCGCTATGCTAGGATTCAGTTGTGTGACAATGACATCTACTTCATCCCTAGAAATGTCATTCATCAGTTCAAAACAGTGTCAGCAGTCTGCAGCTTAGCCTGGCACATCAGACTCAAACAGTATCACCCCGTGGGGGAGACTTCTCCAAAAGCAGAAAGCAATTCAAGCCTGAACAGTAATGTTCCTGGAAACACAGAGGCAGAAGGTGAACCCCAAGGTGTGAGTGTAAAAATAGAGTCTGAAGAACCAGGTATAGAAATTCAGCTTACCCCAGGGGTGCTTTCCTCCTCTGTTTCTTCAATATCAGGACTTGTGCAACCAGATCAGGTGGCCCAGCCCCTTCCAGGTTTTAAAATAGAGTCTGATCAGCAACACAATCCACAGGATCATGCAGGCTCTTCTGTGTGATATGTATATAATCAAACATTTTTTAAACAACTTTTTAAAATTTTGATGTGAAGTTATAGTTTTATAACTGGCTTATGTTTTATTGGAGAAATCTTGCCTATAATTCTATAAAGAAAGGTGACATTCCAAAATGTCAAGCATATCTTTTTTACACAGATTATGCAAAATTCAAGTTGTATTTTAACCCCTTAGTACAACCTGTAACAGTGGTCTACCACTTCTTTCTGTTTAAGTAATGAGATGTTGAATATCTTCTCAAAGTCAGATTGAAATTCCTCCAGGAACATGAAATGATTGAACTCCATTGGTCAGTGTTATTTCCCTACTTTTACTTTATCTCCAATCTTCACCAGAAAGTGATGCTTTTGTAGAAGACCTGCAAAGTGACTTCCCCATCTCATTTTAATTGCTTAAAAAAGTAAAAAAAAAAAAAAAAAAAAGAAAGCACAGCACTTTTGATGATTTGTGGAATTTTTGGTATGTCTGTTCTTGACATGTTGGTTTATATACAAGCTATAGAAATTGATGCTTCTTACAGTTCCTACAAGGGTGACCTGTAAAAAGGACTGAAGCGAGTGTCTGATTCCTGTTGAAATGCAATGACTTACTGACCTAACACTTCTCATAGCACTGCTTATGTTGTTTGGTGTGAGGGTTTTTGCTTCCAAAATACATCTTCCCTGAACGTGATAAATGCTAGTGTCAAAATTAGAGAACCTCTTGGTAGTCTTGTGGAGGAAACTGCTATCTTTGAGCACTTTAAGGCTTTAAAATACTTAACCAACTTGGCAGCTTGTTTTGATCGGGTCGTAACGTGTCCAATGGATCCACACTTTCCCTTGTACTGATGCACTTAATATAATAAGCATTGAGCTGATACCTGACTTCCTAGAATAAGGACAGCCTTACTGTGTAAGTTCTGTATTAGTATTTCACAATAAAAAGTACTTTGGCGTTGGACTGCTTTTTCCATGTGTAGCTCCTGGGTGCCCAGTTACTGTGGAAAAATCAGCAGCACGTGCTCAATGTGTAGAGTGTCAGCTATCAACAGTTTTTAAACAATCTTTCAATATTTCTGGATGTTAACGTGTAATCTGTATTTGACTTTCACTCACCCCATTTATTACTGCCCTTTCCAGTCATCAAAAGGAAAAGTCCCTTTTCCCTCTCCCTTCCCCCTTCCCACATTTAGAGTACAAGTTGGGGTTTGGTGCAACTTAAGCTGTCTCCAGATAACTTTATTTGTTCTAATCCTCACTGGGGTAGGAAAGATTTGAAACACTATGTTAGACTAGACAAAAGCAAAGATGCTGTGTTAGTTCTGGATGCATCTTTTTAATATCAATTATTACTCTTCTCTTTATAAGGGTCTCTAAAATATGTTACTCTATTATAAATCTTACTTTGTGCAATATTGTTTGTGTAGGCTTTTATATACATATTAGCACCTCAGTGTAGAGGTCACTATTTTAAACTGATAGAGAAATAATCCTCAGAAGATACTGCAGTGATTAGTTAGAACCTGTATTACTCCTTATGTGTATGTATGTATTGTCTTCGGTACAAAAATGAGGACTAGGAAATATTTCAATTTAAAACTAATTTACAGATTGAAGTGGTAGTGACTCGTTTAGTAATCTGTGTAAATAAGGTGTTAGAATGGAAAGCTTTTATGATGAGAAGTAATGTGATTCATGCAGGGGTGTAATTTAATCTTAGCAGAAATTCTAGATGACTCAGCGCGGCTCAGAAATGAGCCGTCAGTTCTCTGGTGGGTTTTTTCCACTTTTTATGTTGAGAGGAATTTCATAGCTTTAAGGGTTGTGCAAAGTAAAATTCCTCACAGGCAATAGCTGTTTCAGTTCATCCTTCACATTCAAAGATTTCCCAGGGGTGTTCTTTCCTTTTAACCAAGTCTGCGAGTCTTCCAAGTGCCCGTGGCGCCTCTCCCGTGCTGCTCCCTGGCCCGGCAGTGCAGGGCTGTCCCCGGCAGTGCAGGGCTGTCCCCGGCAGTGCTGGGCTGTCCCCGGCAGTGCTGGGCTGTCCCTGGCAGTGCTGGGCCGTCCCCGGCAGTGCAGGGCTGTCCCTGGCAGTGCTGGGCTGTCCCTGGCAGTGCCGGGCTGTCCCCGGCAGTGCAGGGCTGTCCCTGGCAGTGCTGGGCTGTCCCCGGCAGTGCAGGGCTGTCCCCGGCAGTGCTGGGCTGTCCCCGAGGTGTCCCTTCCCTGGCAGTGCAGGGCTGTCCCCGGCAGTGCTGGGCCGTCCCCGGCAGTGCAGGGCTGTCCCCGGCAGTGCTGGGCTGTCCCCGAGGTGGCCCTTCCCTGGCAGTGCAGGGCTGTCCCCGGCAGTGCTGGGCCGTCCCCGGCAGTGCAGGGCTGTCCCCGGCAGTGCAGGGCTGTCCCCGGCAATGCAGGGCTGTCCCCGGCAGTGCTGGGCTGTCCCCGGCAGTGCAGGGCTGTCCCCGGCAGTGCAGGGCTGTCCCCGGCAGTGCTGGGCCGTCCCCGGCAGTGCTGGGCTGTCCCCGGCAGTGCAGGGCTGTCCCTGGCAGTGCAGGGCTGTCCCCAGCAGTGCAGGGCTGTCCCCGAGGTGGCCCTTCCCTGGCAGCCAGCACTGATCTCTCAGGAACTGACACACTGCAGGGGCCACAGCGAGCCTGCAAGCTGAGCTGCAAAGGCAGAATAAACACAGCCAGAGCCCCCGTGCGCCAACCTGGCTGTTCATTGGGAAAATTGAAGTGGAATGAAGAGGGAATCCGTTTGGAAGTCCTCTGTAAATTCTAATAGCACGTTTTCAAATGGATGAAGGAAGACTAGGGTGGTTCGTGCTACTTTGCAAGCTGTAGCTTTAGTGAAATCTGCAACAACAGCCTGAAATATGCTCTGACTTCCTCTTGGATGCAGGGGACATGACCAATAGCATCATGCTCTCTGTGCTCTGCTCAGTTACTAACTTAAAACCTAATGTCAGATTTAAATGCACATAAATAAAGGTATCTTTGAATGACCTGAATGTTGCTGATGCTATTCTAGTTTGGAAGACTGAGGGAGAGAGGACCAAGCTGTTTGAGAATCTCTTACTAAATCCATGCTGAGCTTTGCTGTGCTTTAACCAAACTGGCAGACTTTCAAATTCCACCTCAACTCTGGATGTAAAGTGTGAGGGGGATTGCTTGGGAAGCTGCTCACTGTCCAGCCATTGCTTCAGAACAAAGCCTTGATGGGCAGATGCAAACGTTTTCCAAACCAAGACCTGTAGAACACTGATTTTTTTATGAGCTAGAGCTGTTTAGAGAGGAAGTAACGAGTTCAAGCCACTTAGTGTTTGAGCAGAACAAATCGAGTAAAAATTTCTGAATATCTCATGTTAAATAGCTGCTATTTGAATTTCTCCAAGATTTCATAAAGCAGGCTCCTTAATGAGCCAATCAAACTTTGGCACATTTGATAGCTTGTTCTAAGGCTGAGAAAGTTGGGGCTGTTCAGTGTGGACACCTCACAGCCCCTTCCAGGATCTGCAGGGGCTACAGGGAAGCTGGAGAGGGGCTGTTCATCAGGAACTGGAGTGACAGCACAAGGGGGAACGGGTACAAATCAAAAGAGGAGAAATTTACATTAGAGATTAGGAAGAAATTTGATGGGTGGTAAGGATCTGGTTGCCCAGGAAGGTTGTGGATGCCCCAACCCTGGAAGTGTTCAAAGCCAGGTTGAGCAGCCTGGCCCAGTGAGAGTTGTCCTTGCACATGGCAGGGAGTTGAGCTGATTTTTAAGGTCCATTCCAACACCTTACCATTCTGTTATTCTCAGAAAAAGCAGATAGATACAGAACAGTTCCTAAATATGAATGTGCTGGTCAGTTCCTGCAAATCCTCAGTTCTCCATTTATGAGGATCTGCTCTGTGATTTGTGTCAGGTAGAAAATACTCCTGCTTTACGCTGGAGACAGCTGTCACTGACCAAGTGCTCTGTCCGTGGAGGGACCAGCTGTGAAACACAGAACTGAGGCTTAGGCTCTACTTTAAATCAAGTGCTGGTGACTAAAACAAGGCTTAAACCAGGGATAAAGACAAGTGGCTCAGCTGTGCTAGAAATGGACTAGCAGATGCGGTGTGAAGCTGAAACACCAGCTGGCTTTGGTTTCCTCTCCCCTCTAGACAAACTCCGAGGCACTTTTGTGCAGGTTCCTGCCAGGTTGTGTTCCAGGAAGGGGGGACACTCAGGGGATTCCTAAGGAACATTTCCCACAGGTGCAGCACAGGGGCTCTGCTGTGCTCTGCCAGCTTTCCTGCACGCTGTTCCCCTGGACGAGACAAATTGTCCGAGCTTTCCCCAAATCCTTCATGGGGCGTCACCCCCCGATTTGGGGTGGGAATCACCCGAGTGATGGACTCTGGAATTGCAGTTCCGAGGAGTGCCGAGCCTCGGCAGCCCGCGCTGGCTGAGGAGCGGAGGGATCGTTCCCTCTCCCCCAGAGCTGTTCCGTACCTTGCTGCGGGGTCTGAGCAGTGTCCAGGGCACCCCGAGCATCCAGACAAACACCCGCTTTCTCTGATTTCTCTGTACAACATGTAAAGATACCGACTCCTGTATTGCTGTTTCGTGATTTAATTTGATTTGATTGGCAGCTACGATTATTTTTCTGTGGTTTTAATTTATCTAAGGTCTCTGCCTCCAGAGGACGTGTACAATTGCCTGGACGACTGTTTGCTTTGTGCGGCCTTAGTGTATTTATTGACATTCGCGCGTGTGCGGGGGCGGCCCCGCGCCCCCCCGCGCTGTCGGTAGCTGACTGTACACCAGTGTCAAACTGTTAAGCTATTTCTTTGTAAAATAGTCCTGCGGAATGCATAGAATTTTTTTCCTGTAAAGTATTTTTTTAATAAACAAAAGTCTGATTTTGTCCTTTACCCGCCTGAGCGCTTCTTTCCTCTGAGGGGTGGGGGGGCTCGGCGCTCGGCTGGCGCTGCCTGCGCGGGTG
>VZRO01004839.1:516538-533266 GCA_013397915.1 Daphoenositta chrysoptera | reverse complement strand
GGGGGGGGGGGGGGGGGGGCGGGCGGAGCCAGTCGAGCGCCGGGCGGTTTCCAGGGTAACGGGACCGGGTCGGTGCCGGGGTCGGTCCCGGGCCGGGCTCGGTACCGGGGCCGCTCCCGCCGCCCCCCATGGCCTGTCGCGATGCCATTTCATGGTACCAGAAGAAGGTGAGTGCGGCGCGGCGCGGGCGGGCGCGGGCCCGGCCGTGCCCTCAGCCTCCTCTCCTCGCAGATCGGGGCCTACGACCAGCAGATATGGGAGAAGGCCGTGGAGCAGACCCAGATGAAGGTACCGGCGGCGGGGGGGGCGGGCCCCGCGCCCCTCGCCGCTAACCTGGCCCTGTGTTCCGCCCCGCAGGGCTTCAAGAACAAGCCGAAGAAAAAGGGGCACATCCAGCCCGATCTGATCGACGTGGATCTGATCAGCGGTGAGCGCTGCTGGGTCTGTTCGTTCCGCTCTGGGACAGGGATGGCGCCGAGCCAGCGGCTGGAGCTGTGCCAGGGAGTTTAGGTTGGGTATCAGGGAAAGGTTCCTCCCCCAGAGGGTGCTGGCACTGCCCAGGCTCCCCAGGGAATGGGCACGGCCCCGAGGCTGCCAGAGCTCCAGGAGCATTTGGACAGCGCTGCCAGGGATGCACAGGGTGGGATTGTTGGGGTGTAAAGCCAGGAGTTGGACTGGATGATCCCTGTAGGTCTCTTCCAGCTCAGGATATTCCCTGATTCTGTAGGTGCCTCACAGCTTTGTGCAGGGTGGGGGAAGCAGAACCTGCCCTGCTGGTGAGCACTGGGGCAAAAGGAGCGCTGAAAACCTGAGAGCGGAGCAGGAGGAGTTTGGGGGGCTCTGCAGGAGGGGTCGGTGGGAGGAGGGCTGGGTGGGCAGGGAAGGGTCCGAGCCAGAGCTCAGGGAGAAGAAGAGGAGCTGCTTTAGCTGGGGCCGGGTAGCTTTGAACGGTGCCTGAAGCTGAGCTGCTGTCAGCCCCTGCTCAGCCCTGTGGCAGGGCTGGGGCTGCCCAAAGGGGAACTCCAGCAAGGGAGTGCTTGTGATTCACAGTTAATGATGGCTTGTTTCCCCTTTAATTCCAAGGCTCTACCTTTGCCAAAGCCAAGCCTGAAATTCCCTGGACATCGCTGACACGGAAGGGAATTGTGAGAGTGGTGTTTTTCCCCTTGTTCAGCCAGTGGTGGATACAGGTCACTTCCCAGCGTATTTTTATGTGGCTCTTGGTGCTCTACGTTATGCAAGGTGAGTGAACAGGCTGTGCCATAAACCTTCTCCTGCAAGGAATGTGACATCAAAGAACGTTTGGATGTGGCTCTCGGGGAAATGGGTTGGGGTGGAGCTGGCAGTGCTGGGGGAGTGGTTGGGCTCAATGCTCTCAGAGAGCTTTTCCAAGCTTAGCGAGTCTATAATCTAGGTTTTGTAGTTGAGGTTTTGTAGTCCATAAGCTAAAGCATGAGGCTCTTGTCTGGAACCTACTTAACGTACATTTCAAGGTGTGTGGCACTAGCAATTGCAGAAATTCAATAATAATACAATAAAGCAGGATAACAACAAATAGTTGAGGCAGACTCTTAATTTTTGCGTCGCTGCCATTTCCCCCTCCCCAGTCGTAGCAGTGGTGCTGTACTTCATGGTGCCTGTTGTGAGTGCCAGTGAGGTGGTGGGACCCCTGTGCCTTATGCTGCTGCTGGGGACAGTTCACTGCCAGATCGTGTCCACCCAGGTGAACAGACCTGCAGGGAGCAACGGGCTCAGCCGGCGCCGCAGGTGAGCGCCAGCAGGGCCCTCGGTGGGATCACAGCTGGACGTGGTGGGGTGGATGGAGTTTTCCCTCCTTTAGGTTCCTGCAGCAAAGATTCCATCCAGATTTTGTCTGTTGTAACTTTCCCAGTGATGCCCTGATGTGCTGGGGGTGTAGGCAGAACTTTTTTATTTGGAAGTCAGTATTCTGTTTGCATGACTTCAGAAAAATGGCATCCAAAAAAGCTGTTCGAATCTCATGCAGATCTTAGCAGAAAGAACCTGAAGTAGCTTCTTATACAAACTTAATTCTTGTCTTAAAACTCAGGAAGTTACGCAAGTCTGTGGGCGTGGATGGGAACAGTTGGTCGTCTCCTGACAGAACCAGCAAGGAAGAGCAGTCTGGCTCTGCATCTCTGCTGACCAATTTATCCAGTCTGCTCTTCCAGAGGAAGTAGGTGATCCGTGCTGGGTTTGTGCTGCTTGTCGTGACACTGGGAGCAATTTGGCACCTTCAGAATGAAGGCACAGCGTGTTCTGTCACTGACATCCCCACAGCCTGTCAGTCTCTTTTGAATTAAAACTTTCTCGGTAATGTGGGAAGCTGATTCCTCAGGAATATTTAGTATGTCCTTATTAGATCATATAAAATTAGATTGTATAAAATTAGATCATGTGAAACCAAGCGTCAGATGAGCTGTAGAATGTGGTGGAGTTTATTTTTATTTATCAGATAAGTGGCCTTGTTTGAGTGAATGCTCAGATTATATTGCTGTTTTACCTGATTTCCAAAAGCAATTGTGCCTTCTGGTTTGGACAGTTGTCTCACTTTGGCAACTTCCCTCTCTAAAAGTGAAAGGGAAAGGAGGAGAGATTGTATGGGATAATATTTCATTGTTTTCTCCTGTTTTCCCAGGTGATTTTCGTGGTGGGTTTCCAGCTCACAGGTGCTTTCTCTTCACGAGGACTTTTTGTCTTCTGAGTTGTTCTTTTATTTTTCTCTTTTTTTAATAAAAATAATTTTTAAATTCCCCTTGGTTTAGACAGTTTAAAACACTATCAGAGTTACAAAAGAAGTGTCGAGTGAGGATGAAGCAGATATAAATCTCTTTAACAGACTCAGCACACAAAGCCTATCAGCCAAAGACAATGATTTATCCCTTGGGTATCTTGTTTGATGCTGCACCTGTGTGACAAGGGAGGACCAGGATGTTTTACCCCAAAGAGCTTTTCCCTGACCTAAAAACATTTAATTGTATTTTCTCTCCTAGAAATAGAAGAGTAAGGCTGGTAGCTGAGAAAGGGACCGAGACAGAAAGTGGTGTGAGTGCTGTGGGTGATGGCATCAAACCCAGACAGACCAGATCTGAACACAGGCTGCTGCACTCCAAAGAGAAAAGTAAACTTTCTGATGGGGAGAAGAGCCATCAGGTACTGCCAGGGGAGATCCCTTTGAAATCACAGTTTCAGTGTATTCTTTGTGTGCCCACGAGTGTGTTGGTATTTAACTGTATGGTTTGATCTACTACAAGATCTCCTCCTCCTTCTGCTAATCTTTGCCTGCATTAGGGAACCCAAAAACCCCTTTCTGCCTCTCACTGAGCAGCTTAAAAGGTGCTGGGACTTTGCTGTCAGCATCTTTTCATAATTACAGAATAGAATCCCAGAATAGTTTGGGTTGGAAGGAATCTTAAAGCTCATCTCATCCCACCCCCTTCCACTATCCCAGGTTGCTCCGAGCCCTCTCCAACCTGACCAAGGATGGGCAAACACAGACAGTGCTGGAAATGTCTGTTTTACCAAAGTGCTCCTTTAATTGTGGAGACTTCTGATCACAAGGTGTTCAGTTAAGGGAGAGTGCTGGTAATGACTAAATAAATTGGCCATTTTCAAAAGAAATTCTGTGAAATATCTTGTCTTGCAAGACTGAGACATCCCTTGGGGAGAGAGAAAGAGCTAAAGCATCCTGACTTCTGTTGAAAGCTTTGAAACATAAAGATTTGGGGAATTACTCTTGAGTCTCCTGGCTCAGTGGTGTGTTAACTCCACATGAAGAACTTGGAATAGATCCTGTGTGGAATTCTGTCGTACTTTGCCATCCCAGCTCCTCTCTGTGAAGGTGTTTGGAGAGGGGCAGAGCTCAGGGTAGGGGCACAGCTCAGGATTTTGGGTCTGTTACCCCCCAGCTTGTAGATACATCTCTTCTCCTGGGCTTGAGGCTGCTGGAAAGGCACAGCCAAGAGCTGCTGCTGCCTCCTCCTCTTCCTGCCTTTGCCTCAACTCCACCCACCCAAAATTCCCTCTCATTCCCTCTGGGGCAAGACGAGAGCGGGGGGAAGGAGTTAAAATCTGTGAAGTCTCTGTGATGCCAAGAGAATTCTGTTGCTGTGTGTTCTGTGGGGGTCCTGTGCTGGCTCTGCAGGCAGTGAGGGCTGTGCCAGGGGGCAGCTCTGCCTCTGAGCCTTTGCTGGGACTCAGGCTGGTCCTTTGGGTGCATTTGTAGGATGATGGCACCAACAGGGACGGTGTTTCTGACGAGCTGTCGAGCGAGGAGGATGCCGAGGCCGTGGCACAGAGGATCCTGTTATGCCACAGCGTGGAAGGGGCTTCCAGTGACAACAGCTATGAGGAGAAGAAAAAGAGGCCTCTGGTTTCTCTGAACCAGGCTGTCTCACAGGTACCCAGGTGGGATTTGTGCTGTTTCCCACACCTTGTTTTGCTATGGATAATGAGGTGGTTTTCCTTTGGTCTTGGCAGGTCAAGCAAGCCCTGAAAGGTGCCAGAGACTCAGACAGTGTTGTGGAGTCTGAGCTGGAATCCACATTGTACAGGCAGGTATGGTCATAAAGTCAGGAGAAGGAGCTTTCCCAGGCCTGGCAGGGTTCACAGAATCAGAGATGGGTTGGGTTGGAAGGGACCTTAAAGCTCATCTCGTTCAACCCTCCTCCTTCAGAACAGACAAGAAATGATTGTGCTTCAGAATCCTCAGGTGCCTGGTGTGACCTCCTCCCTCCCTGCTCCTTGGCAGCTTTGTAAACCTTCACCATGTTCACAGTCCTGATTGTGCTGCTTTGTTAACCAAACCCCAAACAACAAACAAACAAACAAATAACTCTGTTGGCAGCAAAGGACAGTCCAAGCTGCCTCTAATTGCTCCTGTGGAATTGCTGCAGTTGCTCTTGTGGTTGGGAGGCAGTGCTGTGCTTGCAGCTTTTAAGCTAATAAATTTTGATTTTAAAATCACAAAATATCCTGAGTTGGAAGGGACCCACAAGGATCAAGTCCAAGTCCTGTGATGAAGGAATAAATCCATTCTGTGAAACATACTCAGTCACTTCATTACTTTGGTTTTTTGCCCCTGCCACTCACCCTACCTGAAAATAAAATATAAATATGTGAATATCAAGTTATAAATATCAAAATATATAAATTCATATAAAATATAAATAAAATATTAAAACAGATTATGCAAAAGGCACAAAAAAGCACCTTTTTGTATTAGAATGATTACATCAATTTTTATTTTATGGGTTGGGAATGGAGGAACTAATGGGATCTGTGTGAGTTCTGGTGTAGAAGTGCTTTTTCCCCAAACATTGTCTTAAACCATTTCCACGATGTGGGTGCGACTGGGAGCACTTAAAACCCTGTTGGAAGGCGGGGAAAGAGGAGAAGGAGGAGGAGGCGGGGGAGGAGGAGGAGAAGGCGGAGGCGGAGTTGGTTTTACAAACCGTGCGTGCGGCTGTGCCGCGTGAACTTGGCTGCTCTTGCAGGACCCCAGGTCGTGCCTGAGCGTGGGGCCCCGGAGCTGCAGCGTGAGCCGGCGGGACTCGGAGAGCACCCGGCAGGACTCGGAGACCGAGGACATGCTCTGGGACGATCTCCTGCACGGCCCCGAGTGCCGCTCCTCCGGCACCAGCGACAGCGAGGAGCGCTCCGCCCGGGACTCCCGCAGGGACCTGAAGGAAGACGTCTTCCAGCAGGTCGGTGATTTCCATCCAGGAGCTGGGAATGCTTCCCCTGCTTCCCCCTGTCTTCCCAAATAGGAGTGGCACGTGGGGATGCTGTTGGTATAAGGTGAGCAACCTGCACGAGGCCAAATCACATGGGAATCTGGAATGCTCTAAACAATATCAAGGATTCAGTCATCCAGTCTGTCCCTCCCCTCTGCACCGCTGCTTATCCCAAAACAAAGTATTTCACCCAAAATGGAATTCCCCCCTCAATCCAAATGCATTATAGGCAAAGGCTTTACTTACAGCAGGACAGAAAGAGCTGACCCACGTTTTGCACTCCACTCTCTCTTCTAGAACCATCTGTTTTGGCTGCAGAACACCAGCCCAGCATCTGCCAAAGTGAGTGCTCTGATCTGGGAAGGGAGTGACTGCAAGAAGGTGGACATGTCCGTGCTGGAGATCAGTGGGATTATCATGAGCAGGGTAAGGGGGCTGTGTGGCATTGCAACCTCCCCCTCACACTTTAGAAAACAACCACCAAACCCCTGGAAACAGTTACACATGCAAATATTAGGGGCAATATGAAACTGGTGCCTCCACAGCTGCAAAGATGGTTGTCCCACATGTTCTTACTGAAAAGTTGCCGAACCCCCAATTTAGGAGGTCTGTTGAAGACTGTCAAGTGCTGATTATTGCCGATTGTCTCTGCAGGGTGCTGAAGGTGGTGGTTTGATTATTTGGCTGATTTTTGGGGGCTCTGGACTGAAATGGGTGGAATTATTTTAGGCTCTGTCCTGGGAAGGGAAGGGGAACCGACTGCTTGCCTGAATTGATGCTACCACAACAACAGGCCTTTTCCTTGATGCAAACCCCAGGTAATCATCCCATTTCTATTCCTGCTTGCCAGGTTAATGCCCACCAGCAAGGAGTGGGGTATCAAATGCTGGGAAACATCATCACCATTGGATTGGCCTTCCTGCCATTCCTCTACAGACTGTTCCGCACGGATAACCTGGAGCAGCTCTGCTCCATTTCTCTGATGGAGCTTCTGCACATCTTCTGTGGAGCCCCTGCAAGCACCCCTGTGCTTATCCTGTCTGCCATCAACTTCCTGGAGAGGCTGTGCTTGACTTGGATGTTTTTCTTCATGATGTGTGTTGCTGAGAGAACCTACAAACAGGTGGGTGTAAAGGTACTGGTGCCTTCCAGGAACCTGGCAAGCAGGAATAAAAATGGGGTGATGACCTTAAAATTCATTTCATTCCAGCCCTTGCCAAGGTCGGGGGGGGGAATCTGGGAAGGCTCTTATTAATCAGTCACAAATTATCTCTATCAATACCATTCCTGACACCCCTGTTCCCCCCCTTACCTGTCCCCAAGGTCTTACTGTGTCCCCTTTCTGTTGCCCAGAGAAGCTGTGGCTGCTCCATTCATGGAAGTGTTCAAGGCCAGGTTGGACAGGGCTTAGAGCAGCCTAGGAGAGTGGAAGGTGTCCCTGCCCATGGCAAGGGCTGGAAAAAGATGAGCTTTAAGGTCCCCCCAATACAAACCAGTCTGGAATTCTATGAAGACAACTGCTGCCAGGGACATTTGAGCACCCAGGTCTCATTCTGGGCTTCCCCAATGACCCTTTTTGCCAGGTACCACTGACAATCCCAACAGTTCTGCACTAATTCATGGTTCTCTTTTTAACTTGCAGAGGTTTTTGTTTGCCAAGCTCTTTAGTCACATTACATCTGCTCGGAAAGCCAGGAAATATGAAATCCCTCACTTCAGGCTCAAAAAGGTGGAGAACATCAAGATCTGGTTATCCCTTCGCTCCTATCTGAAGGTGAGTTCTGACCTGGGGTTTGGTTATTGCAGAGGGTGTGACAGTGGCAGCTGTCACAGGTTGTGGTGAGTTTTGCCTGCACACCCCAGCTCAGCCCTGACCCCCTGTCCTTGTTTCCACAGAGACGAGGCCCCCAGAGGTCTGTGGATGTTGTTGTGTCCTCAGTCTTTTTACTGGCTCTTTCAATTGCTTTTATCTGCTGTGCCCAGGTGAGATTTTAACCTTTGTGGTTTATAAAGTAGGGGAAACCCTCACAAGTGCTGAGGCTTTTCTTTCATTGGCCTACAAAAAGCTTGAACTGGAACTGTTTGAGCCTAGAGTAATGTAGAGAGTGTTGCATTTTTTAAGAGCTTTGTCATTTTTAGTTGGAAAAAGAGGTTCATTCTGTGCTTGCAGAGCAAGGTCTGGGGTTTTATAATCATTAGGAAAATTTCAGGACATGGCCATTTGGGCACAAAGGAGAGGAGACTCTGCCCAAGAACCTCAGGTGCTCACAGGATATTTATTCCAGAGGGCTGATTGCAGCATCCTCTGTAACCACCATGTGGAAAAGCAGGTCAAGAACTATTACTGGCACCTTTTAAACCTGGTACAGACAGCAGCTGTTTTCTTGGTCAGTGCTGTGTTCTTGATCCCCTGAAGGGGCAGCTGTGGTAGCAGAGGTTGATGGTTTGTAGATACTGTCACTGCTGTGACTGCTCTTGTAAGCCACAGGTGTCCAGAGGAAGGAATGACAATCCCAGTCCTGCTGTGTGAGTCCATACTGGGAAAGGCAGGAGCAGCTTAGCCCTTCTGAGGCTGCCAGTGGGACAAGGAAAGTGCCTGTTAGTTGGACAGAGGGAGGGGAGAGGAGGAACAAGGCTCTTTTGCTGAACAGAAGGAAAAAATAACCAATTCCAAGTTAAAGACAGGTTAGAAATGAGACCTTTCACTTTAACCCCATCACAGGAATGATTTACACTTCATGGGAAGAGCTGTCAGTGGCTGTGGAGCACACAGGGCTGGGCAGAGCAGGAGCAAGGGCAGTGCTTGTGCACTTGTCCCAAGAACAGGCACCCTCTCATTGACATTTGGTGCTTTGTTTTTTCCCCATACAGGTTCTTAAGGGTCACAAAACCTTTCTGAGTGCAGCTTACAACTGGGAGTTCCTGATGTGGGAGGCAGCACTGCTCCTCTTTCTGCTACGTCTGGCATCTCTGGGCTCTGAGACCAACAAGAAGTACAGCAACATTTCCATCCTGCTCACTGAGCAGGTAGCTCCACTCAGCTTGTTCTCCCATGGGCTTTGTGGTTTGTTTGGATGTAATGATTGTATTTCAAACCAGCTTAAATACTGGAATCAAACTTTAAAAGTTGGCAATCAACCCTTGTGTTGGCCAGAAGGCAACAAAGCACTGGTCAACATGGGAGAGATGAGCTGGTCCTGTTGGGACAGACTCAAACTCCAAAGTTCTAGATGATTTTGGTTTCTGGGTTAAAGTGTGTTAGCCAAAACAATTGGGAAAAAAATCTGTTATCAGTGCTGTATTCACTACTTCAGGAGTGACAGCAGACTGCAAAAATAGCTCCAATTTCCCTTAGTTAGGAATCAGTTGGGGGCTGGTGCTGGAATATCAACCCCTGGCCTGTGGTGTCTGTCACAGATAAACTTGTACCTGAAGATGGAGAAGAAGCCAAACAAGAAGGAGCAGCTGTCTCTGGTGAACAATGTGCTGAAACTGTCCACAAAGCTGCTGAAGGTAAGGTGCTCTGCCTGAATGGCTGGATTTTATGGAATCAGTGACTTATGGCAATGCCATGTGGCTCTGCCCTTCCCTTGGAGTTTGTGCTCACAAGGGGGGTTTTTCATGCTCCTGCAGCTGTGACAGGAGAGGGAGCAGTACAAGGCCAGTGTGGATAATTAGTGCTGTGAACTTCTGATGAGCAGTGGTTTAGCTCAGTGAGAGGAGAGGCTGGTGTGAGCACAGCATCTCCTGACTGCTCCTGTCTCGTTTTCCTTCAGCAGCTCTGATGCTGGAGCTCACTGCCAGCAGCAGGGAGAGATTTGGGAAGGGGTGAGCAGAGTCTGGGAGTCTCACAGGCTGGGCTGAGTAATTCTGCAGCCTGGAGTGCCAGGCTCTGGTGCTGCTGGTGCTGCTGCAGAGCCTTTGGATTCAGCATGAGATGGCTCTGGAACACTGGCAGTTCCTGTGCATGTGTTTAAGAAAGGACACAGAGGCAGCCCAGGGCAGCACAGGCTGTTGGAGTGCCAGTGCTGAGCTGAAAGTCAGAGGATGAATTCTTTGGTGTTGGTGAGGTCTGATGGACTCTTTTCCTTGTCCTTTCACTGCAGGAATTGGATAGTCCCTTCAGGCTGTATGGACTGACCATGAACCCGTTGATCTACAACATCACAAGGGTTGTCATCCTCTCTGCTGTCTCAGGAGTGATCAGTGACCTGCTAGGATTCAATATCAGAGTAAGTGTCCCTGTCCCAACCAGCAGAACAGCTCTGGGGTCACTTCTGGGGTCACAGCCCCGAGAGAGGCCGTGGGTTTGCACTGGGAACCCAGACACCAGAACGTGCTGGGTGAGTCCCCACCTCCCTGAGCTACTTTTGGGGGGAAGGACAGGGCTCACCTCAATTTCAGTTCCCTTCGGGTCAAGCTGTGAGAATCCAGGGGGCCTTCCCTTTATCCCAGTCCTCCTGTGGTTCATCCTGAAACTGGAGCTCACTGAGCAGAGCACGATGGGCAAGAGACACAGAGTATTACCTGAAAATGAAGAACATTTCTGTTAGACCCAAACTCCCTCTCCTGTCTCTTTGCAGTTATGGAAAATTAAACCATGATCTGGCAGAACATCAATCCTGGGCATCTCCACCAAACACCAGAGAAGAGAACCAGCAGTGTGGGCAGAAAGAAGAAAACTGACAGAAATCTGTAATACCAGTTTTTCGACAGATTCCCAGTGTATGTATCAGAAGTTTTCTTTCTGCTTTACTGCTCTGCAACATCCAGAATGAACTGGTCTCATCAGTGATGTCATCCCATGGCAAGCACAGAAACACTGGATTACTGGGGCCACATGCTGGCAGCTGGCACTGAACCAGCAGGAACTGGTGTGGGACATCAAACACTAAAGCCATACAAGAGCTGCAGGGACACCAATGGCTGTGACTGGGGCCACCTTTCTGTAAAACCTGGACCCTGGGCATGTGAAAAGGAGGGACCCAGCCCTCCTGGGCCAATCAGCCTTCCTGGGGCTGCACTGAAATATTCCAGGTTGATAATCCTTTGCTGCACTGACCTGGCTGTGCTGAAGAGCTTCTCTTTCCTTAAAGCTCGGTGTGCTCAAGGCTTTGCCTCTATCCTGAAGCACCCCAGGATGCACCAGGTGAATTCCCCCTCCTGGCTGCCAGTCCAGCAACACCCAAATCCTGCTGGTGGCTTGTGCTGGGGCTGCTGCAAAGAAATTATCAGTATTTTTGGAGGACAGTGGTTACAGGAGAAAAACCTCTCAACACACACTACAGGCAAAGCGTTCACGGGCTGGACAATGTTTTGCCACATCTGTTCCCTGGAATACTCAGCTCCATCCTGTCCTGGCTGTGACAACAGCTCTGTTCCATGGTGGGAGCAGCTGTTGCAGCCCAGCACTGCAACAGAGCCTCACCCTGAACACCTGGGGAGGAAATCTGGGGGGAAAAAACAGCTTTGACAAAGACTTCCTCAGGTTCATGTTGAGAAAGGTCATGGAGAGCAAGAACATACTTGAAAGCTTCTGTAACATTTCCCTTCACTGGCTCTAATGGCTTCTATTTATTAGTAGTGAAAAGAACAAAAACTGAGGAACTTCTCATTCTTTCACAGGAGGGTAAAATGGCAGAAGTAGTTTTGGTAGTAAATTGTTTACAGCTATTTTATGTACAAGGAACAGTTGGGAGATGTAAAAGGAGGTGACAGTTCTACATAGCAAAATGTGCAAATAAACCTGCAGGACAAGCACTTCATCATTACCAACGGTTTCTACAGCACTTGATGATTTTTATACCATCTTTTTGAGCATCTGTTACTGGAATGGGGGGTCAAGGAAACATCCAATAATAAATTGAACTTTTTTTCCAGAAGAGCAGCATGTTTGTGGGTAAAACCTGGGTTACACCCCTGAAAGCCAACCAGGAGCCTGGTTTAGACAGTGCAGAACCAACAGGCCATGAAGTGAAATTGGGTTTTAAGATAAAAATACTGAGTGTTTTACAGGTCAGGTTCTCTCAGAACCTCAGAAGTCTGTGTGAAGGTGCTGTGTGAAGGTCTGTGTGAATGTTTACAATATATAAGCATTTACACCCAGCTCATCCATCCATTGTGTAACATTCCAAGGCCACATGGATGCAGGAAGCACGGATAAAGGTCTAGGGAAGGGGAGATCCCACACAGGTAGGACATTATCAGGTCACAGAAACATAGAAAAACAGGGAGGTGATGGCAGGGAAATCATTTCAGTGCTGCCAGTTCCTCTGGAATTAAAGGTCTGGATTTATCACTGTCCTCAGTGGTCAGGGTGAGGGCACACAGCATAACCCAACCTCTGGGGAAGAACACAGGAATATCTGCACAGGCTACTCAGAGTATTAAATATTTCACAGCCCTACTCCAGCCAGGGAGGATTTGTGCGTGTTCTGCTCCACAGCAAACCTCAGTGGATCACCCAGCAGCTGAGCACAGTTCAGAGCTGCTTTAAAGCCTTTTGAATTCCCAAAGTCTTTGTTTTAAAAGCTGTTTGGGCAGTCAGCTGTCCTTGTGAAGAATTCCACTCACAACTGCCTCCCTGTGCTTTGTTAGCCTTTAAAAACATTCGAAGTTTCAAAGCCAAAATGAGATATTCTCTTACTTTCAAAGAGCAAGTCCTATCAGTTTGAATTTCAAGTAAGTGAAGCTCAATCTTTTACTCCTTTCTCCTTCTGCAAACTGGAGCAGTGGGCTCCTTCTCGTTTTCTGCAGTCATTAAACACCTCAGATGTCAGGAAATCATCACTAAATCATGAAAAAATAAACACTTTCAGTCTGTTGTTCTGACAGCCATGGGGCTGATGTGTCAGTGAGTTCTGGGGGTAACATCCCTCTGTAAAATATCCCTGCCAGCCCAAACCAGGGGTGTGAGTCCCCTGTGCCCTGTGTGCCATCAACACTCCCTGATCACACATTCAGAGGAAATAGAGTTCGTGCTCACACAGGCAAGAACTACACTGAAGAAGCTGCTCTGGCAGCTGAGTCTGTCCTACGGTCAGTTGTTACCTCTACAGAGGGAAAAAATACAATTCCTAATTAGCAATAAATAATTAAAGATGGGACTTCAGTCTCAGCTCCACAGCCAGGCTGAGGATGCTGTGGTGCCACAAGTGACTCCAAAGGAATTCTGTCACTGAACAGAACCCGGAGCTTTCTCTCCTCACACAGATGTTTGCAAACCAAATCCCCCTGAATCAAGCACTGATGGTGCTGTGTTCAGAAAAAGCAAAATCACAGAATTATGTCAAATATCATATTTAGCTCTGGGGTTTTTATTGGATATGAAACTCCCAGGAAACACCTCAAAGGAGCAGCATCAGGGCTTGTTTGCTGCCCTGGGACTGACAGAACCAAGGCTCCCCTGTTCTCCCTGGCCCAGCAAGAACAGGAGGGATTCCTGATGCAAACATGCACCGAGCTCTGGAGAAAAGCCCCACTTCACCCAAACCTGCCTTGTCTGTGGCTGGAACCCACGTGGGAGGGATTAGATGGACTGGATACAGGAGATAGCCTGGCACAAGAGCAGGAAGTGAGTCAGGATCACACTGGCAACAGAGGCATTAAATAACTTTGTTCAGAGCCCACAGCACCCGGGGAAGCTGCAGCAGTGCAATGCTGGAGCAGCAGGCATGGCCTGCAGAGGGACACGGGGACAGCAGCTCGTGGCAGTGTCACTGCAGCCATCCACAAGGTCCTTCGTGCAGCTGAGATAAGGACAAATCAAATACTTCTCCCCCTCTAACCAGTTTCAGAGAAAAAAAGACAACTGTGTGAAAAGAACCAATGCTTCAAACGACCCTCACTGGAAAATTGATTAGAGTATGTTCTAAAAATCAATGCCAGTCAGTCACAGCTGTTTTCCACTGCTGGGGTGCCCTTACAGCCACCGGGGACCCTCCATGGCCCAGGAATTACTGGTGTTTTCCCACTGGACAATTCCCCTCAGGCTGGGAACTCCCACCTCTGGTTTCATTGGGCAGCTCCTCGTGTCCCTCTCCACGGTGTCCATCCCCTGTCAGCCTCCTGTGGTTGCATCCTCCTGTTTCTCCACGGAAGGCAGTGGGATACTGGAAAGGCTGGAGATTTTGAATTTGCTGGAACCTGCCTTTTCAGAGCTGGAGCTGGTTAATGAAGCATCCTCAGAGGTTTTTCTCTTGGAGCTCCTGAAGGGAAGCCTATTCCCATTGAACATTGGGTAGTGTCACTCTGCAGAGCACCCTTCTGCTTTTCCTGGGGTTTTCTGCTTCTTGTCTTTCCTGGTGACTCCCGGTTTCCCATTCCCAACTTTCAGCTGCTCCACAGTCACCTTATCACCACCAGGTGTTCTACCTTGGATCCTTCCCACTGTTTCTGCACTTCCTGGCTTGCTGAGATGCCTTTGGGGGCTGGACCTTCCTCCATTTCCATGGAATGCTCCGTTCTGTCATTATTTCTGTGGTTTTACTCTCTCTCCTGGAACTGTCAGATTTATGTGTTTTTTTCAGGATCCCCATTCCTGGAGCTGTGGAATCACTCCCATGTGGGGGTGACCCTCAGCAGCCCCTGGCTTTTCTGGACTGGCAGATCTGTCCCCTCTGGTCCCTGCTTCCAAATTACCTTCAGTGATTCCAAACCCAGGGCTGGAGGGACATTCCCATCTGTTCTTTGTTCTCTGGGGAGAAGTCTGAGGTTTATCTTGTCAGGCACAGTGTTCTCTGCTTGTTCCACTTCCCCAGACAGCTGAACTCTGGTAAAGCTTCTCCGGGTGCTGGTAAAAAACTCACTGCAGATGGGGAAGCAGAATGTGAAGATGAAGATAATGATGACTGTTCTTCATTTTTTACATTTGCTGAAGCTGGGCTGCAGCTATCCCAATCACCTGGAAGTGAACAGTCAGAAATTTGACTGAATAACTACACAAAAAGTAATAATCACTAAGTGTTTCAGAATTTCAGGACCTCAGCAGCAAAGACTGAGTTCAATTGAAAAAACCTTATGGAGTGGAATATTCTCAAAGCCTTATTTAGCCAGGTTTCTGTACTGTGTTGTTCTACAGCCTACAACAACCCTAAGGATGTGATTTTGGAAAAAAACCTTGGTGCTCAGAATGCTGGATCCCTGCAGGACTGACACGGTCTGGGATCAAAACAATTTTAGAGCCTACACAGCAAAATTGCAAAATAGAAAGTCCCTGACCTACATTGTTTAATAAAACCAAAAGAACGGGAACTGTTATGCTAAAAACAATTTTGAAACAGTGAAATGTTGGGGTTATTCTCAGCTTTGCACTTTAATAATAGGAAGAGATGAAACCCAAGATGTGCAGATTTATCAAATTTTTAAGGAAAAAACAAGGAAAGCACTGGAACTTGCTTCAAGCAGTGTTGCTTAGGTTCCATGTAGGGACAGAGGCTGGAAGGAGCCAAACCTGAAGGAGTCTGAATGTGCTCCATGTGCTCATTTTTGTGTGATTCTGTTTCTCCCTTGGCTTGGGGGTTTCTGTGACCAGCAGGGCCAGGAGTGATGCTCAGGACCCTTTTCCATCTCTCAGCAGGAACGAAATGGAGACAATTCCAAGCAGATTTTACCTCTTAAGTGAACTCCAGGAGGTGACTGAATACACAAAGTGTTTGGTAGTTTGGGATTTTGGAAGGAAAAACTGAGGGCTGGTCACTGTGAGTGAAAAGCTCCTCACCAGAAAAAGTGACCCTGCAGTTTAGAAGTTAAATCATCAGCACCTTGGTGTCAGCATCAGGGATTAAAAGACTAAAATGCATAAGAGGAAGTAAAGTGCTCTTTGTTTTAAAATGCTGCCACTGCCACAAGTCTTTGATTTGCAGTTTTGGGGCCGAGTCAGACCCAAAATCATCCGTTCTGAGCTCTGTGGCTCCTGCAAACATTTGCTTTGCTGTCCTTCCTTTTTTCTTTTTGCCTACAAAGTTGTGCTTTGCTGTTGTAGATGCAGAAATCACCTTTAATCAAACTGAGTCCCTTTGGAGAGGAAAATTGTCTCTTTCCTGCTTCCTGAAGTTTTGGCTTTGAAAAACAAAGAATTCTGTAATTTAGAAACTAAAACCAGAAGTCAATCTGCACAGAAATAATATTTTAACAATACAGGCATTTTGAACTGAGCACTGGAGCACAGAGAATTGTAATTTAAATTAAAAAGCAATCAGGGTTAATCAGCACATTTTTATAGAAAAACTTGATTAGCTTGGGCAGAGCTGAGAAACTCATTACAAATATGGGAGAACCTTTCCCTGAGACCCATCCCAACCCTCCTGACACAGCTCAGGACAGCTCCTGTCCCTCGGGAGGAACTGCAGACCCTGTTGAAGTCTCCTCTTCCCCACCTGAACCTTTGGGTTGCCTTGCCCAAAAAAAGCAAAGCCCTGGAGCTCAGTGTGACACGACTGGGAGGAGGAATGAGAGGGAAAACACTGAACCCTCGTGGATTCTCTCCAGCACGAGGGAAAAGCTAATTACTGTGAAGAATGGGCTAAGAGCAGTTAACAATACCAAGAATTCCACATCCAATTAAGCCTCCCAGGCAGGATCTGTGCCAGCCCAGCCTGGAAAGGCAGCACAAAGAGAGGCAGAGCCTGTGCCAGGGAAGCACCAGGGCTGCAGGGATGGCATCTCATGGGCACCTGGCTCAGCTCCAGCCTCTGAAAATCCACTCACTGTCACCGTTCTTTCTGTTGTACCTGAGAAAGGGGTGATCAAGAGCTGACTCATGTAAGCACAGTTAACTCTTAGGAGACAGCAAATGTTGATTCCGACAGCAAATGTTAATTACAAAACCCAAGAAGCCGG
This sequence comes from Daphoenositta chrysoptera, assembly GCA_013397915.1. NCBI lineage: Eukaryota > Metazoa > Chordata > Aves > Passeriformes > Daphoenositta > Daphoenositta chrysoptera. Next base: position 516,674 of record VZRO01004839.1, on the reverse strand, counting down.
ATTTGCCCTAATCTTGTCAGGATAGAGGGGCCAAGGATCATCTCAGAAACCGCTGAATCATTCCCTAAAGGACCACGCATGCCCCGGGGAGAAAGGTGAAAAGTGCATCGTGAGGAAGACTACCAGCCTTCATCAG
>VZRO01004839.1:467857-509592 GCA_013397915.1 Daphoenositta chrysoptera | reverse complement strand
GGTCCCCGCTCCCCGCTCGCGGGCTGGCCGGCCCGCCGGGCCCGCCCCGCCCTCCGCCATGGCGGCCGAGAGCGGCAGGCAGTTCTGGAAGCGGAGCGCCAAGCTGCCGGGCAGGTGAGCCGCGGGGAAGGGGTGCGAGGGCCGCGCCCCCCGCGCTCCGGCTGAGGGCTGGAGCCGGCGCTCTGCCTGGGGAAGGGGCTGTCACCCGGCCTGGCTCTGCGGCTGAGGGTAGCCCTGCAAGGCTCGGGGGATACCGGGATCTGACCCGGCTGCGGGGCTGAGGAGCTGGTTGGGGGCGCCGGGGTTCCTCTCTGAAATAGGGGGGTGCCAGCGCCACCCCGGGCTATGGGACGGGGATTTTACTGGTGGAAGGCTTAATGTATAAGGGTCAAGGGTAGGGTCAGAGCTGCTCCCTCATCTAGGACAAGGCAGGCTGTGTAGGGGCTGCGGGACCCCCTGTGTGCCCCCCATGGGAAGCAGGGTGGAGGGATCAGGGTGCCTTGGAGGCCGCTTTGGGGTAGTCTCAGAGCCAGGGCTGTACCCTCTTCCTTTTCGCAGACACTGAAGAAAACTCATCCTTTCCTGAAGTCCTTAGAGGTGTCGCCTTGGGTGGCAGCAGCTCTGTCCCAAAGGGGTGTCCCTGATAACGCGTGGAACCCCCGCGTTATCCTCCCCTGTGTGGGATGTCGCTCCTGGTCCCCCTCTGCTCAAGAGGAAGGACTGTCAGGGCTCTGTTTGTACCTCCCCTGCCTCAGTTCCTCTGGCTGTGGTGTCCTGGCTCCTCTCAAGGCACCTCTGCTCACTCAGGGATGGGAGAAACAAGGGAAATGTGTGATTGACATGGTATGTAGGAAGAAGAGGCTGGTAATGATGAAGGAGAGGCTCCCTACAAAGCCTTGGGAGCAAGGCTGACGTGGAAAGAGGGCATCTGCCTCTCTGGGGAGGCTCTTTCAAGTGCTTTTCCTGCCTGGTGCTCCTCACTTTTGCTCTCATTTGCCTTATCTGAACCCTGCCCTTCGCCTCCTGGGGTACGGGTGCAGTCTGAAATGCTTAGTTGGCTTTAAATCCTGCCGGGCCAGTTAAATATCTCTTTCTAACGTGCCTTCACTCATCTGCTTGTCACTGTGCAACTCCTTCAGGTTGGCTGGACAATCCATGTCTGTGGTAAGCAAAGGGAGAGCAAGGAGCTCTCTGTTCCTCCTCGGCTGCTTCTGTGGGAGGAAAATCCTGTGCTTTCCCTGGGTTATTTCCCAACTGCTCCTTACCCGAAGGCCTCAGCCATGCTCTCAGCTGGTGGTCTTGGACACCACCTCTCTGCTGCATTTGGTGACTTCTGAGCTTTGCCTTGGAAAGCTCAAACCAGGTGAACCGGTCTGGCCGCCAGCCGGTCCTGCCTGTGATACTCTGCATCGTGAAGTTTTTGGCAGAGTTCTCTGCTGCTCCTGGCTGCCTGCTTGGCAGATATCCTGGATCCAGGAGCCTTGTTACCTCCTGTGTGCTGGTGGTTTCCAGGGACAGTCACCAACAGGTCTTCAGCAACCTGACTCAGAAGGTGGAGGTGGGATGTGCTGCTTCCATGGTCACTAGACATGAACCTCCCTTTCCTCTTTTTTGTCTGAGCTTTGAGAGACCCTCCTCTACAGATTTTTGGCTCTCTCCTTTCTTTCCCCTGACAATCTGGCAGAAGGAGGCTTTGTAGGGACTTGGATATTGTGTTAGCTTCCTTTTCCATGACACTTTGTGTGCTTGGTCACTTAGTTGTATTAGCTTTTATTTGCTAATAAAATTTATTAGCTTTTGGTCCCTGTAGATTTAGGGTGGACTTTAGGTGTGGGTTTAGAACTGGTAAATGCTGTTTTGTTTTTCCAGTACTGTCTTGTGGTTTTTGCACTGGGAATTTTCTGCCTGGCAATTTTCTAGGGATGTGTTGGCAGAGTGCTCCGGTGTGTTGTCCTCTGTGATGTGTTGTTTATTCCCTGCTCTTCAGAGAGATGGGCAGCCAGGGTCTGGGGGGGTTATTTAAATGCTGTTTTAAAAGGGGAGAAACAGCCTGCTGGAAGTAAATACATCCTGTGTCCGGAGGGGCAGTGACGTTTCATGGCTACGCTGTGCTGCAGTGTCAATAACCCACACCCTGTGATGATCCTGTGAGGTGTCACACAGGGAGCACAGCCGCTGTGCCTCACACCATTGGTCACCCCTTGGGCCCTACACTGAACATCCAGGTAACAGGAAATGCCTGTCCCAAAGAGTTCAAACTGGGACAGAACAGGGGACTCATCCAGGCAGGCTGGGAGCAGAGCTTTGATCAGCTTGAGATTCTTTCTTTGGGAATGTCTGGGTTGTAGGACTTTAAAAGCAGCTGTGTGCAGGTGGGACCTCTGCCATTGTATCAAACATTGATTCAGAACCCCAGGGAAGGGTTTAGTTCCCCAGCACTGGCTGCCACATCCCCTCCTCTCTCTAACACACATCCTTCATTGCTCTTGTGAAGTCCAGGCCTTCACAGGTGGATCAAAGCAGTTCCCCACTGGCAGCCTGGCAGAGAGGAGCAGCCTTGTGCTGGATATCATGGGACAGTGTGAGTTTGGTACTGGGTATGGGAGAGGCTCTGCTGGCTCCTGTCCTGCAGGGAGCTGCCACGAGTCATTAGGAAGCAATGCTGATCTGGAGGGGTTGTTTTTCTTACTCCTCATCACCTCTTTGCTATGTCCACCCATGGAGGCACCTCTGCTTAATTGCTGTCCTGACTTCCAGGTACTCATTAGTCATCACACTCTGTCCTAGGCTTAATCCTCGATGGATAAACACAGTGAGCCTTTTCAGCACTTCCAGCCACGAGGGACAACCACTGCAGTGGTGAGCCCACCCCTCGCTGGGCTGCTCCACCAGGATCTCTCTGTGCTGTGGTTGTTTCCAGCCTCTGTCCTGGCTCTCTGCTTCTCTTCCCTGCCAGCTGGACCTGTTGCTTCTGCATCCTCAGCTTGTTCCCAGCGTGCTTTCCAGCTGCAGCAGGCTGCCATCCCTCTCCTCCATGGCTGGGCTCTGCTGGTTTTACTGCCGGGCACCATCTGCAGCTCCTAGAAACCAGGCCAGCTCTATTGACCCAAGAGAAGCTTGTTCCTTGTGTGCCAGCTGTGAATGGGCCTTTGTCTCTGCCATGGCATTGCAGGACTTGTTTTCCAGAGGTTGTTTTCCAGGGTGGGGTGGCTGTGAATAGTTCCTCAAATGCAGGTGATAACTCAGGATCCCTGTCTCACCTCCAGAGTCTGTAAAACCAGCGATGAGCATGGTTTTAGTAGCTCCTGTCTGAGGTGATGCTCCCCATGTAGAGCCTGGAGCCCTGAGGCTCCTTGTCCCAAGGAACTGAGATGTGGTGACTCATTTCAGGCCACATAGGAAGTAGTTGATTAAACTGGGATTTGGACCTGAGTCAAACCACGTACTGTACCAGACATTCCTTTTCCGTGGCATTGGCTGTGATCCTGGAGCCAGCATGGGCTTCAAACCCTCAAGTACATTTATGGAGGAGCCCCGGTGTCACTGCCTAGAGTCCTTCCCCATCTCACAGGGCCCAGAAGGGTGAGTTCCCAAAACTGGAAGTCCCCTTGCTGGAAAAGAGAATGAAAGTCAGTGTATGCAGCAGGTGGACTGAGACACGTGGTCGCTTGGAGTGAGCTGGTGGTGCAGAAAAGAGCAGATCTCAAATCCCAGCTCAGGCTGGGCAGGGCCTGAGGGTTTAAACAAGGCTTCTCTTTGCTGCTGGAAAGAACAAATCTTCATCTGAATGTGGCATTTTGGATCTAAGGCTTTTAATTTAGAAGGTTTTTGAAGCTTCTTTTGGTCTTTCATTCAGCTCTCAATAGTAGGCAAGTGTGACCCCAGTTTAGGCTGAGATTATTTGTAGGACCTCTTTTCACAGCACCTTGGTTTTTTTTCTTTTTCCCTTCCTGCAGTATTCAACCTGTCTATGGAGCACAGCATCCTCCTCTGGATTCCCGGCTCACCAAAAAGTAAGTGTTTGTCTCCTGGAGATGCAGGCCACAAGGCCTGGCAGGTTTGGGGCTCAGTTCTGCAGGAGGTGGAAGTCTCCAGCATCCCTGGCACCGTGATATTGCAACAAAGAAGGACAGCAGTGGGGTGTGATGCTGCCTTGAGCTCTACAAAAGCTTGCAGGGAGAGCTTATCTGCTGGTGTCCTTTTTGGCCAGAAATCCATACAGTAACACTCACATCAAAGGAAACAGGCTTTTTTTTTTTTTTTTTAAGCAATGGTTTCTGATCCTTCAGCTCCTCTTTGGAGCTGGAGGAATTAAGGGAAAGGGAGGTAAAGCTGCCCAGCAGCTACGAGGCTGGAGAACTGCAGCAGCCTTCCTGGCAGGAAAAGGCAGGAAAAGATCTGCCTCCTTGTCCCCGTCCTGTGCTGTGCAGTGGTCAGAGTTCCCTGCTTCAGGTGGTGGACTTTGGCTCCTGTAGCTTAAGAGTAAATTCCTTCTGTGCCTGAGGAAAGACCCAGGCTGGTCTGGCTGCTGGGAACAACTGCAGCTGCTTTGGAAGTGTCCATGGAAGGAGACCTGCTCTGTCTGACCTCTGACATGCCCCTCTCCAGGTTGCAAGACCATTTTTTGGGTGTTAACGTACCTGTTTTGTGTAGGGTGGGGGAAGGCAGAGCTGGAGGAATTGTGCCTGTCTCCCCTTTGCCCTTCTGAGCCAGGAAATCTGGCACCCCTCCAGCTGTGTGCTGCCACTCTGGCCTCTGTGCCTGCTGTCACAGCAGCCTGTGACAGCCACTCCTGGCAGTGGGCAGCCCAGAGGGACTTAACATATTCCTTAGGTCTGGGAGGAGGAACAGGGAAGCTGGAAAAAGGGATTGGCTGATTGGAGTGAGGGCGTGGGGAAAGGAAAGAAAAGGAATTAATCCAGCAGCACAGCTCTGATCCTGTTCCTCTCTGGCTCGCAGCTTCATCAAGGACCGCTCCAAGGCCAGCGGGCTGCCCATGAAAAGCAAGAAGGCCTCCAGCTTCCACGAGTTTGCCCGCAGTACCAGCGATGCCTGGGACATCGGGGATGATGAAGATGAGGACTTCTCCTCCTCCTCCTCATCCTCTTTACAAACTCTGAACTCTAAAGTGGCCAAGGCCACGGCAGCGCAGGTTTTGGAGAACCACAGCAAGCTGCGGGTGAAGCCCGAGCGGTGCCAGCCTGCCCTCGGTGACCTGCCCACCAACTGCAAGGTCATCAAGTCCAGCAGCGAGGCCCAGCTCTCCAGGACCTCTGGTAAGAGCCATCTTCAGGAGCAGCCTCCTGCTCCAGTGCTCTTCTGTTTGGCCACTGAACTCAACTGCTTGTTGCTACTCATAGTGTGGGCAAGAGGCTGTGACACAGCCCGTAAGCACAACAGAGGCTTTTTCTTCCTTTTGGCATCCTGTACTCCAAGGAGCCATGTTCAGAGGCCTGGCTCTAATGCTTGTGTCCTCAGCTGCTCAATATCCTGCATACAGGCGTGTCTGTCCCAGAGTGTTCCATGTTCTGGGTGCTAAATCAGTTTTGAGATCTGTTAAGTTCTTGCTGGGACTTGCTCAGTGTCTGCTTCCTCTCTGGCTTGGTGTGCTGCTCTTAGCAAAGGTCTGGGTGAGGTCCTGCTGTCACAGCTTGGGCAGGGAATTGGGCAGCAGCAGCTCCTGCTCACTCTGCCTTGTGTGCCTGTGCAGTGGGAGTACCCCAGGAGGTGGCACTGGCAGCCCACCAGCTCCTCTCTCTTCACTAGCAATTAGCTTGATTGGTGTTTGGATCACTGGAGAGCAGAGGGATCTGAAGGTCAGTTCTGCCTTGTCTCCTGTGTCCTACCCATGGCTTCACACGTGCAGAGGGAAGTCTGATCAACTTGCAGCCAGGTGTCTGGATGCAGGAGGAAGAAAGAGAGGCAGAAATGGGGGGAAGTGTTGGAAGAGCCACAACAGGTGCCTGTGAACTGCTGATCCATTGGAGTGGGTCATTGATGCTGTTCAGTGGTGCTGAGGAACAGAAGGGTGAAACCTGCAGTGTCTGACAGTGGCTGGAGGAGCGAGGTGGGGTTGCAGAGGTGGAGCCTCCTTCCCCAGCTCAGTGCAGCATCTGGTCCTTGCAGAGGAGGCCTGTGTGCGGAGCCCCCTGCAGAAGCAGCAGTCCCTCCCCCTCCGGCCTGTCATTCCACTCGTGGCTCGAATCTCTGACCAAAATGCCTCCGGGGCTCCCCCCATGACCGTGAGGGAGAAAACGCGCCTGGAGAAGTTCCGGCAGCTCCTTTCCAGCCACAACACCGACCTGGGTGAGTGGGGCAGAATGAGGGTGCCTCTGGGGGGGCAGGGAAAGGCAGAGGGGGCCTGCTGCCTGCAGCAGGTCTGCTGCAGGGTGGAAAAAATTACTGCCTGCAGTGGTACCAGGTGGGATGTTTGCAGGAATCGCTCTGTTGGCAGATGGTGATGTCCTCCAACCACTCCCTGTCTGTCCCTAATCATTCTCCATCGTGCACATGGTGGTTGGGATCACTGGGGGCTGTTGGGCTCTGCATGAGAACTGAGGTCCTGGCACAGTGGTGACCATGCAGCTCCCAGTTCTATGCCCAAGCTGGGCTGAAATCATCTCTACTCTCCTTGCAGCAGACCCACATCCCCCAGTCATTGCTAGTGTGGGAGCCTTCCTGGAGGCTCATTGTCTCCAGAGCCTGCAGGAGCAGACTGGGCTTTCCTCTCCTTCTAGGTGTAGTGGTGCCTGGACGTGCCTAGGATCTAATCCATTGCCACCACTGTCCGTTTGCAGATGAGCTGAGAAAATGCAGCTGGCCTGGTGTGCCCAGAGAGGTCCGGCCTGTGACGTGGAGACTGCTCTCAGTAAGTACTGGCAGCTGTGACAGCCGAGTCTGGGGGACTGTGCCACATCAGGGACATGTGCTCCATGTGTCCCATAGCCAGCTTTGCTTGTGTGTTCCCAGTGCCCAGCTTCCAGGTGAGCTGTAGGGTTTTTGGTCAGGGAGTGTCATTGCAGTATCCTCAAAGCCCAGACTGGTGTGAGGACTGGGTGGTTCACTCTCTTTTGGCAACCTGAATCTGATGAAGTTGGGTTACTCCAAGATCAGGGGCTAGGAAGGCCAAATACCATGAAAGCTCTTTCTCGAGCTCCTGATTGTGTGCCTGATGTTTCTGGGTGCACAGCTGGCAGGATTTCAAGGGCTGGTGAGGAAAGAGGGTCTGCCCTGAGCTGAGTTTTCCCAATTCAGGGCTACCTCCCTGCCAACTCGGAGCGCCGGAAGCTGACCCTGCAGCGGAAAAGGGAGGAGTACTTCGGCTTCATCCAGCAGTACTACGACTCCCGGAACGAGGAGCACCACCAGGACACCTACAGACAGGTAGGAACCTCCTCTGCCTTTCTGCTTTGGGTATAGCCCTTTCCTCTCTCTTGCCTCTGCTTGTCCCCGTGGGTAGGGTCATGCCAGGACTTGCTGTAGCTGTAGCTGGGAGAGCTCTTTGGGGAAAAGGCACCGTGGTTCTGTCCTTGTTCGTTTAAGCTTTCCTTAAATTGATGTAATACTAAATCTCAGCTCTGAACTATCTGCCTGCACGTGAGCAGAGCAGACTGCAGATAACTGGAGATGATTTTGTCAGTACAGTTGTCATCTGTAGCCCTCACTGTGCTTGGCAGCTCTTGCCTGGGGGAACACTGATGGTGGATTCCCCTCTGTTAGCCTGTGATGAGTTATTGTGCCCCTGGAAAGCACAGCTGGTGTGTGTAACCCACTTTCTTTTCCAGATCCACATTGACATTCCAAGGACCAACCCACTCATTCCCCTCTTCCAGCAGCCACTTGTCCAGGAGGTAAGGGGGGGTGAAGCTCCTGCCCTACATTTGCCATGGGATGTGTGTGTGGAGTGAGGCCAGCACTGCTCCTAGTGAGTTAAATTTGTGGGGAAACTTCCCTGCCTGACAGCTCCTGATGCAAATAACCTCCTGGAACTGTCTGGTCTTGTCCCATGTTTCTGGAAGACATTAAACTTGGAGCTTGGGGCTTATGAGATGATCTCTTCTTTGGCAAGATGGAGCCAAGAGCTTGTAAAAAACCTGAAGCTTTTATTTTGAGACAAATTGAAGGCATTTGAACCAGAACATGGGATATCTCTGTTTGGCTTCAAAACTTCCTTTATGGGAGCAACCCAGGCAGGGATGGGTTCAAGAGGTGGCCAGGAGGTGTGGGCACCTGTCTTCTCTGGAAACAAGCCCAGTGTGTGTATGTGGTGTGTCAGAGCATGGTGTCCAGGGGGTTGGGGCAGTCTGGGAATGTGGGTGGTTGTGAGGGAGGCTGCTCTGTTGGGAACTATCCTGATTTATGGTGTTTTTCTGGAAGTACTGTGCTGATACCTCATCATTCCACCTGATGGTTAGCCAAGGAGGCTGCTCTGCCAAGAGGCAGCCCTGTCCTGTGGTTATTAATCTATCTGGGTCTTGGAAAGTTGGGTCTGCATTCCTTCAGGCAGAGATTTTGATGAGGAATCTGGACTGCCTTGTCTGAAGAGTGGGCTGGCCTGTGTGTGGGATCTGTGGATCACACAGGAGTCTCTCCTAGGACTTTCATGCTTCTAACACCACCTTACTGCTACAGAAGAGCCTGTCAGTGCATGGTCTGCACTCCCTGAGCTTAGCAGTTATGCTTTTCTGCCTTCCCTTTGTGCATGGCTAATGCAGGTACCTGCTTTCCCTCGTTCTTCCCTAGATTTTTGAGAGAATCCTGTTTATCTGGGCCATTCGCCACCCAGCCAGCGGCTATGTGCAGGGCATCAATGACCTGGTCACCCCCTTCTTTGTCGTGTTCCTCTCTGAGCACGTTGGTAAGTGACACTTGCTGCTCCAAGCACTCCTGACCACGGGCTTTGAAGTGGTGTGAAATGTTGGCATGAGGAAAACTGGCTTTGCTGGAGAAGGGGATGATGTGCTCCTCCTTCAGAGTGCCTGGGCCAGGCTGGGGTTGTGTTTTGACCTCTTGCTGTATCTGTGCTCCCTGGCTGAATTGACTTCAGTTTCACAATCTTGCTGAGCCCCACAGAGGGTTAAGTGCTAAGGGTGGGTTTGCATTTCTGTGCATTTAACAACCTCTCAGCTTGGAGGGGAATGGGATCTTTTAGGCACTGAGGGAGTTCAGGCAAAGCCCTGATATACAGAGTTGGAAGGAGAGTCGTGCTCTCAAAGCTTGGACTTGGGAGACAGTTCTTGCTCTAGGAGGAATGAGTGAAGTATAAAGAGACCCTGCTGAGAATGTGAAATAAAGTATTTAAATACAGATTCCCTGCCGTGCTGCTAGTATAGATGTGTTTCTCAAACTGAGAGTTTCAGAAAGCAAACTGACTTCTCCCTGCTGCTTCTGGATTTCTTGTCAGCTGCTTGCTTTTACCTGGAGATCAAGTCCTTTCCACCCATCGTGCTTTTATTCTTTCTCTGGCTCTAGCTGTGTTTTGGAGTTGACATTAATGCTGGGATGTCATAATCCCTATGTTTAAAGGCTCTTAGTTTTCACTGTAAATAGAAGGAAAAATACATTTATAAGACTGTATTAGTGACAGAAATCCTGTTAAATAAATATTTTTAAGGTCTGATCCAAAAGTTGAAGTGTTGAAGCGAGTGAAGGCCTCAAGCTGAGGCTTTGTAAACCAGTGCTGCTGTGCCTCTGCTGGGGGCCTTGTGAAGAGCTGAGCCACCTTGCTTGCCACTGAGACAGCCAGTGTGCCCAGGGCTGGTCCCTGGGAAGTGCTGGTGCTCCTCACAGCCTGAGGGAGAAGGCACCAAATGTGGCTCTGATGGCAGCTGGAGTGAATTCCCTTCTGTGGGAAAAGCAGATCCAATCTGAGCAGGTTCCCTGTGAGAGGCTTCTCCTGTGGCCTGAGCAGCATCCATGGCATTTAGTCCTGGAAGAGGCCACTTGCTCAGGATGGATTTATTGGGTTAGAAATAAAACTGTGCACACTGAGTGACCCAGGCAAGAAGGGAGCTGGTCTGAAGCATCAGAGCTGCCTGTGGGTACCTGGTGTGACTTCTGCAGTCCTGTACCCTGGTGGGTGTCAGGGCTCAGCTCTCCCTGCATGTGTCAGCAGAGTTCATGCTGCATTGGCCTGTTATGCTCTGTGCTGGGTTCGTGCTTCTCCCCATCTTCCAGGGCTCTTTTCACCCCCAGCTGAAGCTTTATCACCATCTTCCAGGGCTCTTTTCACTCCTGATTGAAGCTTCCTCTCTGGATGTGGCCTTCCTTTTTCCAGCTCTCTCTGAAACTTGGGTTGGAGGGAAAAATTCCTCTGCAGGACCAGTTGAGCTGAATTTGGCCAAGCAACAACAACCCTTCTGTCTCCAGAGCCTGGGATCCAAAGCCAGCCTTTAGGTGATGAGCTGTCGTGGTGGCTACCTGCTCCCTGGTCTGTGTAGCAGTCAGAGTTAAAAGACAAATCAATAATTGCCTTTAATGTCCATGGGAAAGAGCTGGCAGTGGTCAGTCCCTCGTAACCCTTCTGCAACAGGATTTAATTTATTGATTTGGAGCCTCTTTTCTACAGCTGCCTTTGCAGACAGGCCCCTGAGGAGCTGGGCAGGCAGGGCTGAGAGCTCTCCATGTTGGGTCATTAATTCTCAGGATCCCTGGAGCCTGGATCAGCTCAGTCTGTGCTGCACCCAAGTCCTTGCAGCAGGAGAAGCCTTGCAGAGTTTGGTAATCCTTGTGCAGCACACACCAAGGGACAGCCCACCTTTCTCTGGGAAGTCTTGTGCTCAAAGGAAATTCTCCCTGTATTTTCCAAGCTGTATCTTCTTTGGGAAAGGGAACAGCCTGTCTGGCTCAGGCCCTGCCCACAGAGCCACCGAGGGCTCACACCTGTGTGTCACCTGTGGGTATTCCCATGCTCACAGGTGGGTGTACAGCTGGCCTGGAAAATTTTCCCTTTCCTTTTCTGGAAAGCTTGCTCTGGGAAGTTGGCACCAGCACTGGCTCCATCCTCAAATCTCTTGGGTTTGCAGCCCCTGCTCTGCTTTCGGAGCAGGTGTTTTGTTGACCACGAGATCCTCGAAGGAACCCATTGTGCTGCCAGCTGGCTCCTCTGCTTGGCTGCCCACCCTGTCCCCTGGGATGTTTGCATCAGAGCTTCTGAAGGGCTGTCCCCCACAGCAGGGACCACTGCAGCTCTCTGGGGACCGTGGGGTGCCTGTGTGACAGAGCTGATGGCCAGAGGTGGGAGGTCACAAGCTGGTGATGTTGCTTAGCTGTGAAACACAAGGCCAGGATGACACCCTGGTCTTCTTCTGTTCAGTCCAGGGGCTTCTCATGAAGCAGTCTCACAGGCTGGTCCCCACTGCCAGGTTCACTGTAGGCTTCTGATCCCTCATCCCGTGATTTGGGCAGGTATTGCATTTGCAGACAACAAATCATCTTCTCTCCAGATCAGTTAAAATCTCTCCTTGGAGCTCAGCTGCTGATTGATGTGTCTGGTTGATAATGTCTCCACTCTGTGTTACCAGCCCAAGGCCTGAAACATCTTCACTGGGCTTGTCTGGCATCCCCTGCAAGGGCTGGAAAAGGGGAAAATGGGAATGGGGAAAAGGAGGGTGGTTTGGGCAGGGAGTGGTTATCAGTCACTTCCAGGGAACAGTTTGGCAGTTCCTTTGTTTGAAGTTGACACAAACAATGGAACAGTCAGCAGTTACCCAACAAACTCCAGGCCTTGTGTGCAGAGGCATTAAACAGAGCTGGCTCAGGCTGTGGTGGGAGCAGTTTGGCCACACTGTCTTGATCTCTTGCCTTTGTCTTGATGCCTTTCCATCATCACCATGTGAGGTGCAGGGAGGATGTGTGCCTCTCCAGGTCCTGAAGGAGGGGAACTGAGGGGAGAACATTCACAGGAAGCTGTTTCTCCTGGCTGCCCTGGATGCTCTGGGGCCTGGATGACCCCATTACTAACCTGCATCTCCCAAGCCTGCCTGAAGGCATCCCACTGTTCACCTCTTCTTCCTGAGCAATGCCTTGAATCCTGTGTGTATGGCCCTTTGACCAGCTTCAGCAAACACCAGCTGGGTTGTGGCAGGGAGAAGCTCATCCCCAGAGTTTTCCAGTCCCTATCTGAACTCCCCTGACCCCTTCTGCCAGTTGGGACCAGTTGCTTTTCCCACACTTGCATGCACCCAGTCTGGATCCAAACCTCCAGGTGCTTCTTCCAGGTGCTGGGCAGAGTGCAGTGCACCCTTGGCAGGTGGGATAGGTTTAACTGCTGTGTTTTCCCCTTTCTCCCCCAACATGGCAAGCTGGCTCATTTTCTGTGATGCTCTCCTGCATGGACACCACTGCCTCAGCTACTTGGCAGTAAGCATGCAAGCTTTGGGCCCCTGCCACTGGCCAATCCATAGCTGGAGTGATTCTTCCTCCTGACTGGTGGCTTCTGCTGCAGGTGCTGCTGAGGAAGAGCTTGAGGGAGGTGTTGAAGCTGCAGGAGCAGCTGAGCTTGTTGTTGGTGCCTTCTGGATGGGCACAGGCTCCCAGGAGCTCTGGGGAGGATGGGGATGGTAGGGAGATGTTCTGGCAGCTGAGGAATTGGGGCAGGAATGACCTTTCAGCACCTCCTGGAGGAAACCATACCCCTGTTTTTCCAGGTGATCAGAGAGGGCATAACAAGCACAGGGATACTGAGATTTCAGTCCCTCTGCTGAGTCACTCCCAGCTCTCAGGGCTTGTGTTTGCATTTAGGATGGCAGTGACAGAGCTCAGAGGTGAGTTCAGCATCCCCAGGTTGTGCCAGTGCTGGCCCTGCAGCCTCTCCCAGTGCTCTCTGCCTGTGTGACACCACTTCCATCCCTGATTCCAGGCCTTGCATAAGAGGTTGTCCCAGCTGCCTGGCACCACACCAGGGCTGTAGAAGGGAGCAGTGCCATGGAAAGTATTGATCTTGTTTGTCTCTAACTGGCTTTGTCACTAAATCCTAATCACAGTCCAATGAAGACACTGTTTCCCTGCAAGCAGGAGCAGAAAGTTGGGTGAAGGGAATGGGGACACTTGTGTCACCACTCATCAGCCTTTCCTGACCTCCAGTTTTCTTCTGGGCCTGGGGCTCACTGGGGAGCTGGAGTGGGTTCAGGGCATGGCCAAAAAGTCTTGTGGGGTTCTTCAGCTGAGTTGGAGGAGTAGGTGGAGTGCATGGGTGCTGTGACTGTGCCAGGCACACCCCTACCACACAGGGAGTCTTGCAGTGCCTCTTGCAAAGCTTTGGCCTGATAAAACTCCTGGGTTTGTCCCATGTCCCTGGTGTCCCCCATCTCCCTAATGCTCTTCCCTCTCCCTTTTGCAGAGGAGGATGTGGAAAACTTTGACGTGACAAACCTGTCCCAGGATGTTTTACGGAGCATCGAAGCCGACAGCTTTTGGTGCATGAGCAAGCTGCTGGATGGGATACAGGTGAGCCTCTGGGGCCACGGGAGGTTCTGTGCCCTCGCTGGGGGAGCAGTGTGGTTGTCTCTTCTCCCTGTCTGGGTGAGTATTCTGCATGCTCCAGCATTAGGGAGATTTTGCTCCTTCCCTGAGGTAAATCTGTTAGTGAACTCCTGGGGAGATGGGTGCTGTGGCTGTCCAGATGGCCCTGTCCTGACCAGGGAATTCACAGCAGGCAGACCATCCTGGTGCTCAAGAGCCCTGTCTCCTTGGCTCATGATAACCTCATCTCCCTGTTCCAACTGCTGATCTGGGTTTGATCATTTCTAGCTGTTGTTAAAGCTGCTGCTTCTGACTCGGGGTTTCTCCCCACAGGACAACTACACCTTTGCACAGCCAGGGATCCAGAAGAAAGTCAAAGCCCTGGAGGAGCTGGTCAGCAGGATTGATGGTAGGTGACAGGGAGATCTGGTCAGGTTTGTCACTTCAGAGGGAGGCCTCCTTTGTGAGAACTCTCAGGGCAGGAGTAGACAGTTCTTACAACACTCATGGAACCAGGGCAGGGTCAGCCAGAAACCTCCTGGTGACAGCACAGCATGAGGAGAGGAGAAATTCGGGAGGAAAAGGTCTCAGCCTGAAAGTGTTTGAAAGCCACTGTGCTGTGAGCAGCGTGCAGGAGCTGGGGCCCTGTGAGCCCCAGGTGTGTAAGTGAAATGTGCTGTTTCAGAGCAGGTACATAATCACTTTAGGAAGTACGAGGTCGAGTACCTGCAGTTCGCCTTTCGCTGGATGAACAACCTGCTCATGAGGGAGCTGCCCCTCCGCTGCACCATCCGCCTCTGGGACACCTACCAGGTATGCAGGCTCCACTGACCCCCCTGCTTGGCTTGTCACTGTCACTTGTGTCCCTGTCCCCAAGGGGACAGAGGTCTCCTGGCACCAGCTGGGGAGCCGAGGGAACCAAAGCAGTGTGGCCCCAGGATGTTTACTGGGGTGATGGGTGGCCCAGTCTGTGTCTGGGGAAGTCGTTCTCCAGCTGAGCTGCAGGACTCACCCAGAGTTCTGCTGTCCACAGTCAGAGCCAGAAGGATTCTCCCATTTCCACCTGTACGTCTGTGCTGCCTTCTTGATCAAGTGGCGGAAGGAGATCCTGGATGAGGAAGACTTCCAAGTAAGAGCCTGAGGTTGGGGGTGATTCCCTGGGTGTGGAGGGGAGGGAATTGCTCTGGTTGGGAGCCCAGTGTGGACACAGATAACTGTCAGAGCTGGCTCCAAGATCATCTGGTCTCAGGAGCTTTGCCTAGAAGTAACTTGCCTTGGTGATGACAGAGAACTGAGCTGTTGGAGGGTTCAGACATCCCATTCCAGCTCTGATCAGTGTTTGCCCTCCTGTGTCCAGCTGTAACCCTTTATTTCAAGGGGCCTGGGGTGCTTCACTAGTTCACATCTAGACACAAGCACATCTCAATGCTGTCCCTGAGCCTTTCAGACCTTTGAGTCTGGTGAGCAAAAGTTACTGAGCGCTGCTGCCACTGGCCAGGCCGGCCCCAAGCCTGTGCTGGATCTGTGCTTTGCCTCCACCTTCTCCAAACTGAGCATCTTCCCCTCTTCCAGGGCCTTTTGATGTTGCTCCAAAACCTGCCCACGATACACTGGGGTAACGAAGAGATTGGGCTGCTGCTGGCTGAAGCCTACAGACTCAAGTACATGTTTGCAGATGCCCCAAACCATTACCGCCGATAGGTGCCCAGACTGGCTCCTCTCTCCCGTGCCCGCCCCTCGTCCTGTGCCCGATCTGATCACTGTGGCATTTTTGTCATCCCAAGTCCTCGGACACTCCAGCCAGGAGCTGCTCTTTGCTGTACAAAGCTCACCTGGACTCTTGTCTTAACTCTGAACGTGTGCCTGTCTGCCACTCCATGCGCCTGGATGTGCCATTTTGACGACTCTCAGTATTTCACTCCGTGCTGGTGGCTCACGCCAGGAAGGGAGGCTTCAAGGGGCTGAGGGAGAACACGGGGGAAGCTTTACAGATAAACTGAGCCTCCTGTCCTCTCCACTCCCTGTCCTGGGCTTGTCTGGCTGGGACCACTTTGGCTTCGCTGCCTCCCACTGAGCTGCACCACGTGCGCTGCCCCGTCTGCTCCCTCCTCTCTTCTGACACTGTTTTGCCAACTCCCAGATGAAAATGCCTTATCAGAGACCTGCCTGGCCGCAGAATCCTTCCCCACCAGGGTGGCAGGGCAAGAAGTTTCTCTCAGGGCCTACCTTCGCTCCGAGGGTCCAGAGACCCCCCAAGCACTTTGTGGGTTCACAAGAGAGTCCCTCGTGCCTGCCCTCCCTCCTTCTCTCCATCCTCTTGGCCTACCTCTCCCCCAGGGCAGCGGGGCAGGCACCACGGGGGCCACGACCACTCCCTCCACACACACTTGGAATGACGTGTGCCAGCTTGGTGGAACTTTTGGTGACTGATGTTCTGTGAGTACAGCCCCCTCCAGCGTGTGGGGAAGGCACGGAGGGGGTGCTGGTAGGGGAGCAACATCTCTCAAAAACCTCCTGACAGGTCCCCACTCCTCCGAGGCGTTCTGTGTATATTGTGTTCTTGTGTATATGGGTCAAAGATGTACAATATATGTCTTCTCTTTGTAGCAGATTTTATATTTATAACACGAACCCCTTGTTCTCCCCATCCTCTCCACGCCTGAGAAGGATGCCTGGCTGTGGTGTTGTAGGGTTTTGAGACCCTCTGGAGGTGGGGGGTGTTCCAGAGCTGCAGCTATTTCTGCCCCGTGTTGTTGCAGTGTTGGCTCTGCCCGAGGTGTGACACAAACGCATCTCAAGGCATCCCTGGCAGGAAGGGGCTGGGCAGTGGGGAAGATGGGAGCTCCCAGGGGAAGCAGGGGAGGCTGCTGGAGGCACAGGGTCTGCAGTGCTGGCGGTGCCTCCCCGGCCCTGCAGGGCGGGGCTGTGCCGGGGCTGCCGGCAGCGCTCCTGGGCCCGGGAGGGGCTGGTCCTGCCCTGGGTGCTGTTCACTCAAACCACCCGTGGGTGTTGTCATGGGCCCTTTCCTTCCGCGGGCACGACTTCTGCTGGGGACCGAGGGCTGGACTCGGGAGGGCTGAGGGAATCTGGGCCACGCTGGGTTTCTCCCAGCAACTCCTGCTGGGCCACCAGGGCTTTCCTGGCAGGGGCTGGAGGCTCCCAGTCCCTCCACTTTGTGTTTGCAGTGGGGAGAACGCAGCAGGCAGTGAGGCCGGGGCCAAGCATGTGACAGGCAGAACCTTGTTGCCAATAAAACTCCAAACAGTATCTCAAGAAATCACTTTCCTAAGGTGCAGTTGTTTTTCTCAGGCATTTGGACTTCATGTTTGTGTGTGCCTTTTGTTGTTCTTCTGAGAGACAGATCTAATGGTTCTTAGTTTAACATCAGTTAAAAAAAGAAAGAATTAAAAAACTCAAAAAAAAGCCCAACAAACACAATCAGCACAAGGTGGGACCTCTCCATGCAGCACCCAGTTGTGTCACCCACTGCACAGGGACAGCCTCAACCCTGGGACACAGGGGAGGCAGGACAAGAAACCCCTCCCTGTGTCACTTCCCTGTCCTTGCTCTTCCCACCTGCACCTGGGACAATTCAAAACCATCAAGGTAAGTTCTGCGTTTCAGCACAACGTTAGCAAGGAAGGACTCTGTCTGAGGGTGGTGTTTTGTTGTTTTGTTTTTTTTTTCATACATTAGAACATTTATTTCTCAGAGAGAAAATATAGTCTCAGACAGTCAGATTATAGTAGGTAAAATTAGCTTTTTTTTTCTTTACAAGCATAGATTTTCTTATTACTTCTCTTATACCATCTGATATAAACAATTCTAGAAAGCAAATAAACTCACTTTCTACAATAAATAGAGCAATCTGTGCTTTACAGCAGACTGACAGTAACATTTAGGTTCTGTAGCAACAACAGGATATCAGCCAATCCAAATTCTAAAATCATTTAAAAACCAAACAAAACGGAAAAAAAAAAAAAAAAATACCAACTCCCAAGACCTTAAAACATATACACAGGTCACTAGTCCACAGCTGAGCTACCACCTGGAAAAGTGTATGTTCCTTTAAATAAATTACACTGTGTGCATATAAAAGACCCAGCAACACAACTGAGGACTTCAAGAATGGTGACAATAGGTCTAAATAATTTAGAACATTTTACAACTATATACACAACATCCTTCCCTAGCCACACTCCATGGGCATTATTATCACTATTAATATTTTTACAAACTCCTATGCCCCATCTCTATATGTTACAGGAATCTTAAAATTCCTTCAAATGCAGTTCCATGCCCCAATGTATAAGAAGTGGTATTTTAAAAAAGTAGAGCAAGTAGAAATGGCAGTGATTACTCCCTACTATTCATTATCATTAGTTATTATTATTATTTTGACTCCACATTCTCTTCAGTATGAAAAAGTTAAAAGTAATAAAAAAATACTGAGTTAAAAAGCAAAATGATGATATTCAATCTACAATCTTGCTTTGCACCTTTGGCTCTTTAAAATGGGAAAGCAAAGAGGGATATGCAACAGAAGAGATCAGAGAAATCATAAAGTCCTTGGCTAATAGAAAAGATTTAGTCACCAAGTTTCCAGACATCAGTTTGTCCCTGTTTTTTGCAATGCAAACCCAAACCAACAGGGATTTGTCTGGGTTTACTTGGATGACAACACTGGAGACCCACACACCAAGGAAGGATGTGCACGTGTGGGAGAAGGTGAAACAGCAGAAGGGTTTGTGTGCTCTGGTCAGTGCTTGGTTTCAGTCCAAAATGTGTCAGAGGAAAACAGGGAGACAGAAAAAGGGGGGGAAAAAGGAAGAGGAGCCTTACACCAAATGTGCATAAACCAACACAAAAGATGCATCTCCCTCCAACCCTGATCAACCTCAGTGCCTGCAGAGCTGCTCTAGCTCATTAAGACACCTCCAAAATTACTTCTTAAAAAAATGAAGTTATCTTTCCTTAGATACTGTGCTAAGTCATGATATGAAATGTTACTGCAACAAGCAGAGTCACAGAAATCAGAACTGAAACGTGGAACTACAAAATAAATTTCTAGGACATACATATAGACACAGATCAGGTAATCTGATTTTCATCTTTAAAGCTCTGTGCATCTGTGCATGTAACTGTGCAGGGGAGGGGGGGGAAGGTTACCAAAATCTCAAGCTTTTCTAAATGCAGTGAGAGAAATCTAAACATAAAAACACGATGTGCGTAGGCAGGGAAATCACAATCACAGCTCCCAGCTACGATTCTGTGGGGTTTTTATGTGATAGGACAATGTCTTTTAAAGAAAAATGAAAAGGCCAATGATGGTTAGGGTAAATTTGGCACAAGAAAGTCCAGTTGGGATTTCTGTAAAGAGTCCTGGGGGTGCCAAGTTCCCAGGAATTACCTGGGACTGGCTGACGACTCAAAACCCTGGCAGTACAGGGGAGGCAGGGCCAGGGGACGGAGTATGAGGTCCAAACATCCAAGTGCTGTGTGCTCTGCTCACTGCAGCAACTCACCTTGGCTCCTGTCACCTGTCAGCTTTTCCTACCTACCTTACTCCCTGTAGACTACATTCCATCTCCTGCCAGCTCTTCAGCAAGACACATTCAGAAAGAAGCTGGACGAGGGGGTTTTTTTGGCACATTTCAGGGTACTCCGAGGAGTGCTGACAGCTGCTGGAGATGCTGCACTCTGCAGTGCAGTGAGCTCGAGGTGTGGAGGCACAGGAGGCCTGGCCAGCAGCCCCTCACAGGTAGGGGGCTGGGATGAAGGGGTTGTCCCCCTGCACTCGGCTCAGGTGGATCATGGCTCGGTCGTAGGCCACCTGCACCGACTTGCGGATGCTGGTTTTGCGTCCCTCCATCATCTTCAGCTTGTCCACGGTGTCATCCACACCCAGGGGAAAGACTTTGTCCCGTGGCAGCCACTGCCTGTAGCACAGAGGAGTGCAAAGACCTGTCACCTCCTCCCCAGGAGCAGTTACCCTCATGTAATGTATTTATTTATCATTAACGCCCACAACGATGGTGCAAATGTTTAAATCTCTGCATTTGACACAGAAGAAGCACCTGCAGCCAAAATGCTTCTGAGCACAGGCTTCTGTCTCCTTGGAATCCTTACTCAAGGCTTTCAATGCTCCTTGGAGCTCAGGGGAAACTTGGAAATTCCTGTGTTTCGCAGAGCAGCAAATACAGGGATGTCCATGGTGGAAACTGAGTTTTTATCCCCAAGGAAGCTCTGTCTTGTTCCAAGAAGCTGTGAGCATTAGTTTAGGTGGGTACAACTATCTGAGTATTGGCCAGAACCAGGATGACATATCCCAAGCTCAGCCTGACCCCAATGGTTGACTTAAATTGCAAATGCCTTGTCTGTAGCAAGCTTTTACTGCGTGGTCATTTGTCCAGGTTAACTGGACACTGAGAAATGTGTCACCCACCTCTCCTAATGACATCCAGCCCCTTGGAGCTCCACCTCAGCCACTGGTGGCACAGCTCAATGCACCTCCTACTCAGCCAACATGGGCAATCCAGGGCAGCTCAGCTTCTCTTCACCACAAAGATGACAATTTCAGTCTTTGTCACCCTTCTGCAGCATCACTGAAGTCAATCAAAATCGGATCTGACTCCAAGAGGGGTTTTTAGTACTTTCCTGAGGCACCTCAGCTTCCCAAAAACTGCAAACAAGGCTCTGTAAACCTGCAGCAGGGCTTGTATTCAACAAGAGCAGGGCAAAGCCAAGGAAATGTTTACTTTTATTGGGAAGATAGTTTCAATTACAACCTTGGATTTAAGTTTTTGAAAACTGATGACTACAGCAACAGGAAGCCTGGCAGTGCCATTGATTTTCTGCTACAAATCATTAGTCTCTCTTTGCAAAACATGCTCTTTATCAAGTGGTTCCTGTAATCAGGAACAGGGGAACAATGCAGTGTGCTAATAAAAAACCTCAGGAGTTTGTCTCCTGACACCTTCTACCCAGAGGACACAGACACCCTCATCAAGTGATGGAAACATGATCCCCTTCCAAACTTCCTGAGCAGATGGCAAATACTTCTCCTTCACTGCACCTTGTCCCAATCTCCTCAGACCCCACAAAACACTGCAGCAGCTCCCAAATGGAAGGGGAAACCCCCTCCCCCTTTGCTGCTTCACCCCACTGTGTGTTTGGTTCTGCTCTATCTTCCCTCCAGCCCTGGCACCACCTTCAGGCAAGGTTCACCCCCTTCCTCCAGCCTTTCCCTGATCTCTTGGAGCTTCCCTGCTCTTCCTGGAATGTCAGCACAAATCTCCCCCAGAAGACTAAGGAGAAGGGCTCTTCAAACACCACAAGCATTCTTTTTAAACTCCTGATATGTTATTTTATAGAGGCAGCAGAAGAAAAGACAAGCTCACCTCTCTTCTGTTCCCACAGCACCCCAACAGTTCAGCATCCCCATAAACTGTGTCCCTGTGATCCCAGCTGCACACAGCTCCTGCCTCCTGTGTCACAGGTTACTTGGTTCATGTTCCCATGTGGTATTTGCTGGTTCAATAATCCAGTGGGCTCAGCATGCAGCTGTCACCTCTTCCTCTTCCAGCATAAATCTCCAATTTTACAGATTTCCCATTGTTTCACACACAGATTTCAAAGACTTATTGGTAATTTTAAGGCACTTCACTGGTTTATGGCTTATTATATCTGGCTGGTTGACTGTTACCATGTAAGCATGGTCAGCAACTAATGCTAAAACCAGCAGATTGATCCTGTCTGAAGCACAACAACAAAAGGCCTTGAGATATTTTCCTTGCTTTGAACCTCTGTGCTTACACCTACATTTTCCATCTTAAATAAAGATCTTTATTTTAAAACTGCTGGTACTCAGCACCTCTGAAAAATCAGCCGAGTCTAAATATGAAATAAACCCAGCATTTAAAAAATGTTAGCCTGGAAATTTTTGGCAAATCTTTTGTGCAGCATTGGAGCAGGCTGCTGGTGTTCTGAAGTCAAATGCTCTCTGTAATTTGCTGCAAATTGGCTCTTCGTGTGCTTCAGTATTTTTGTGGTGATGTGAGCTCTGGGTGAAGGATGCTGGACTGTTCACTGTGGAAGTGAAGCTGTCAGATGTTGAGCTCTCAGGCCAGGAAAAGCAGGCTGTCTTCCTTATTTAGACTCCTCTTGACTGCTGCATGTTTAAATTCCCCCGTTTACATGGAACACCATCATAATCCCTGTATGCTCCCACATCCCAAAGATTACATTAAATCTTCTCTCTCACACTCACCACAGCCCTGTCTGCACACACTCACCAGGTTCTCTTGTTGTCAAAGAAAAGGACAAGGAAGAGCTTTTCTCCTGCCTCTGTCTGCCTCTGCTCCCCCAGCTTCAGCACATCCATGGGTGGCACAGGGATGGGGACTCCATTGTGGAGCAAACCCTCACGTGGCATCTTGGGGTCGATGATCTGGGGACACAGGGACAGGACATTTAGCACAAAACCCTTCCAAGCCATGAACAGAATGTGGTTTTTTTCCTGTTCTTTCAGTGTATGCAAGCTAGACAAATTAAGTCTACTTTGGGTGGGTAAGCAAAATTGCTTGTTTTTAGTGTCTCTTTCTTAAAAAAATTCAGCCTGAGGCTTCCCCTGTGGGAGGGAAGCCAGTCAGTCCAAAAGCCAGGCACCCCACACCTTGAAAAAGGGATGTAAATGTGTGGTTCTGTGTGGCTGTAAATGCATTTACACTAATGTGTAATTCAGTACAAACTCAGTATTATTGTGTTCAGCAAAGGATTTCCCTCCCTCACTCCAAACTCATGCAGTAAATGTAATATTCCTGCTGTACTCCACAGGCAAAATATGATTGCACAACAGCTCCATTCTGGAACAACTCATTTGACATCAGTGGCATTACAAAGATTTATAGTGAATTAGATCAGAATCAGGCCAAATATTTTGAGAGTTGACAAGCAGTGCTGGCTGCATCAAGCCAGGGGAACAGAGACTACAGTAATTTTGAAGATAAGTCACAACAGATGCACCAATTCTCCCCATATGAAGCAGAAATGTTCATGTCCACATTGGTGCTATGTCAGCACAGGAGGAGAAGAAAACAGCAGAGGGTGGCTGCAATACTCAGTCTGTTCTTCCCCTCCTAAGGGCTTGAAAAAGTAGATTGGCTTTGACATTGGCCATCTGTAGGAATTTATTAAGACACTTGGCCACCACAAGAGGTTGCTATTAAAAAAGCCTTTTTTGGAGGCAGTCTCAGGGGTTAAATCCATTCTAAGCCACAGTTTTACTCTGGCTGTAGCCATGTGGAGAACTAAAACTGCTTTGGCTGGCCAAGATGGCCAGCAGATCCAGGGATGTTCCCTCTTCTGGGCTCCCACGTGGAGTAAGAGCATGGATGAAAGTTACACTTCCAGCAGAACCTGCCCTTTTTGATGGCATTAATAGATAAATACCCAAAGACAGATAAAGAGTAGGAAATAACATTCAAGGGACTGACACATGCATATATGCTCAGATTTAAATCAAACATATGGTTGTTGCAAGAGGATGTAGACATGACAGGGCCAGCTGAGCTGTGCTCACTAAACAGGAAAATGTGCAGGCAGCAGAACCTGGTGCCTGCATTTATAAAATTTAGGTCTTCTCATCCTCACAGTGCTGATGACTTTCCTCAGAGGAGAGGGGAGTGAAAAGAGCTCCTACCCCTGACAATGAGAGAGCAATGTTTTATGAATCCTCTGCAAAGCTCTGAAACAATGAGCACAGCGAAAACTCACTGCGCAGATGGGAAAGGGGGGGAAAAAAAGCACATATTACATTATTTGGGGAAGTTTTCTTTTTCTGTCTGGTTACACTGCACAACAGCACCGTGGTCTGGGCTACCTGAGCTGCAAGGTCAGCTTGTGGGAGAGCCACAGGGCACTTACCAAGGCAGGGTAGGAGGGATAACCACGGCACTTGGCCCACACGAGCTCCAGGGGCTCCAGCTCAGCCTGGCTCTCAAAGGACATCAGGAGAGGCCTGCCTAAGGGACAGCAGGATACAGAGCTTAGGAGCTGTTACCAGCAAGAGAGGTAAGAAAACACAAGGAACCACACTGTCTTCTAACCCAGGCCCCATTGTCTCCACAGCAATCAACTAAAACAGATGAACCACTGTAGTACTTAAAACACACTCACAGGACTAAATGGAAAATCACTTGTTGTTTGTATCTATATGCACTGGGTGTTTATGATAAAATTCAGCATGTACTGAGCTGCAGCCTGGCCACAGGGGATGCCCAGCCTTCTTTATGTTCTATCAGTACAGTCAGGTTCAGCATTAAGATAAAGGCACAGTCTCCTAAATCATGGGTCTGTGCATGCATGTGGCTTCACATGAACTCTTCAATACAGAAATGTCAATCAAATGGAGTGACTGAAATCAAATGGCCATACACGAGATGGATTTGGTCATAGATATGAAATGGGCCAGCTCCTAGTCCTGGAAAAGGAGAAATCTTCATTAATGAAAAATTTACAGCAAGCAGTGCTTGCTCTGGGGAAAATGGTTAAATATTGGCATTGAAAACTGAATCTAGAAAATGCTGAGTACAACCCAGCTGAGCACCCTGTCAGGACACATATGATGTGCATCTCCACTACTGCACCCCAGATGCATTCTTTCATTAATGAAATTATATTCCAAACCCCAGAACTGTCCCACTGATTGCAGTTCTCATGGCACCAGCCTCACTCTGTGAGCTCATCTCCAAAGCAGACTGCTGAGCACACAAGGTCCAGGATAAGGTTCTCAGAGAGCCATGATAAAAGCCAGCACATGGAGCTGCACAGAAACGCACAGGAGTACCTCAAAGCTGAATTCTGATCTCAGCATAAACCTGCAATAACTCTGTCACTGACACACCCTAAGAAACACAACACTGGGAGGATGGTGCAGTGCCTTGATTACACGAATGTGACAATTTTACAGATGTACAACACGGCCTGACAAAGACAACTTCGTTACAAAGATCCTGCAAGCAATTCAAGAGGGAACTGCTATGAAGTAATCTCCAGAGAGACCCCTCTTATAATGATGATTTCCTGTTTGTGTTACAGCATCATTAAAGAGAACTAG
Organism: Daphoenositta chrysoptera; assembly: GCA_013397915.1. NCBI lineage: Eukaryota > Metazoa > Chordata > Aves > Passeriformes > Daphoenositta > Daphoenositta chrysoptera. Next base: position 485,015 of record VZRO01004839.1, on the reverse strand, counting down.
TCCCAAAACAGGAGGAAACAGTGACAGGCACACTACACACACCAGCCCTACAGAAAGCACCCCTCCAAGGAGAACACAGGGCATGGGCAACCACGAAAGGTGGAAGCAGGAAAAATGTTATATGCAATAACCTAAATCTGTGACAAAGCAGGTAAAAGCACCCAGGCAGGTCCAACCTGGGTAGTTTGTGCAGAAATGGTTCCTGCTGTGCTTCGAGATGTGCTCTCCCTCGTTCAGGTGGGCCCAGAGCAGGGCGTGCTGGGCAGCAATTCTCACCTGAGCCACTGAAATCAGAGTCTCCATTCACACCCTCCAAGAAGGGCACCCGAGAAAGAGCCGGCTTCCCTCGACTCCGCTTGGGAGGCACCAAACCACTGTCAGGAAGATGTGGAGAAGCAGGGCATTAGGAGAAAACAGATTATCCTTGACAGCAAAGACAATGGATTCCCCAAATCTGCTTAAAATACCGAAAAGTTACTGCAGTGGTGCATCACTGACATGAAAAGAACACTGAATACTTGTGCAAAATGTGATCTCTTCTGGTGAAAGCACACTGGACATCATCCCAGCTTTCCCATGAGCCATGAAAAGGCCTCACAGAAACCAAGCTGCAAACACGAGGAGAAACCCAGTGAAGACTTCACACCTGAGAGCTGATGCAATGATCCCTGGAGCTTGAATGAGCTACACCAGTTGTGCAGAGACTTGAGAGATGACACAGCAGCCCTCCAGTACAACTCCAGTATGACACTGGACTTTGTCAGCCCACATCCTGAACATCCTTTCACCCCATTACTACAAACATTGCAGAAAATGGACTACCTCCACCTCAAGCAATCATATTTTTTCACATATTGTAATTTTTTTTCTTCTACAGTTTTCTAATAAGCAACCTATTGTGAGTGATTTTGGTGCTGGAAAAGAAAGACTGGAGGAAAAGTAGTAAACGGAGCTGTTCCAGCATAGAATAATTGTACAAGTTATCCACGAGACATCAGAAGATGTCAGGTGCTTACTTTAAGTCTCTTCAGTCATGTTTCAACTGCCCATTTCTGCTCTTAAACTTCTGAGAGGAAGAAAGCAGCTATTTAGTAGGTGGTAAAAGTTCAGCTTTACCTGCAGTGCTGAACTGAAAATGTGAATTCAAGTTTTTTCCAGTTTTGTTTTTCAAGAACTGTAAGGCATGCATCAGCAGAGAGGATGTGCATGCACTGAGAAAGAGAAGTGTAACACACCCCCACTTGCTTGAAAAATCAAGCACTGCTTCTGGGACCTGCAGCTTAAGAGGACAGGATAAAAACTCAGCAGCGTTTTGTCTTTTAGAGTCAACACACAAGTAAGTAACAGTCTGGGCTGGGTTTGAAACTAAGAAGTCAAAGAACAGAACCAGAGAAATTATTCCAGACACAGGAAGTGTTCCAGTTTTGCCTGGGCCACTTACCTGCATGTTTCAAACACCAGCCCACTGCCCAGGGCAGAGCTGCACTCGGAGTCAGAGCCACTCTCTGCGTGTTTTGCAAAGCCATTGGTCACTCCTGCAGAGGAGACAAATGGGAATACAAGGAATGACCCCAAGCCCAGAGCAGGCACAGGTGACCATGGCCTTCCCCCAATCCATGGACCCAGCACCCCCACACTCCCATGGGCTCACAAGTCCAACAGCCACACAAAGGGCAAATTCATGGCAAAGCCTCTGCTGTTTTTTCTAGCTGTAAATATGGGATTGGCACAAAGAGCACATTTCTGGGAAACACCTTGTTGTGAAAATCCCCATCACACTGACCTGCTTCTGCAGTAACACAGATTCATCACACCAGACACTCCCTCCAGTTAGGAGAAATCAATTGTGTTTGAAATTGTGGAAGGAGCTGGAGCTGAATCCTAAAAGCAGTGGTGCAACTCAGAAAAAAGCCAGCTGTGCTGTGTCAGCAGAGGAGAAATGTCACTGCCTATTATCAGTGATTTTCCAGCACCCTGCCTTCATTTTCCCTTTTGTTTTTTTTAATTTCAACCTCTCATTTTGACCTCTATCCAGTGTGGATGACAACTTTCTGCTTTAATTACCAGGAGATGATGATGGTGAGTCCCTCCACTCTTTGGAGAAGTCATTTGTGTTTCCTTTAACCTGTCCTGATAAGTCATTCCCCACATTCCATTGCTGTCCTCCCACTCTCAATATGCTTGCAACCTTATGATAGCCAAAAAACTATAAGATAATATTTGAGGTGTAGACTAAGTCAATCCGTACAGATGGGAACTGTCCCACAATGGCTGTCCACATAGAATTAAAAAGAAATTACAGTGCTGTCACTCAGACCTTCCTTTCCTCTTTTGTCTTTCCAAATTTTGTCTCAGCTGCTTGTTCTCATTTGCAGATCTAATTTGAAAAGGAACCTGCTTGGTATTCCCACTAATTTTATTTAAATTCCAGAAGTAATTTCAAATTAATGTTTCAGTTACTCCACACTGTGAACACTTCCAACCAAATGCATCATTTCTGCAGCAGAAAATTCTCCAATTTGAATTTTCCAATTTCCTTGAGAATTTTCCAAATTCTCTTGGTCACTCCAAGAGTGACCAAGCCACCACAAACCCTTCCACAAGGGCAGGAATGCCAACACCTCAGCCCAGAGTCTCCAGCCAGGCCACTCAACAGCTTTGTAAGCAGCTGGGCACACTGGCTTCCCCTATAAAAAATGGAGAACTCCCTCTCACAGCAGCCTGGCAAAGGGGAGAATTACTGGCTACTGCCCTGGGCTTCATCTTGGTACCTTTAAATGTCTAAAATGGAGGTGACTAGAGATGAGCTAAGATACCAAATCCAACATGTACAGTCAGTGGAGAAGTGCAGCTCATTACGGACATGTCTTGTCTGCCCTGTTTACAAACATGTGAAGAGATGCAGCTTCACCAGGCACATCTGGCTATGAGGACTGTGTTCTCCCCTAAGCATAAAGTCAGTTCCAGGTGTGTAGTTTGGACACAGAAGTTTTTACAAAGCCCCAGGATTTCCCCTTCCTCAGCCCCATCTCACAGCTTCCAGGAAAAGAAATCCCAAGGAATTACAGAATCACGGAATCAATAAGAAAAGCCCTCTGAGATCATCGAGTACAGCCTAGGACCCAACACCGTGGCACTGTCACATCCAGCCTTTCCTCACCTCTCTGTGCTGCCTGCCTGGGTGACTTCTCTCCGTTGCTGTCGCTGCAGCTCCTGCCCTGGGGCCGTTTCTGCGCCTGCCGCTCCCCGTCGGGGCAGGAGGGTGAGCGCTGCCCGCCCTGCCTGTGCTCCTCCCCGTTCTCCAGGGAGCACTCCAGACCCCTCTGCAGCTTCACGCCGTTCTTGGCTTTTTTAAAAAGGACAGATGTCCGCCGGCCCACGCTGCCGAGGGCGGGGCTGGCAGGGCTGTCTGCAGGGGACAGGGCCAGGCCGTTGAGGCCGTTGTTGGACAGCAGGCGCTGGAAAGCCTGGCTCTCCTGCTGCAGAGCCCTCTTGTCAAAGAGCTCCCTGTCCGACACCGTCCTCTTCTGCAGCTGGTTCAGGGACTTGCTTTCACTGATGGGTTTGAGTGTTGGAGGGTCCTGCAGAGAGTCCAGCTCTGAGAGGGTGGGTGCAGGTCCTGTGGGCTCCAGGGTTGGAGGGTGCGGGAGCTTGGCACCATCTGCTAAAAGAATAAAGAATCTGCTTGAACATTTTAGAAAGAATTATTCCCAAATTTACCAACAACCACTCCCATCTTTCACTGAGATCACAGGACAAACAGCAGGTTTTCACTGCTGACAAGCACTAGAGACCTGGAATCAAAATCCTGCTGCTCACCTTTCTCCCCTTCGTCATCCCCTTCCCCGGGCGCTGTCTGCAGCCCCTCCCGTGGCTCGGCGTCCCCGTTGGGCAGGGCCCTGCTCTGCTGCTGGGCCAGTTTGTGGCGGATGGAGTTGATCTCGCGCCGCAGGAGCCGGATGCGCCGCGTGCGGGCGCCGCTGGAGCGCATGGTGCTCACCGTGTCCAGCTTCTCCAGCAGCTCCTTCAGCTGCGCCTCCAGGGACAGGTGAGCCCGGTTCTCCGGGGCCAGGATGTTATCCACTGCAGCAGAAGAGATGGAACAGTGAAGGGAAGGAGGAAGGCTTCTTGGAGAAGATGGCCAGTGCCAGGCCTCATTCCCTTTGATGAGCCAATCACTTTAGCCTGGGGATTTAGCAGTCAATAACCTTGGAGCTTGGACTTCCTTTGGATAAAAAGCAGCTGATTCAAATTGCACTGTCCTTCAGTTCCTGTGGCTGCCCCAGGGAAAGGGGGCAGTTGAAAGGACATGTCTGCACCCCACACAGAACAGCTTATGGCCTAGGCCCTTGTCAGAAACCTATCTCATTGTCAGATTAAATGACAAAATCAGACCACAAACAGAAGTGGCCAAAACGTAACGTGTTTGCCATTCCTCTGGCTCTGCTGGAGGGCTGGCATCCGCAGGAGCAGGACAGACAGCTGAACACCAACACAAATTTCATGATGACTGTCCATCTGCACCCAAGAGGGCTTCAACATTTAGGAACCAGATGGCACACTGCAAACTCTGTGTGCTTGATGGCTGTACTAAGTTTAGCCAAGTTATTCAACCAATGCTTTGGAGCTGCATCTCAAGAGGGCTGTGGGAATGGATGGGGTCATGTTGGGAATGGAAAGTCTCAGCTAAAAAGACTGCTTGGGTTCCAGTACCTTGACACCTCATCATCCCTGCCCAGCCCTCAGTGCTCCTCCTAACCAAGCTGCTGCACATCTTGCCAGTTTACAATTAAATGTATGAGTTTTCCTCAGAGCAAGAAATTCCAGACCCACCTTTGCACTGCTCTTTAAAATATCGAGTTTGTATGACATTCCTGGCATAAATCAAAGAGCATGGGCACTTCACAAGGCTCTGCCAACACAGACATGCACTAGGAGAGCTGGAGCTAAGCTGCACCTAGCTCAGAGTGCCCAGCTCACCTGAAATCCCACTCTTTGAGGTTCTAAAAGAGCTAGAAATGTGCCTAGCTAAACAGACGGATAAGAAAAATTCTCTTATACAGAATGGCTACGATTTCCATGCAGGCTGAACCACACGCTCAGAACTAAAGCTACGATCTGCCTGAGAGGAAAAAAACCATGAATCACGACTCACCATCCTCCCAAGAAAAGCGGTAAAAGTCGTGGGGTTTGGGCGACTCAGGCAGGTGAACCCCCACGCCAGGGTCAAAGCCGATGCTTTCGGCCTGGCGCCGCGCGTGACGCAAAATCGCTCCCCCGAGGTCCCGGAGCCGGACAGCTGCTCGGTGGAAAATCGTGTCTTTAGCATTATACCTCATGCAGTTGGCAACTATAAGGTTAAAGTCTTCCTCAAACTCATCCAAGGTTCGGTACAGGTGGGAGTCCAGCTTCTGCCTCATGGTGGAAAAATCCATTGGGTTGGAAATGAATTCCAGGTAATCTGGAACCTAAACATATAAAACCTGTACAATTACAAAAACCATTTACTAGCCAACCAGAGCGCACCCAGCACAAGCACTCTTAATGCCCTTTCCACTGGCAAGGGGCAGCAACAGCTGTTCATTTCTGTGTCACCAAGGCAAGGCAGACACACCCTGGCTCTGCAAAACATTACTTGTCCAAGATGGGCTAAAACTTCCAGAAAAAACGCCCTTTTTTTTGGCCTGGAAGGATACACACATCATGAGTCCTTTTTGAGATATTTTTTAGTCCATCAGCAGCTTGGGACAAGGTGGTTTGTGCTTCTGCCCAACAATATCTCATCTACAACCCATTAGACACCTGTAGGAAAGAGACTTGCCTCGTTCAGGTTAACAGGCTCTGTGAAGATCTGGGCAGCATCCTTCTCCTGCAGCAGGTCCAGGGTTGTGCGTAGCAGGACGTTGAAAGGGGTCAGCTGCAGCTCCATGGCAGCCTGCTGTACCTTGACCTGGGAATGGGAACACAGCCATGAGGACACTCACTGAGGACAGGATCTGGGAGTGGTGTCTCCCTCCAGATTCTTCTGAATGATCCCCCCAGCTTTACTCAGTGGTGGAGACCTCAGGCCAGCATTGTTGTAGAAGCTCTTGGCAAACATCTGGCACACTCCAGGTGCAGGATGCACATTGCCCAGTCTAACTGCACAGTCCAATCCTTTTACATGGGGAACTCCTGTTTATTCAATCTCACAAAGTCAAAACAAGAGGATACTACAATTAAAAACAAAAACGGGCTTTTCACACCAGGTAAATTATCCTGGAGAACTCCCCGCCTCAAGATATTGTTATTATGCCAATTAGCAACATTATATAAAAATTAAAAGAATGCAGGCATTTACATGAACAACAACATCCATAATTAGACTAGAGAGCAAAAACAAAGTTTAAGACATAAGCTCTCAGACTTCAAGGCAGAAACCAAACAACAGTGGTTAGATGTCTGCAAATTCCTAATACAGTTTCTTCTATCCTTTAGGAAGTCCCCAATACTGTTTGTTTTTAAGCAAACAAGTTGTAGCACTGAAAATCTCTTACACTGAAAATCTATTCAAAGAAGACTGGAACAGGATATAAGTATTTATTTGTCCTTTAACATCTTCATTTCTTTGATCTTATAATCACTTGTTATGTCATTAAATCAACACTTCAGTAACAAAGGTAAGCAAGTCTGTTTACACAAAGCAAACTGTATTTGATGTGCTCAGCAACAAGACAGCATCAGTGAGAGAATGAATATAGACAAAGACACTTTTCTCCCAAAACAGGAAAAAAGCCAAATAGAGATGCACAATTCTGGAGCATCCTTCTCCACTCACCTAAAAGCTGGGCTGGGGTAGAGCCCATATAGATACACATTTCTGTGGTATTTTATCCTTTGTAAAAAGCACACCATAGTTTCCATAAGCTTTTATGGATTTAGCCAACTGTGACAGGGTTATATCAAGATATCAGAAGCAAACAAAGCCTAAGAACGATTTTTTTTTCCTCCTACCTAAAATATGTTCACACAGCAGTGAAGGCTGAGCCACTGATGTAAATCAAGGACAGTGCAGCAAATGAACCATCAAGAGGACTCCAAAAAAGCTGTGGGTAGTTTCTGGCCACAAAAAAATTGCTCTCAGTGGAGCTGTGATCACAGAGGATGCTGTTTTCCCTGTCCCTGCAGACAGCCTGGAAGCACCCAGGCAAGGCCTGAAGATGTGTATGGGCTCAGTGTGTGCCCAGGGAGACTTTCCTGAAGCTGTCCTGGAGGATACTCCAGCCAGAGAGCACAGCTGTGGCTGCAGCAACCAACGAGAGCAAAGACAGGCAAGGCTAGCAAGCATTGGAAGCAACTGGGGAAACTTTGGAGATGTGCACATGGGTCAAAGAAGAAATTGGAAAATTTAGTAAATGATCTCCATCTTAAAACTTTTTCTTCTAAAAATGTCCTTAGATGACAAACTACAGGAATTTTTATTTTTAGAAATTAAGAGTTGAATTGTGATTTAGACCTCTCTCTGGAACAGGTGTTACCAAACTCCTGAAATAATCATGAAAAGAGACCTAACTTCTACTCTGCAAAACACTTGGTCCGTGCCCAGAAATAGAAGGGGTTCTGTAGGTCAGGAATCAAATCCACTATCAATGATGGAAATATGTTTTCCCAGCACTCTGCAGCCCAGCCCTGGTTCTGCGGGCACAGTGCAAACCTGTGACTGGCACAGGGAGAGCTGGCTCTGCTCACCCAACAGTCAGAACCTATGAAAAGAGGAAAGGGCTCAAGAAAAATTGTAGTACTCCTCCTGTGCAGCAGAGTTGAGTGCAGGAACTCCACAGCCAGAACTTCCTACCTGCTCCCGTTTGAGCTTTTCCCTCTTCCGGATGAGCTCGATGAGCAGCCGAGCCCGCTCCAAGTCGTGCCGGAGCTTTTGCCAGTATTTCAGCTCTTCCTTCACTGCACTCGTCTTCTCATCCTGCTCCTTCTGCAAGACAGAAGTGGAGTGAGATAAAAAACACAACAGGCTTCTTGTGTTTCCTTCTTTTTCTAGGAATCCTCTGGGGATTGCTCTGAGAGTCTTCCTCTTATTCCCTTGTCAGACCGTGTCCCCTCCTTCCTCCAGTATTTAGCTGTCTAACAAAGAGAGTATCTGCTTTTCTAGATTTTACCTTACCTGTGAAATTACCCCAAATTATACTGCAGTTTCACCCTGGGAACACACTTCAGTGCCTGCTCATTTACACCCTCTCTGCTTTTACATCCAAGTTTATTACAGAGGCTGGAAATTTTTCTGTGCATTTGAGCAACAGCCCAAAGCATTTACAGTCTAAAGGGAAGGCAACCTAAAGCAGGGGAGAAAATAGCTATTCTTATCCTCTTTGTAACCCATAAGAAATAGTACCATGGAAAGACATTTGCCAAGAATGGCCAACACTGGGAGATGAGCTCACACCTTCCAAGACACAGTTCAGTGGCTTCACAACCCAATCATCCTTCCTCTCCTAAATCTGTAGATTTTTTAATGGTTTGGATGATATACCTCAAGTGCATGCACTTTCACATGATTGCCAAGAGGACAATTGCTTCACAAGATCTTCACGGTTTATATTAATAAGACATTTGCTTTTAAGAACTTACTTATGGTAAATTGCCAATGTAATACACCAAGGAAATGCTGCACTTTCCCAAGCTCTGCACTGATGAGTGGGGAATAATTTTCTTATTTAGCACTCAGAGCAGTCTTCTTGCAAACCAAAAGCCTATAAATTCCTCCAACTAGAGTAGAAATATACATGTACATTGTATACAATCCCTACTGACAGGCTGTGTTAGAGGGTAAAGTCCTACTGCTTCATTACTCCACCAACTACTTCTCATGCCAAATGCAGTGCTGCTTAATAGCACCAAGATTGAGTGACTCCAGATGCCAGCTCAAAAGAGGAAGCAAAAGAGTCCAGAGCTGATAATTACATCTAAATGTGCATGGGACAGACAGAAATTGAAGCTGCAGGAAGAATGACCCAAACTGGAATTTGGCCGTAACTCTGGAGTTAAAACCCATTTTCTTTATTCACTCACAAGGAACGTGTTTTTCTCATTCATCTAAGAAATCAGTCCACCAAGGGCCCATCACACCCTTGCACAACCCTTCTCCCAACTCAGGGGAAAAACTCCTGCCTGCTGTCTTACCAACACCAACTTTAGCGGCATCATGGATATCCCGCTAAAAACACTAACTCAGTTCTTCAGGAGTGAGCACACCAAGAGGAGACCAAAAGAGACTTAAATATGATCTTTTCACCCTCACACCCCTCCCCTGCCATGTGTTACATGGGACACCTCCTGGAAGCCAGGCTGTGTGTCCTGCCTGGGGAGCAGCTGGTACCTGCTCGGCGTTCCTCTGGGACTGCAGGTGCGAGTGCAGCCGCCGGATCAGGGGCACCCCGTTCCTCGCCTGCCGCTTCAGCAGCCAGTAGTTGTGCAGCCTCTGCATGAACTGGTTCTTCCTCTGCAGGGAGAGCCCACTGCAGATCTTGTTCAGCCTGAAGGAAGCAGAGAGTGTAGTGGAGCCAGCTGCACAGCAATCGTGGGTTTGCAGAGCCTTGGGTTTCCTGACGAAGCTTTGCAGTGTTGTGGCAATGCACACTCTGAGGTACACATGAACTGGGACAATCTGGGATCTCCTCACATGCAGACAGGTGTCCCCCTTCTTCATACTGGAGGGTCCCACCAAGAACTTGCCACAGCACAAAGTATGAAATCATCAATTCAGCTCCAAGCCTTAATTTCAGAACTAGTTCCCATGGCAAGAACTTTCCAGGGGCCATTTAAGTTTGATTTTATTATGCTGGAGCCTGGGAAATTAACTTGACAGAGTCCAAGAATAATATATCACTTATTTTGACCTTTGCTTACCATTCTTAGATTATACATGGTGCCTTATCAGCCTATCTGTTAAAATACCAGTGACACATCAACACACTTCCTAAGGCACCTAACAAAAATTCAGCACTACCTAGTTCTGCACGAGGGAAAGCTGGGAGAAAAAATACAAAAATACAGCCAAAGTCAAAGCTGCTTGCAACACTGTCAGGTTTGACTTGGTCTGTAATAAAAGGAGGAATTAAGAAACCATGAAATGAGATCTCAAAAATTTTAATAGTGGGATGACCCCTTACCTGTCTACAAACATGTAATGCTTGAAGTATTTTAAAAATACTTCATGGCAGATGTGTATTTGCCATTAGAGACCACCACAGAGTCTGCACTACACAACAGCTTGGAATGGCTGCTCAGCAAAGCCAGAAAACCTCAGTTCAAAGAAACCCAGCCATGAATTTTGCTGCAGAGCACTCTGAACACAGTTACTGATAAGCCTTGACTGAAGATTCAGTGTTGCCAAGGTCAACAATGAGGGGGACTGAGCCCTTAAAACAGACCCTGTTCAGCTCCAGCTGTCCAACTCCTTCCTTAAACCTGCAACACTCACCTGTAAGAGGGAATTTGTGCAACAGTCACCACGGGCATGGACGAACGCCCTTTGGTCACGTCACCAGGCTCCTTCTTGATCTTCTGCTTCAACTTCACTTGGTTCTTCTTCACAGACCCTTTGGGAGGGCCAGAATTGGCTTCCTCCTCTCCCTCCTCCTTCACAGTGACCTCCTGCCCATCACCACCAGCAGCCTGAGACCCTCTCCTCACCGTGCCAGGCGGGGAGTGACTCTCACAGTAGGCAGTCTTGCGCACGGTGAACGTCGTGCCGTTGATGCTGGTCTCCCTCATGGGTTCAATCTTCATGAAGAGCCCTGCTCTCTGTGCACAGGTGACGTGGAAGGCAGTGTAACAGTTCACCTTGTGGCATTGGATAGCAGCTCCCATGCCCTTCTGCTTGCAGATACAGCACGTGAGCTTCCACCGAGCTGGAGGGATGTTATTGATCCCTTCGATGGGCTCCAGGAACACAGTGTTTGCAAAGCAGACCTCTGGGATCCAGATGGCACAGACCACGTGGGCCCAGCGGCCATCACTGGTCTGCTTGAAGGCTCCCCCTTTGTTTGGGCAAAGGACACAATCCACAGGGCGAGACGGGGACTGTAAACAGCAGCGGCAAAGCCACTGCCCCTCAGGGATATAGGGCACGCCATAACACTCCTGGTGCACGGCCAGATTGCAAATGTCACAGAACAGGATGACATTGCTGTTGTGACACTCATCGTCCATGCAGACACAGCAGAAGGCATCCTCGTCGATGAGGGACTGCTGAGCCCCGTTGTTCCGGCTCTCAAGGTACGACTCCTTTTCCAACCGATCCACCAGCAGCTCAAAAGTGTCAGCAGAAACTGTCCCATAGCCATCAGCCCTTCTCTTCTCGTTGACCATCTCCAGCCATGCCAGATCCTCCTCATCCATGTCATACTCCACTTCTACGTCGAGGTCCTCGGGAGGCTTTTCAATGTACCGGTAGTAGGCAGCAGGAAGGGGAGGGGCATCTGGCTGGCTGAAGGAGTCCACCACACGGAATTTGGGCTGGGGCAAGTGCAAAGACATCCCTGGTGCATGTTTGGAGCAGGAGTCCTTCTTCTTGCCTTTGGAAGGTGTTTTCTTAGATTTGGAAGTGAAGAGGGGCTGCTCGCTGTTCTCCTTGTTGCTGTTGCACTCGGTGATGTCCTGGGCTGTCAGCTCGTCCTCGGTGATGAGCTTTAGGGGGTCGTAGATGCTGATGCGGTGCAGCCGCCCGTCGATGTCCACCTCCACGATGCGCTGGGCCTGGGCGTAGGTCAGCGTCTCCCGGGTGGGGGAGCACTTGAGGCTGTAGGGCGAGGGAGAACGCCTCGCCTCCAAGTGCTGCCGGCACCTCCTCCGAGGCTTCCTCATCCCTGTGGTCCAGAGACCCTGTGACACAACAGGACAGAGGACAGTGTAAGACAAGGAGACAAGCAAGAAGCAGCACAAAAAAACTCACTCAACACTGCAGCAGAGCAAGTTTGTACCAGAGACTCCAGCAATTGCAGGCTTGCTGAGTCTCTGCACCTTAGATACAGGCAGGTATTTGATATACCAACCATTTCTTGCAATGGGTATCGGAGCAATGCACAGCACCCTCCAACTTCCTCTGTTTGCACCTCAGATGTACATTCCACCATACCACCAGTGAGACAAACTCAAAATAATTTGACAGCACAATATACAAGCAGTCTGCTGTGCACCCAGATCAGCAAACCATTCAGATCCCCCAAAATTCAAACAACACTGTTCCCATCTTCTTGCACCATTCACATATTAAGCTCACACAAACCAACGAGTTCTTCTCTGCTCTTTTGCCTGTGACTTTTCTTTTATATCCCTGAATGTGCTGGATGTTTTCCAGCTGAAAAGGAATGCAATGTTCAGGTATTAGGAAAGTGATTTCCAATTTTTTTTTTTTTTTTTTGGTCAGCTCTAGATGAGAAAACTAGTAGTCCTCCCCCAGTCCAGCAGGGAGCTCCTCCAAGTTTCACAGCTCAGGGCTGCCACCACCAATCCTTCCATTCTGACACTGCAGATGCAAAAAAGTCCCAAAATGAGAAATCATCCTCCAGCTTTGCTTTTCCTTCATTCAAGGGTCACAAGCAGAACCAGAGGATGAGCTGAGCAATGTAGCAGAGACCAGACGTGCATCTCTTCTGCTCTTCCACGAGGAAGCAAAGAGGAATAAACAAGGCAACAAGCAGCATGGATCCCAATGGACTTACAAGCTCTGGCGTTAGCCCCTCTGGAGGCACAATTCCCATTCATCCACCTGCCTATGGAGAGTCGGCAGGGAAGCAGGAGAGCAGCAAGAGAGCTTCCAGCACCAGGAACTGTGCAATGGCATTTGCTCAAAGCCTTAACAAAAAGCCCCAGCCAGCTCTGCCCTCGCAAACTGCTAATCAGCAACCCAGATAATTAGCTGAGAGTCGGCTGCTGACATTAAGGAGGTGCCTGTCAGAGGGGAGCAGAGGAGAAGCCTGGGAAGGTGGTCTGGGGGAGGATTCAGACATGGTGGCAGCAGCTCAGTGATCAGAGGGCGAAGGAGGGAGCTGGCAAAGAGGGAAAGCAGAGGGGAAGCCAAGTGAGTAATGCAAGAGAGAAGGGCAGAGTCAAGGATGGGAACATGACTTATGGGAATAAACAAGCTGAGGCTGAAAGAAGTCAGAAAGGAGACAAAGAAAAGCAAATGTGAATTCTCTGTGAGAAGATAAGCCAGCCCACAGCTTATCTGTTGCTATGCAGAGGCCTGAACCAGCACCTCACCCTTATTTAAAGCAATCCCCATATTCAGTTCCTTTCTGTGGGACCCACAGACAAGAAAACACACTACAAACCCACAATCTGCACTTAGCCAATGCAGTATTTGTGCTTTATGAAGGACACAGTTCTAGAAACTCTCAGCTGTGTGCCACAGCAAGCAGCATCCCACAGGACCAGGACCTATAAGAAGTCCAAGCTTATTCCAGAAAGAAGGAAAAAATTCCAGGAGCAATACTTTTTTCCATTACTGGCTCTGTGAACCATGAGATTAAGCCATGACACCACATGTGTCTTAAGAAACAAACAGTCTCTGGGAAAGGTTTCCAAATGCTTCCCTGCATCCACAGAAATAAGCTGCAGGTGCCAGTTTCAGTATGCACCCATAATGATGGAGTCTGTAAATGCAGCTTTACTTCAGATGTAAAATATGGTAATTTCTACCTGCAAATACAGGTACCACGAATGTTGGTGGTGCCTTTGCCTTAAAACTTTAATCAGTCACTTGATCCCCACACTGCAGACACCCAACTGCACTCGTCCTAGCTGAGCTCCAATGGCTTCAATCAGTAGGAAAAAAGAATTTTAAAAGGAGGGTATAAATGCAACTTGATAATGAAATGAAAAAAAAAACCCAACAGAAAATCCTCCTGACAAATAGGTCTGTTACAATTCAGGCTGGTACAAGCAAAGAAGATATTGGAGGCAAAAAGATACATGGAGGATAAAGTAATTATTATGAGCTGACCACAGACTTCATTAATATTGTGTACAGGAAAAATGAGGCAATAGCCAATTGCTTGGAATGCTGAGGGACAAGCAAATTTCAGTGAAACAAACACCTGAAGGAAGGGCTGTTTTATCTGCTAATGGGAAAAACAAGTGTGCAGAGTTCCTCTGGTGAAACAATCAGTGTATTTCTAGAAAAATTACCCCAAGGTGGGCTTTGCACCACAGCAACCAATTGCCATAAAACAACTCATTTGTAAAACACACAATTACTTAGCACTATGAAGAAGCATCTAAAATGGCAAGGAAATTGTTGCCAGCAAGAGCTGAGTGCCTGGAATGAGACATACACCTGGATATAAGGAGAGACACCTCCAAAATACCTTGAAAGCAGCAACAAAATCAACTCAGACACACTGAGCTGAGCACTGTGACCTTGTCTACAACAACAGAAACTTCTAAGCAGCAACCTAGGAATGTTTTGATTCCCTTGGCACACTTGAGAACACCTCCCAGCTACACATAAAAAAGAATCCCTCTGCAAACAGCACCTGTGCACACTGAAATGCTAAAGATACTCGACATCAGTGGGGTTAAATGCTGTTTCAGCCCATGCTGATTCTATCCTGCCATGGACAAAGGTTGCTGATATGAAAGCAGAAAGTTCAAACAGACATCCTTTTGCCATTGCCACAATACGCTCAAGGCATTCCAAAAAGCTCCTGTCACCCATTTCTGCTGGGGATTAAAAGAGGAGCAGGGGGTGAAGTTCCTAGAGAGCACAACTGAGCAAACAAGGTGGCTACAACTCATAAAGCTGCTGAGAGTGAATTTAGCTCTACCCCAGGAGTTCCTTCAGGAGTGGTTTGATTCTGAGCAGCAGCTTTCACACCTGTGGGCAACAGCAGCCTGGGAGGGCTGCAATAGGTGACTAAAAAACCAAGCCCATCATCAGGATACTTAAATTTACTACAAAAAAGGCAAAAGCTCTCCTGAAAAACCAAAGAGATCAATGTATATGGAACAGCATCACAGTACAGGCCTCATTATACACGTAGCCTGGAATATTGAACACAAGTGGATCCTCTAAAGGAAAGGCCGTGATTTCCACCCATGCAATGGTGCCTTGGCCATCTCCAAGTCCTTTTCTCACACTGCAGAAGACCTCAGTCTCCTTCCCAACTCTCCTTCATGCTGCAGTCCTTCCTTCCAGCCTTCCCATGCTGAACAACCAAGGAGTCACTTTACAGCACCAGGTTTCTCATGCGCAGAGGACGCAAGGCTGGAGCTCGAGGCAGTGCTGCTGGGGGAGTTTCCTGGCCCTTTCTTTTAGGATAGCTTGGTGATTCCAGCAAAAAACTAGGTTCCTCAACAATGAAGAACATCAGTGACTGGCAGCAAAAGGCCACCTGGACTTTGGTGTGCAGCAGCAGATGGGAATGACATGGCTCTCGTTGGACTCTGGTGCACCATGACTACAGACAGTGGCTACAGCTCATATAGTCCTAAAGAGTTTGGGGTTTGTTGTTACCAAAGACTGCCCCTCTCTGGGACATCAAACCAAACACAAGGTCTGGAGATGTTCCTCAGCACTGCCCTCCTGCACTCCGTTCCATGCAGCCACTGGGATTTAAAACCCACTGCTGTGCAATGGGGAACAGACACCCATCGAGCTATTTAAGAAACACATCTGTAAAGTAAAAGCAATGGATACCAGAGCAAAGAAACAACCTGGAACAGCTGCAGCCCCCTCTCCACCTTTTCCCAACCAAAACGCCAGCGAAACTCCTGCTGCCCTCGACAATGATGTCCCTTCATGTCCCTGCCACATCTGTGCTTGCCACGGGCCCATGTTCCCCTCACACACCTGCCAAGGGTTTATGCTCCTCACTCCTGCATTGATGCCTACAATGAAATGTGTCAATGCTCAGCAGATGGCACAGAGAGCTGCTTGCCCTGCCACATGCAGAGATCTCGATCTTTATCAATGCCCTGATACTTCTGTAACCAAGTTAAGCTGATGGGCGATGCACCAGGCCTCGAGAGAGGCCCTCCCTCTGGAGTGGGGAGGGTGCGAGACAGGCTGTGGATGAAGTTTCGAGTAAACTGTGGGCTCAGCAACAGATGGGGTGTGCCATGAGCGGTGTCTGACCTCAGCAGCAGAGCTCCGAGGGAACCGTGACATGCCACGAGCTGTGTCCGGATCAGCAGCAACTGAGGCAACCGTGACATGCCAGGAGCTGTGTCCACATCAGGAGCAACTGAGGGAACCGTGACATGCCACGAGCTGTGTCCGGCCTCAGCAGCAACTGAGGGAACCGTGACATGCCACGAGCTGTGTCCACATCAGGAGCAACTGAGGGAACCGTGACATGCCACGAGCTGTGTCCGGCCTCAGCAGCAACTGAGGGAACCGTGACATGCCACGAGCTGTGTCCGGCCTCAGCATCAACTGAGGGAACCGTGACGCGCCCTCAGCTGTCAGGCGCCGGCGGGAGCTCCTCTCAGGAGCTACCCTGCGCACCGAGGGCTCCCTGCAGGGAGCTCCAGTAGCAGCCAGCGATCTGGGCCAAGGCACAGCAGGGACTAGGACAGAAATGAAGCAGTCCCCGGGCCGGGGGGAGGAAAAGGCGATTAACCACGGCGGGACCGGGCTCGGGGCCGGGCCCAGGCACAGCCGCCTCTCCCCGCGGAACCGCAACAGTCCCCGGAGAGAGCGAGCGGGCGGGGGCGGGCAGCGCGAGCGCCGCGGGGCTGCAAGGCCATTGGCTGCCGCCGCCGTCCATCACAGCTTCCCCACCAATAGCAGCGCACGGCTCCGCGGGGCTAAAGGCGGGCGCGCTCGGCCCCGCCTGGGCCAATCGCGTGGGAGAAGGTGGGCGGCGCCCCCGCCGCGCCGCCAAGGAGGGGGGGCCAAGATGGCGGCAAGGGGGGGGCCCGGCTGACACGGCGCTGTCCCTTCCCCGCTCCCGGGCGCTCGCCGCCGCTGCCCCCTCCTCGGCGAGGGACCGCGGGCCGCTCTCGCCGCGCGGAGACAGAGCGGGGACGCGGGAGAGGCCCGCAGGCTGCGGCGCACCGGCCTCCCCCAGCTCCTTCCCGCCCGCCCGGTCACCTTCCCGCGACCCCGGCGCGGGGGTGTGTGAGGGAGGAGAGACCCCTGAAGGAAGGGTGTCGCGGCCTC
>VZRO01004839.1:423643-467538 GCA_013397915.1 Daphoenositta chrysoptera | reverse complement strand
GAGGGGGCTCCGCGCTCCGCTCCCCCCGCGGGCAGGCACCGCCCGCCCCTCCCCGGTGCCTTCCCACAGCCGGGCCGCGCCGAGCGGGAGGCCCCGGGGGCTGGTGGTGACGGGAGGGCGGGGGTCCCTCCGCGCTGNGCCCCCCGCCGGGGTGAGGAGGCGGAGAGAGCGGGGAGCCGCGGCCGGAGGGGCCGCCCCTGTGCTCCCTGCCCCCCCATCATCCGCGGGGCTGGGGTTTGCGAGCGCGGGTTCAGCCGTGCGGGCCCATCCCAGGCCGCTGCCTCGCAGCCGGGCGCCCTCAGGCCACGGGGAATGAGCTGGGATTTTTGTCCCTGCCACGGGGAATGAGGTGGGATTTTTGTCCCGGCCACGGGGAATGAGGTGGGATTTTTGTCGCAGCCTCAGTTGGGGTGCCTTGTTCTTGCAACCCGCTTTTTCTGCAGGAGGCGTGGGGTCCCAGGAAACACCCTGGAGTATCGCCAGGTGCCAGAGTCCAACCTAAGTACACTCCCGGAGAACCTTTGCCTGCCACTGTTAGCCTAAACAAGCGACATCAAACAAACGATGTAAATAGCAAGAGCCTGTATTTATTTTCTAGACCAATACTTCAGGTCCAGATGGCCTCCTCACAGGCAGAGGTGTGACGGAATGGAAGGACAGTGAGAGAGGGACTGAGGGGATTGAACAAGGAAGAAGTTAGCAACTCAGATAAGTATTGAAATAGGAATTGCAGAGGCTCCCACACTTACTTTTTATAGAGCATGCCACATACTTGGGCATATGTGTGTTCCACCTCCCACTCTGTGCAGAGTATTGCATAATACCACCATCTGAATTTATAGAATTAACTGTTTTAGAAGGAAGCAATGAATGCTGTTTTCCCTCATTTACAGTCCAACTGGAGATCTTTTGTCTCTTAACGTATGTTAACCATGGAATCTGAGAGCAGCCAGTCTGTGACAGTCTGTTTCACGAAGTACTCGGGTTGGACCAGAGCTCGTTGCAGCTTTAAAAGCAAAGGAAAACATGTTACTGCTGAACAGTCTTTACATATCACCTTTGAAGTATATACTGTGTATATATGGTGTATCCTTTTTTGCAAATCTACTATTTACATATCAAAACTTGAAAATAAATAATAATCTATTCTTGTCTTGCATGAAAAATAACATATCAAAGGTTTAAAGTCCCAGTACTCTGACTGATTTACAAAGGATCTCACCCTCAAAATAACAGCTATTTAAGAGTATGGTCCTAGCCGTGAAGGATAAAACAAAACCCAAAACAATCGATAGATGCATTTGCTTCGTAGCTAAACACTAAATTAAATAATTTCAATAATTGATGAGCTACTTCAAAGGCTGAGAGAACTGGGTTTGTTCAGCCTGGAAAAGAGAAGCTTTGGAGTGACCTAATTGCAGCCCTTTAGTACCTGAAGGGAGCCTACAATAAGGATGAAGAGAGATTTTTTACAAGAGTGTGTAGGGACAGGGCAAGACAGAATGGTTTCAAACTAAGAGAGAGTAGGTTTAGATTAGGTAATGGGAAAATCTTCCCTGTGAGGCTGGTGAGGCACTGGAACGGGATGTCCAGGGAAGCTGTGGCTGCCACATTCCTGGAATTGTTCCAGGCCAGGTTGGATAGAGCTCTGAGTAACGTGCTCTAGTGAAAAGTGTCCCACAGCAGGGGATTGCAAACAGATGTTAAGTCCCTTCCAACCCAGGCCATTCTATGATTTTATTTCTATATGTGGGAATTTTAATTGGGTTTTACTTGAATTTTTTTTTCTTTTTTTAAATATGACCAACTTTCGTAAACTCTTTCATTTTGACCTCAGTTTTGAAACTTTATACTCTTAAATTTGCACTGGAAGTAGCTTATTATAATCATATTAGGTTCCCTTTCAAGAACAGTGGGATGACTTGTGCACAGAGATGTCCAGACATCTCTGATGACTGGGGGCCATGTGTTACAACATCAAAACAAGTTATTCATCATTTAGTTTTGTATCAAAGCTGTGGAACTAATGTATTATTTGAAAAAAAACATTCTGAACTTCTCTCAAATCCCAGAGGCACAGCTTAATTCAATTTCTTTGCTGTCCCAGTTTTTTAAAGGGTGCAAGTGCAAAATTAGTGATGTTGCTTCACATGAAAGCAGCAGCCAGGACACCTCAAACAGAGTTGGGCACCTTCATTCATATTATGATTTTCTCCATGTTTATTCAAGCAAATAAGACATACTTAAAAAGGAAGGAGAATTATCATTTAGAAGTGCAAGCTGACCTTTTTTCTTTGTTGATTTATTAAGCCTCGAAACTGATTTGTGTTTGTATCTCTCTTTGGCTGTTTGTTCTGCTGCTATTTTCTTCAGAATTGCTGAAATTAGAGCAATTGCTGAACAGGACCCTTGTGCATTAAAGGTTAAAACCTGATATCTCAAAGTGATAAGCCTCAGCTGACATGTATTTTCACTGGATTGTTATATCTATATTTATATAGGGTCCTAAGAAGTGCTCAGCTGCATTTCCTAAGACCCTTTATAAATATAAATATATAAACATATATATATATATATATAAAACCCTCTTCAGCCTCACTAACATCAGAGGGGTTACACAAGCACCCAGCACTACCTCCTTAGTGGTTCTTTTTTTTTAATCCTCTAATTTTAAAACTTTTTTTTTCAGTAGAAGTGTTCTGAAGATAGATCTGAAATGATGGTTTATGGCAGAAGAATTTTTATTTTTCTAGCCAAATTTGGCTAAAAGAAGTGAACTCACTTTCATTTAACAGCAAATCAATGAGGGTTGCAGATTTAATATACTAACCCTTCAGTATTATTTACTGGAGTGCATTCCAACAAAAAAGGAGAGCTGACTGAATCAGCTGTGAGCCAGCACCAGCTGAACATCACATTAAAAGCTGTGTAAGCTCATGTGCTCAGAAAATGGCCTTGTAGAGAGAAATCGGGCAAAACATCCCCTAAACTGCATTCACCTGGAAACATGACATTTTCACAGTGTAGATTTGGACTCGATGATTTGAATGGCTTTTTCCAACCTGAATAATTCCATGATAAGTGCAATTAGTGCAGCAAGTGTCCATCCTTTTGGGGGAAAAACAAATTACTACTGGCTATTCTGGTCTTCATTCAATCTTTCATGTCTTGTTTCTCTCAGCTGTGAAAAGAAAAACAGCCATAATCACGTTTCCAGCCAACTCTGCTGACCCATGATACAGGAAAAATGCAGAGGATTAGGAACGCTTTCCCTGGTTGCTCAGGCAACAGTGAGATGGGAATATGAAAAGGTATTACCATCCTTTGTACAGTATCTCACTAGAGGTCTCAGATGTGTTTATAATTTTCTATGTTTTTCTTCTTTCCTGTTATCACATACTTAAAATATGAACATTATTTGTTTAGTCTGCTACCTAGAATGTGAAAATGTTTAATATGAAAACAGGTGATCTGTATTTTTCCTACAGGATAAAATAAGTAGTTTTCCAAGAGGCTGTGGAAATTTTCAAAATTGTGCACTGAAAGGTTTCTAGGTGGTATCCAAAACACAGTAACTATTATCTCTCTTAAAAAATCCTGGTAATTTTGTGGTGTCTCTTAAGAAAATAAAATAATCATTGCTTCATCTGCTTTTTCTTTCCCGCTTACATGTGCAAGTACCTAACAAATAGGCCCCATAAAGTTGCAACTTCACAGACCTAATTAGCTGTCAAAATAAACTTACAGAGAAAGATTGTTTCTGAAGGCTTTATTTTCCAAATGAAAAAAAGATGCTTGGAAGTCAGAAACAAATGTAAGACTAGCAAGTAAATAGTATTCCAAGTTAGGTATCTGTATGTTACTCGAGACAGGCACAAAAATTCCATCCATATATCCATGTAAATTTTTATCAGTGGATTTTGTATTTTTAAGTATGTAAACTATACTTGTAATGAAAGGAATGTCCATGAATTATGTGTCAGTGTGAGTCATCCAACAGGCACTGCCTGCACCTCTGCATGAGGTAATTCCTGCTTTGACTCACAGTGTCTGTCAGGGCCACACACCCCCTCGTTCTTGTGCTGATTTTGAAGGATTCCAGCCTTGGCCTGAGTCACTGGCTCTGTCAGGCAGGTGTTTTTCAAACTCCTTTCAGGAAATGTCAATAGGATTTCCCCCCATCTCTCCCTCCTGGTAGCTCTTCATTGAAACACGTCCTCAGATGCTGTAGGAGCACTGGGATGGCTGCTCTGTACAGATACTCCTTCCACTACCAACCTGCTACATTTTCTACTGTCTATTTTCAGTTCTTGCATGATACATAGCACAAAAACCAAATATACATACACCTCCAGGGTTCCTGGGCTAACAGAGCACCTGCTCCTCGCATTTGTTGGGATATTGGGTAATGCTTTTGGACAGTGTACTGTCACTATATGGGGTTGGTGGATGAATGAATGAAAGCAGAGCATGGAGCCCACACAGCAGCTGTTGGGATTGCTCTTGCAATTTTAGAGCATTCAGGGTAAGTGTAAACTTACCAAGAAACCCAGAAACCCAGGCCCTGACACTGGATGTATTTTCAGCAGGAAGACTGATGCTGAAGAGACTCTGTGCTATCCCTAAAATGAGTGAGACTGATGATTGCAAAATCTGTGTACCCTACTTGGTTATGCTCACAATTGTTCTTCTCACACCTATTTGTATCACATGTCCCCAGTGCCTCTTCATGCTTGTCCTCTGCTCAGACAGACAATTCCTAAAGGGCATCTTAAATTATTCTTCAAAACTATCCAAGTGCCTTTTCAACTACCAGCAGACTGCTCAGTACATTCCTTTATCATGAAGATGTTTTCTCCCTCAGCCATCATTACTGAGACAGAAAACTCTTCAAGTCTACCTATCCCCTTTTGAAGGAGGCCAAGATGATGAAGAAATCATACACTACATTCCTATTTACAGTGGTTCATGAGTTCTGTCTGAATGGGTTCTTTGCCTTAACAGATGATTTGACTTTAGAGATGACTTTCAGAAAGAAAGCTCTCTACTCTATAAAGGTCCCCATAGATGTACTCAATTTTCTCTACAAGATTGAGCTTTTAATACTCTTCTCTGCCTCTCCATGTCCAGGATTGCATATAGTCAGGGGGACAGCCTGCCTCACCCACAGCCCTGAAACATCTCCCTGTGCACTCCCAAACACTCACCTGGACAATGACCTTCCCTGCAAACCACCAAGCCTCATTTTACCCTGGCACAGGCAGCTCTAAACATCTGCAGCTCTCTGAGATGTCAATGGCAGCTGCAGAGAGCTTCTCTCCAACCTCTGTTCAAGATTATGCAGAGCACACAGCCAGGTCAGATTCAAAAGGACAGTATTCCAACTGCAGTTTGACAGATGCAGCTAGAACTTCTCCCTTCTGCCACTCAAGGAAAATGCAGGTTTTTCCTTGGCAAGAGGAATGGATGAATCCTAAATCTCAAGCTGTGTTTTTCAAGACAGAGTCAGCAGAACATTACTGCATATTCCCCAGCCTAGCTCTTTACAAAAGAGTGCTGCATACGAAAACATTGAATTTCCAGGGAATTGAGGACACATCACAACAGTTCTGTGCTCACTGTCCCTACCTAAGAGAGGAATGAAGCCAAGGGTTTGTACATGGCCCAGACAGATACAAGCCAAGAGAAACCACATCTTATCATCATGGACCAGCAGTGCAGCTACAGCAGGCAAACATCAACACCATCCTATCAAAAAGCTGCAAGTCACTGGAGGGTTTTATCCCGAGTGCTGCATGCCATGGGCTGCAAGAGGGAGACAGCCAAGAAACATGACATCACTGTGTCCAGCTCCCAGTGGAGAAGAGAGATCAGAAAATTCTGGAAATGTTGCAGTTTTCCCTTATTTGTGGTCTGTACAGCAAAACTGAACATTATTTAAGAAGAAAATTAGAGAGTACTGAAAACAAACAACCTGGCTAAACCGAACCAAAATAAGTCAGCAGCTACAGAAGAGGGGGGGAGTTGAGAATCACTGCATGTATTACTGAGCTCACATACCTCAATACTTTTCTCTAGTCCTGGGAACTCTGTGCTCTGATACAGAGAAGACACTTGTCTCTTGGCACATTTTTTTGGGATAGACTTTGGAATGATTGGCTGAACCTGCCTGATCACCATAGGGAAGAAGGTGTTGCAGTCCAAAGGTGTTATCACAACGAGCAGCTGTGCCTGCACTATCAAGTGACTGTATTGATAAGCCATGGATCTGCAGATACTCCAATTTTAGCACAGGCTGGAAAACTTCCTGCAAATCCATATTCAAACTAATTTGTGCAGCTCCTTGGGACACCCAGTCTATCACTGTGGGAAGAGGCCTTGAATTCCCAGGCTGTGTTTGCCACTGGCAGTGAGGAGGAGACAGCACTGATCAAATCCCAGGGAATTAAATAAGCAGGGGAAAAATAAAAAAAAAGAGGCAGTGGCTCTTTGGAGAGGAAGCATCTGAGCAGAATTCTGTGCATGATTTTGTAGCTGTTCTGAACACAGGCTGAACCCATGGTGCCCTGGAGCTGACACCATCCCAGCAGCCTTGCTCTGCTGGGTGCTCTGTGACTACTCAGGGAAGCAGGACACAGTCAGAGAGAAATTGGATAAGGTCTTGTTATGCTGAATTTCACTATTTCTGATCCTTTTGCATAGGACTCACTTCCCAATCAATTTTACCTTTTTCTTTACCTCATCCATAATTAATGTACTAAACCCTGTGTTTGAAAAGACTAACGAGAAAGAATTAAACCCCTCGTCTCTCAAGAGGACAAATACGGGGTGGGGGAAAAACAAACACCAGGTAAAATTCTCCCACTTAAAGTTTCAACAAGAATATATTTGTCTTTTATGTTGGAAACTGTCTGGGGTGCTTCCCCTTTAGGAGAACAAAGTCCAATGCCCACAGCATGGTGTCATCCTTGTCTTGGCACACGGAGAGAGGTCCCACAGGCCAAATTATGGCCACCAGTGACACAGTGGAATGAATTTGATGTCATCAAGGAGAACTGAGTCCCAGCCACAGCTGCACCCGTCGCTATAATGACATCCCACTTCTCTTCTTTGAATCCTTCCGTGCAATGGGACTGAAGGTCAAGATCTCCTTGTAAATATGCTCTTGAAAAACAGAACAAAATAACTGTGAATGTGTGATTTCAGAGGACACAAATAAAAGTTGGAGTGTGGGATGTGCAGAGAGAAAGGCATTCAGTGACAGCTGAAAGAGACAAAGGAGAGAGACAAAAAAAGTCTGCCTGAAGAGCTGGAGGGATCTTTGCTGAAAGCATAAAAGCAAGAGATCTGTGCACTACCACTGAGGCATCAGCAGGCAATCACAGCCTTACTCAGCATCTGTACAGGAAAGAAAGATGGGTACGAAAGTCCCGTGCTAGACAGAAACCTCAAAGAAAAGAAACTTCTTACTTTTCCACTCCTCTATTGAAAGCTTTTCGTGTTCCAGAGAATCATCATAGGAGTGTTGTGCCTCTGTCTCCTCCTCGATATCTCGGAACTGGTCGAAGTAGGGGTGAGCCAAGGCCTCTGTTGCTGTAAGGCGCTTTTCCACATCCAGCTGCAACATCTTGTCAAGCAGGTCCACAGCTGTAGAGGATGGGAACAGGGCTAAGCAAGGTGCAGGGGAGCACAGGCACCCTGTGCATGAACCCTGCAAGTGATGGCACTGGTATTCCCAGTGTTTCATCTCCAGACCTGAAAATTGAAGAGATTCCTCAGCCTGGGCAAGGCAGCCAGGAGCTCCCATTAGTGGAGATGCAGAGTCTGCCCAACAGCAGGGAGCTCTTACTAACAGAAGTTAAATTGTGCAGAAATAACAAATTAGACTTGAATAAGCCTTGGTGCACAGATTGGGCTGCAGAAACATGAGGAGTAAGACAGTAACCTCAAGATATTTTTCAGTTTTAATTATTTGCTTTCATCCAGAGCCCTGCATCTCAAAGGAGTCTTAACATGAGTAATCTGTATAGAAACCTATACATCTCTGGTGAAGAGGAGGGCACTAAATTCAGATGCTGAGTAGTCTGTCAGCCCCATTCCCACTTGGTTTTAACATTTTAAGACTTTCTTCCATTCAGTTTCCAGAAGAGTTTTGCTTGCTCTCACCTCTAACCTACCTGGGAAGAGAGCTCTTTGTAAGAGACAATTCTTACACTGAAAATTGCACATCTGCTGTCTGTTAAATATTTTTAGATCCAAGTATTCAACAAATAGGATCTACACTGTACTTAAAAAGTAGTAATTTAAAAAAAAGCAGTAAATGGCTAAGAACAGCAGAACATCACTGTTGTTATGCCAATAAAAGATCATTCTGCTTTTAATTGATACATACTTTCCCTAAGGAGGGGCAGGGGCACAAACTGCAAGGGAAAAAAGTAGCAAGAAATTAAGAGAAGAAGGAGAAATAAAGTTGGGGCTGTGGCAGTCAGCTTGCCTCTGTTCCAGCTGTGAAAACTCATGAGAAATGCTGGAGATGACTTACCCTGAGGATTTGCTTTAGGGAAAAGCACAGACAAATCCTTCTTGGGGATTTTAGGAAGGGACTTGATATAACTCTTTGCCTGAAAGAGCAAGGAAAGCACAATTACTGCACGTGGACAGGTGTGAAATACAGCTCAGTCTCATGGCTCCAATGAGCAAAGGCAAATGGAGACAAGAGCAAAGCATCCCAGATGTCCCATTTCAGCCAGCAGTTTACAAGGAACTATTTTTATCAATCAAGAGAGAGAAATACTTCTGTTTTAAGAGCCAAGCTGGAGAACAGAGAAGGCTGGGGGTTTGCTGGGACATCAGGCACCTCCCGTGGGAGTCCCTGCAAAACACAGCAGTTCCCAGCACAGCACCAGGTCCATCAGATGTGCCACCAACACAGAGAAATGCCTTCCCTGCCGAGGGGAAAAGGCTGCTGCTGCAGCAGCTGTGGAGGCAGCACCTCTGCCACATCAAACACGAGTTAACCTCTTCCCCTGACACCTCTGCCAGCAGGACCCAAATCCACAGGGAACTTCCTTACCGCTTTGTCCTCCAGCTTCTCCAAGAAGTCCTCTCCTGGATGCCCTGTTACTTTCAGGATCTGGGTCAGTTGATCCAGGTCTGGCAAGCTGTGTTAAAGATCACCTTTTGAGGAGCAACCCTTGGACACCCCCAGCTCAGCCTGCAAGAGCTACAACTGGCTCATGACAAAACCCATCACAGTGACACAGGTAGAGGTTTGTTAGACTGGCAAAAAGAGCTCCAAGCCTTTCTCCCTGGCATGGCATTTCCATCAACAGATAACTTTTCTGGCACAACTATGCCAGGACACACATCCATGGGCTTGGAAGGATATGCAAAGTTTTGGGAATGGAGCTATGGCCACACAAGGTTGAACTGCTGATGTAGAGCCACACCACCACAGAGGTGTATTTCTAAAGTCCCTTTCTGTTTTCCTCACCAAACAGACTGGTCCTTGTGATTACCTCCTGATAAACCAGACTGACACCTGTTTTCCTCCGTAGCCTCATTCATAAAAGTGCTTTCACACACACCAAGAATTATTACTCCCCCCAGGGAAAAGGTTCAGCTTGAAAGGATACAGTCTTTTCCTTTAAAGAGTGTTTTCCCAGTCAGCATTTCTGCCATGATACAGCCAATAGACCAGATATCCACTGTCCAGAGAGAAAAAAGAGGTGGGGGGGGGAAGGGGGAAAGAAGGAACAAACAAAAAAAGGAATTAAAAAGGCAGCAGTGGTTGCTGGGGCTGTCACTTTTGCTGTTGATTTAAATTTCACGCCCTCCCACCCTCCTCTGTTCTTTCTATGCTGCTAAAATCTCTGCTAACATGATTTCCTGCAAGCACCAGCTCTGGGAGTTGTGCAACACCTCTGGGACCTGCTCTGCTCCAGGGAACAGTGATGATAAAGAGGAAAAACAACCGGAAGATTCTGTGAGATTGGAGCCAGCAGGATCCCCCCGGCAGGTCACCAGAGTCACACTGCAGGGGCAGGGCTGCTCACCTGTCTGGTTGTAATGCATCCAGTTCAGGATGACTTCTGGGGCTCTGTACCACCGTGTCACCACGTAGCCAGTCATCTCAGCATCAGCCTGTCTGGCCAAGCCAAAATCCAAAATCTGCAGTTCCAAAGGAAGAGTAAGAAGAAGGAAGGGCAGGAGAGGAAAGAGAAATCCCAGAGGCAAGCGAGACTCTACTTCTAAGAGAAAATGAACTAGCTCAAATCAGATAATAACAAAGCTCTAATCTAACTAATCAAACTAATCAAAGCTCAAATCTAACTACACCACAGACACCCATGGGATGGTTCAAAAAATTAGTAAGTCTTAATTCCACTGTAAATTTCAAGCCAGCTGCAAACCCAGTTGTCATGAGAAAACCCTGCTGGAAGGATCAGTGCTTTGTGCTCCCTGGAAGGTCACTTCCTTTCTTGAAGCTTAAGTTTTGAGTCTCTGTGCTTTTCTGGAGTTGGTCTATGACCTGGTGGTGAAGGCATGCTCCCAGCTCACCACAACTCACCCTTTCCTATAAGAACACCTTGCAGGTGACACAGCATGGCCTCTCCCTCAATGCTGAAGATGAACAAGCTTGACCCAACCTTTATGGGCAGCAGAGCCACTCCCTGAAATATACATTACAGAAAATGCATGCTAGAGCACCACACCAGCCAGCTGCAATCAAACCCTTCAGAGCAACCCTGAAAATAACTTTGTCTGGAATCACAACCACAATGTCCATGAGAACCAAAGGGCATCTGCAGTTGAATCCAGTTACCCTCCAGGGATCATTCACCTACTGCAAGCATTGCTCAGCAGTGCTGAATTTCTCTAGGAAGTCATTACACACTGCCATGCCACGAGGATTACAGTGACAGAAGGTTCATTTGAAGTCTTGTGCCCTGATTCAGCAAGTTACATCAGCAGGGGAGTATTTCCCACTGCTGCAGCAGCCAAGGAACACAACGCCTGGAATGGAGGCTCGGGAGGAAAGAGGAAACGTGACAGTGCCAATTTCCTGCTGGCAGAGCAGCTCCTCCACGAGCTGATGTGCTGCTGATGCAAAGTGCTGCTTTGCCACCTACCTTCAGCTGACAGTCTTCATTCACAGCCAGGTTACTTGGCTTCAGGTCCTACAACAGATGAGAGCAGAAGAATTGGATGCTTCAAGTTGCAATACATCAACACAGCTCTCAATTGAACCTCTGCTTGCCTTTGATGGGGGTCCCATAACACCCCGGGTTCAGTATCAATTCAGCAAATGACCAAATTAACACCACACCTGCTATACTGTACAGCTTTAGATCACTATTTGATTTTTTTCTGAAACAGTTTTAATTCAAAAAGCATCATAAAATGCTTCTCGGCTCATCAGAAAATACAGCATTTTGCATATTAGCAAATCCAAACATATATAAGGTGTAGGATGGAGAAAAGAGCAGACAGGATGGAAAATTAGAGCAGACAATGCTATTAGTGAAATGATGGTTAGGAATTTATTAACTTTATGACTATGCTGTGTTTCTCAAACAGAAAAAAATCAGAATAAGAGCACACATGAACTTACCCTGTGGACGATGCCAGCTGAATGAATATACTGCAATAAAAAGAGGAGCCACAATGTGATCACCAGCAGACAAAATTTTCTGTTCTCCAGCAGAGAAAGGAGAGCTACAAACAAGAACTTGCTGAGAACAAACCTCTGCAGCCTTCTACAGGTCCCTGGTCCTTAGGGCAGCAGTTTGAAAAGAAATTTCTGCCCCAAATTACTGACAGTATTTGCAATGCTATTGCCAGTCTAAAGAAGATGCATAGAGCAGAAGAGGAGGGATGAAGCAAGAGTTCCTTAGAGCAAGTACAACAACAGCTTCAAACTATCAAAGTCATCAAGGTTACAGCAGATGACATGAAAACATGGTTATTTTGGGTGTTCAAAAAAATAATCTCAGCCCAAAACCATAAAATTGCAAAAACTGACTACAGGGCTTTTGGCACACCAGTCAAACCTTCTGTGTGTTCTTCCCCCTTTATTTAAACTCGGGCTAGCAGTGAACTGGGGGAGGTGTAATTCAGGTGAACTCGTGGATGCCTGTGAGCCACTGCTGTGACCCCGGGTGAAGGATGTGAGAGGGCAGCTGTCTCTACATCCCAGAGTTTGCAGTGATGGCTTTCAGCTGCCTCAAAGCCAGTTACAGAAACATATTCCTCCCTTCTGCTGCTGAATAGAAAATCATTTCCTCTGTGTTCTCCCCTGAGAGCCTCTGCTATGGGTTCAGCAGAAGCTCCTGCTGCTGCCAGCCTCTCTCTGTGTAGAGTTTTGCTGAAGTTTGGGCAAGTCAAAGAGAGAAGCAAGTGTTGCCATGGGAAAACCATCACAAGGCCGATCTCTGGCTGCTGATTACTTTGATACTCGACTGACTGATGCAAGCAAGCACTCACTCTACTGATGTGTGCTGGAACAGGAATGGTTCAACAGCCAAAACCTGCTCTGAGGGGATGCCATAAACTCCCCACGTCTTCCTGTACAGTACTAGAGGGGAGTTTAGTTAGGGCCAACCCAGAGGTGACACACAGAGAAGACACAGGGAGTCACTAAACTCCTCCAGACCCACCTACCTTCAGCCCTTTCAGCATTTGGTAGACCAGGTACTGGATCTTTTCGTCACTGAATTCATGTCCCATGATCTTTTGTAAATCTGTCCGCATGTATGGCATCACCAGGTAGCTAAAAGGCAGTAAGACAAGGCCCTGAGTCTGGAAGAAAAATGCAGGGGACCAGGCTAGCCTTGTTCTCACTTGGTTTGGTTTTTTTTTTGGCTGTGTAACTCACTGTAACAAAGATGAGTTGTTGTGACAGTGTTCCTGGCTAACTAGCACAGCCTGCAGTGAAGCTGGAATTTCAACCTGTTCTGAAAATTGCTCTTTCTCCTCCCCTGAAATCAGATATCTCATGTCAAGTAAGAACAAAGATCTTCAGGATCCTAAATTAGTTTACTTTAGACCTGAAGTGAAGTTCAATTTTGGATGGCCTTTCACCACCCAGGAGCTGAAACAGCTCACAGCAGCTGCATTGGTTCCCAAATTTGTCATTGTAATGTTCTCCAGCCCTGCCTCAGAAGACAACATCCAGCTTCCTTCAGTATCTGCCTGCTGAGGCTGCTAATTAATTGATTGTCTTCCTGCAAGAACCTTCAAAGGCTCTTCCTGCAGGCTGCTGAATGCTCAGCCATCAGCCAAACCCCCAAACCCAGGCACCCACTGCTCATCTGCAGTGCTGGGGAAGGGAAAATGACTTGTCCAACCTGACCATGAACACGGAGGGAAAATATCAAAAAAATTAATTAAGAAGAGCCAGAATCAAGAGGAAAAGAGGGACAGATCTTTCAAATTCTAATTCCCTGAGGCCTGATGAACAATACCTCTCCCATTCTGAGTGCAGCCTCTTAGCTCAGCATTCACACAGTCACACATCACCCTACGTGTGATGCACCGTGGAATGTAACAAATCCTCATTGCAAGGGTTGGTCTGTGCATGCTGTGGTGTCCCAGCTGGGAGCAGGGATGGGATCTGGTTATGTGTTCTGGGTGTGTCAGCCACGGGAGCTGATGTGTGCTTTTGTTTCTCTGCTTTATTTGGGGATGCCTGGCTTTTAGTCTGGTCCCTTTGCACCCCAACCCTCTCTGTTGTGCTGCTGCTAAGACACAGCTGTCTTGGAAAATAAAGTCTAGACAGAGCAAACTCCAAACTTACAAGTCCTGGAACCCCTGGTAGGAGGCAGTGGAGGTGAAGACATCAAGCAGCCCAATGACCTGAGGAAGGAGAGAAGCCCACATTTTAACCTGGAAAGCATTTGCTGTGCACATAGCACTCATCAGCTCTCCATTGGCACATGCACGTGGGTGAACACACAGAATTCCATCTGAGGAATCCAGGGACTCCTCACTGACGCTGCACAAATGTTTTCCCTCTTACAAATACCTGCCCTCACCCATCACACACCTGTTTCAGCCTGGGCACAGCAAACAGGTCACAGGTGAACCCCTGCACATGCCAAATGTCACCAAAATGCCACCAAACAGGACTTGCTCATGGGTGGCAAGGAAACACCCCTCGTGTCAGCAGGAAGAGGAGAAACGAGCACTTACATTCTCATGTTGCATGTGCTTCAGCAGCATCAGCTCTCTGTAGGCTCTCTTGGCAAAGATCTCTGACTGGAATGGGCGGCACAGCTTCTTGATGGCCACTTTCTCCCCCGTCTTCTTGTCTATGGCTGAACTGCAGCAGGCAAATAAAAAAAACCATTCTGATGTCAGCACTATGTTTGAGCAGATTCTGCAGCCCCAAAGGTCATCTCCTAGAGAAGAGTTAATTCCTGTGCTCGCAGGACAGCAGGGAAAGGCCCTTCGAGGAGCTCAGTGGAGCTCTGCACACAGAGATGTTACCCTGTGTGGCTTTGGGCAGCAGACCACAGCCTGTGCTCTTTGAAGGGTGAGGTGGGACACCAAGGAAAGCATGAGTGGCTCATCTTTATTCCTTTTAACCTCAGAAACAAGCTGGAGGCAACAGAGCTGTGAGAAAAGGCAAACACAAGTGGTTAAAGGTCAGAATTAGTTCTAACTCTGCCTTCTCCTTCCCTGATGCATGGAGATAAGGGAATAAAGATATGGAAGTTTCTGCTTTGCCATCTGCTTGGAGGTTGTATTTTAGGGCAGGCCAGCTGCCTTCACTGTATTCTGGAGCAAAGACAGTGGATGTCACATGTTGAAAATGCTGCTGCAATTAATTCTGCTGTGTTCAGAATCCTTGGTGCTACACATTTGCTTCTGTGTAAGAGCAGGTCTGGCTGAAAATGAGACTTCTCTAAAGCTGATGAAAACACGGTACAGCAGCCATTGCTACAGACACGCTGTGTTATTCCTGCTGGTCACATTTGCTTTTTGCAGCTGGACACAGCAATCCTGTGACTCTTCCTCTTCCTCTGGAGGCTCCTTGCTCAGATTGCAAAGGAGGCTCCACGTTCCAGGCGGGAAGGGAGGTCCTCAGACTGACAGCTGTAATTCAGGATTCTCAGTGGTGTTTTCCAGGGGTGTCTCAGCCCCTCCTTGACCCCTCTCAAGAGGCAAACAGATGAAAAAAAGGGTTTTCCCCACCAAATCCCACTGTGGATTCCCAAAGCAGTTCCCACTGCTTTGTAAATCCCTATCCCATCTCCCACGGGAATGGAAGAGCTGTAAATCATCATGTTCAATCCCATGGCTTCTAGCTGCATCCTCCAGCCTTGCACTGGCACATACTGAGTCAGGAGGAGCAAAGGAAGTGCAGGAACAGCTACACAAAGCAGCTGAAGCACTGAAGATGCTGTAGGGTATCAGAGGACGACTCTTAGTGAGATTTTGTCTCAGTTCAGGACTTCAGCAGATGTCAGCAGAGAAACTGTGCAAAGTTTTCTGATGAACAAAGGAAATAAGAGGAAGGGACTCGGAACGGGGAGTCAAACTGCAGAATCCAGGGCAGATTTCCCAGTCTGAGGGTGCTCGTTCTTAGCTGCCCTCCCAGCTGCTGGTGGGAGCATCTCACCCCAGTACCCAGAGAGAGCTGGTGGTGGAGCTTCAGCCTGCACAGCTCAGCGCTGGTTACAGCCTTGCTGTAATCCCAGCCCAGAGCCAAGGCAGCCGGTGCAGCCGGGAGACCCCACCGCCTTCTCCCCAGCACAGATTTAGTGAACAGATGCAGTTTGGGGTGACCTCGGGTAGGCAGAGCTGTGTCCCTGCCTTGGCTGGCAGAGATCGGCAAGACCAGCGTTGGGGGGGTCAGAAGATTCTTCTTTCACAATTACTTTCAGCTGGAAGCCAAATCACCACAGATTTTGGCAAATTAATAAAGGGAGAAACAAGCCTTTGCTGTTCCTCCTGAGTTGCTTTCTCAGCTGCTCAGGAAGGTGTAGAAGCCGCTGCTGCAGAACGCTGCAATAGGAAAGTTTCCCAGCAATTCCCAGCAGAGGACAGCAAATCCTAACTCCACACTTTCTGCCTCAGCTCTGCACAGGAATCGGCACCGAGCCCTCCCTGCTGAGCTCTGTCCATTCAAAACCACCGCGGACCCCCGGGCTGCTTCAACACCCTCCTCTCCCTCCCTCCTTCAGAGCTCCAGAGCAGCCGAGAGTTTTACAGGGACCTGTAAAGATTTCTTTTGATGTTTGTTTTTTTCGAGTGGGCAAGGAAACTTTGAAAGGATTTCTCTCTTCCTTTTGGTCCTGTCTTTATTTTTCTTCCTGATTTTCTGTGATAAAAATCAGAGAACACTGTACAAATATAAATTAAAAGTCAAGTCTAATCTTGCCTGATTTTGCAGGACTTACTTAAGAATCTAAGAAGCATAAAACGCAGCTGGGCAGCCAAGTGGGCGCCTCTCTGTAAAATGGAAGCTGGAGGAAAAGGACAAAACCTGGGCACCAGGATTTCAGGATTAGTGCCAGTGGCAGGCCAGACTTTGCCCAACACCTATGAAAACGGACACACCTCTTTTTTTTATTATTTTTAGCTCAGCATGTTATGAAATAAGGGCTCTGTTCAGATGCTATCAATGGACTGTTTCATATTTAACCTTTCAGAGTTGCCCATCTCTGGTTCTTCAGTGTAAACTCAGCAATGTCTGGCTTGTGCTTACTCTTGCTTCAGGCACCTTTGCCCGGCTGAATAATTAACAGCAGCTCCTGCTGCTCTCTTGCAGGCTGAGGATTACCATCAGCCATGAAGGAAGTCCCAGTCTGTTACTGACCCTGGTTTACAATCATTTCTATCCACTTTATGGTTTCAAGCTTGATGCGCTATCACGGTGGGGGTTGCATTGTCCAGCTGCTCCCCGCAGGCAGCCCAGCATCAGCTGCCTGGCACTGCGCAGCAAGGACAGCCTGTTCCAGCTCCCAGCTCTGCAATCACCTACAGATCTCTCCCAGACATCCCGGTATTCCCCCGCCTCCTGCCTTTGCTGCCAGACAGGAACCGTATCTCAAGCTGGAGCCCAAAGCAGCTCAAAAGCTGCCTGACCCCGGTGCCGAGGTTTAGCTCCAGGCAGCCCTGCCCTGCCCACCCGGCCTGACCAAAGCGGGAAACATTTTCTTCGAGCGAGCGAGTCTCCAGCCGTGCGCTGGAGCAGGAGACAGCCCGTCTCCCTCACACATGCAAATATCCTTCCTTAATGGAGGGGTGCTGCCAAGCCCCTCCTCGTTTCCCCCCCGGCACGGAACCTCCACCGCCCCCAGCCCGCCCCGCGCTGCCGCGGGCGGTGCGAGCGGGACCCCACTCACCACACGGAGCCGTAGGCCCCGGAGCCCAGCGGGTGCAGGGATGTGTATCTCCTGGGCAGCTCCCAGAGCGTGTTGTTCACCTCCTGTCTGTAAAAGCCTCTTCTCCTTGCGATGTTCATCGCCCGACGGGTGTGGGACAGCCACCCCCCCAGAGTAGTGGAGTGCGGGAGGGCTTCTGGGGTGAGAGCGGGACAGGGAGGCTTCCTCCGCTGGTAAAAAAGGCTCTAGCAAGTTTCCTTCTCTGTTTTCAGCTGTTGCGAGCGTGAAGGGACATGCCTTTGGGCCCTCCTCCCTCCGCCTCCACATTGGCAGAGGTGAGGCATCAGGCTTCCTGACACGCCTCGGTGTTGTACAGGTGCCCCTGGGCTCTGCTGCAGGAGGGAGCGCCCGGCCCCGCTCGGGAACGCCTCTGGGAGCCCCTGTCATGCACAGCCCTCGCTCTGCTGCTCCATCAGCCGAGAAATATCCTCACGGGGCTCGGAGAGGGGCTCCTGAGATCCCTCCTCCAAACAAGGGGTGAGTAAGGACTCGTCGAGCCGGGGAATCCGAGGGACAAGCCACAGCCTCGCGTCAGACACGCAGGGACCTCCTTCTTTCCAAGTCGATGGACAACTCCAGGCTCGTGACAAAGGACACCGCGGGGTCACATCGATGGCGATTTTCTCCCAAGCCTGGCTTCCCAGCAGCGTGGGGAGGTGCTGAAAGCAGGCTGAGGTTCTCCAAGGGACTGCTGCCAGGAGGTTCAGGAGCAGCTGGGAACATCCCGAGAAGGGTTTGTGCCCCAGGCTTTTCTGGGTGCGGTTTCGTCTCCTGCAGCAGCTCCAGCCCCTTCCTGGGTCTTCTTGGACAAAACAAAGCCCAGGTTCGGTGCTGTGTCTGTGAGCAACCAGACCAGCAGAGCCAGCCCGCCAGCAGCTCCATTCCTGGTGAGCACAGAGCACCTCAACATTTCGCTCCAGCAGGAGGAGGCTCAGGTGGGGCTCCCCCACAGGAGGTGCATCCTCCCCACTCCCCAAAGGAAGTGACTAAGCCGAGCCTTACCAAGCCAGCCCAGCTGCTTGCACAGTGTTCTACCCCACCAGCCCTCCACCCTGCCCGGAGCCTCTGCTCCTTCCATACAGGTCACCTGCAAATTGTCCCTACAGGAAAAGCACACTCGGGAGGGTGGGAAAAAATCGCTGTGCCTGCTTTGTGTGCAACCACTGCATTGTCCTTATTCTCTTCAGGCAGCCACAGCAGAGCCTGCTGTTCATAAAACACAAACCAGGGACGAGGCTTTATCTGTGCAAATCAGCCCCGGCTGCAGCAGCAGCAGAGCCCGGAAATGAACCACGGCTTGGCTGAGTCTATAAATACACCTGTGAGCAAGAGGTGGCACAGCAGAACCTCCTGGTCCTTAAGCAAACATGAAACTCCTCGGTTATTTGATGAACACAACCCTTGCTCAGCTGCTTGTGCACACGCAGGCAATCAGCGCCCAATTAGGGAGTCCTGAATAGCTGGGGCATGTCTGGGCTGTGCAGAGATGAGGTAACTTCAGTGACCAAATCAAACGGGGAACTTCAGAATCATGGGAACCTTGAGGATGGAAAAGACCTTCAAGGTCAAGCCTAACTGTGAGCCTGACTCTGCCAAGCCCACAAAAAGAAGTGGTGGGATGACCCAAAAATCCTTCTCCAGGCACTCTCTACAGTGCAGCTGGGGGTGACAATCAAGGGCTACAATTGTGACCATTCCAGTAATAAACATTTCATCGTGGGCCTACCCAAACTCCCAGCACGTTGTTCCCACCGTGATGGCCCCATCACTGACTGGAGTCAGACAATAATTTGCAAGAGTCACACACTGACTGTTAAGCTTCATGAGTTAAGTAATTTGATTTTATAGATGTAGTTTGTATTTTTTCCCCAGTTCAATTCCGACTGATTCTAGTATTTTTTGTTGCTGATCAGGATATATTGTAACTGAGCACATTCTGGAATTGTAAATCTTGGGTGTTTGGGATGATTTTTTTTTTCTCCCAGAAACCAACACATGACTGGTCCTGTTTAGGCTTTTTTCCCCCCTCTCCTCAACCCAGCAGACAGCAAAGTGAACAGGAAGGCTCACAAAGAACCCCTCCAGCTCTGTTCTTTGTATTTCCTCAAATCAGCTGCTGTGGGAGTGGGGATCAACTCCCTCACTGGGATCAGCACCACCTCCCTGGGTCCATCAAGACCTAGAACTTCAGTGACTGTGGGCTGTGTTAGTGTGAAGAACAGCTCTGGTCAACCCAAATTCTTCTGAGGGAGTGGCACTGATACACAAGAGAAGTTGGAAAAGCTCCACTGTGGTGATCTTTCCACCACCAACTAAACGGCAGCTGAAGAGGAAAAAAAGAAATCACTTTTAAATAGCAAACAAGCACAACCCAGTCCTACTGGGGGAGGGTCCCAGGTCCAGGTAAGCAGCAGGATGTTGCTCCGTTTGTGTTGAATTAGTGCCTCCCTGCACTAAACAGAACATAAAAGCTGGGGGGAAGAGGTTTCTGTGTCCAGCAGTCATGGTCATACTCAAGTTATTTTTGTAGCAAAGAGCTCACTTGGGACAAACACGGACAAGAAGCCCGATGGCAGCAGAGTCAGCCACCAAGGCGTGGCCTTGTCCCCCGCCCCAGCCCTCACACCCAGGATCCCCCACAGCACAGGACAGAAATTCACACCGTGCTAAAACTCAACATTTTAGCATTTAAAACTCAACACTTCAGTGCAGGAGGTTTCCAAGTACCAGCAGTGCAGTAAATCTGAAAAATAGATTTTATTTTTAACCAGTGGTATTGTGACATCTTATCTGGCATAACCAATTACAGCAAAATCCATGGATAGGAACAAAATAGCAGATCTCATCTGTCGGGTGCAGCTCCTGCCCGGGCAGCTGAGCAGCACAGCACTGGCAGCAGGGAGTTTGTGCCCCAGGGGCTCCCTCGGAGGACAGACTCCAACGAACCATTCACACGCACAGACACACCCACACACACACAACACCGATAGTTTTTTAAAAATCTTTAGCAATATTTCCGCATGAAATCACACTGTAGCATCTACACGTAAAATGGCTGATAAAAATAATCTTGCTGTAGGTTTACATAGTATATCTACATTTTCATTTCAATACCCAGACTGCTGGCCCAGCAGAAAAGGGAGGGTTTTTTGTCTTGATTTTGTTGGGCTGTGGAGTTTTATCCTAGAGCACAACAGAGCTGCTCTCTTTGTCTCAGCCCAGACCTTTATTAAATGTTTGGCCTGAAGAGATTGCTGGGAAGTAGCCTGGGAAGAATCAATGGCTTTGTCCTCCACATCCCATCCCTTTGTGCTGCCTCTTCAAACATGGGGCAAAAACACTACAAAAACACTCTGCCCCACAGGTAACAAGAATACAAAATACTGCAAAAGCCTTTCTCCTCACATACACGGGTACATTGCCCACACAGGATGCCTGCAACAAATTAAAGCCTAAAAATGTTTCCTCCAGAAGCCGTAAAATTTGGCTCCTGAGCTCCCCAGCTACAGATGGAGCACACAAACATGCTGAGAAACCTCCCTCCTGCCAGTCTCTAACTGGGCACTTCACTCAGAGTCCTGGAAAATACAAAATATTTGAATCATGTTTGTATTCAAACATACTCCCTTCTCATGTTTCCTCGGGCAGAGATCAACCTGCTAAGAAATAGCCAAGAAGCTCTTCTGTGAGAGGATAAAAAAACCTTCTAGTAAATGTTAGTTTTATGTATATAAATATTTGTATTTATAGATATAGACAGTGAAAGGGTGATCGTGTGTTTATGCATGCTTATTTCTTTGCTTTGGATTCTAAAAAAAAAAAATCTTTTCAGGAAATAACTTAAGTTCTGGCACAAGATACTATAGTCATTTCTTTAAAGAACATTTTTTACACTTGATCTCACAAGAAACCCTCCAGCCCAAGCTCTCCTCTTCTGCAGAGAGAAGGTCAGAACAAAGAAAAAGGTGCATGTTTCTCTATGCTGGATATGACATCCTTCCCTCGTTGAAGCCTCTAGAAGGGCAGGTATTTCACAAGGAGCTGCAGCACAGGAGGAAGGGTGCTGTGATTTTATGGCACTGCCTGAGGTACTCAGTAAACGTTTCACTGATGATTGAACTGCCCCCAGTGCCATCCCCAAAAAGTAAGGACAAAAATCAAGCAGCTCTACATGCACATACAGCTACAACATGCAAAAACACACCACCTTGTAAGGAACAGAATACACAAACGTGTGGCTAGCAAGGATCTTCCCCAACCTCTGGCTCCTGGGAGATAATGCTGAGAAGCCTCAGAACAAGAGGAGGAGGAAAGGGAAAAACACAGGAATACCCAATCCAGGGGTTGAAGTTGTTGCCTCAAAGTTACTTCCCAATTACATTGAGTTCATGCCTGGCTACCTGGGAGCCTTCACCCTCAAGAGCAGTGGGTCAGATTTCCACCCCAGACTTCCTTTCCTCTCTCTCCCCATTCATTTAAGGCACAAACATATTTACAGTTTCAAACAACATCTTTTCCTGTTCCAAGAATCAGACACTGGAAGGCCTCCACACTCTGCTGTACCAGGAAGATCTGGATGTAAATCAGACACCTGGCATTGAACAAGGACATCCCTCAACCCCACCTTCAGTCCTGAAGAAAACAGAGGACCCTCTAAGCCTATAAACCAACTTTCATTAATTTGAGGTTACTCAGTTGTAGGAGAATTGATAAATGGCAATGATTGCAACCAAACCTTGAACTGTCACCTTCCCCACCTTGCCCCAGCAGTGCAAACTGGTGGTGCACTGTTACTCTGGAAGAACTAAGTGCAGTCAGAACAGGTCTCCAGAGGCTTGCCCCAGGCTGTACACAGAATACAAGAGCATGCAGCATGTTTACATAGACTCAGCTTTCTTCCCTCCCCCCTCCCTCCCCAGTTCAACACACACAAAACCCCTCCACTAAGGAGAATATTGTTGTGATGAGGCACTTGAACAATAATTGGAGAGTCCCTATGAAAAGGCCTTCCCTTCACAGTGAAGTGGGACAAACAGAAGAGAGCAGTTTCTCAGGACTCCATCTCCTCTTGGTCGAGAGGGGGTGGCACAAAGCTGATTACTTCATCATAAGTCAGGCCTGGGGGGGAAAAGTGGGACAGAAACTTAGCAGCAGGACTATGATAGCACTACTAGACACACCTTCATGTGAGAAAACCTGCAACAATCTCAAATGTTCTAACACTACTTTAAACAAAAAGTATTGTTTAATTAAGGCAAAGAAGAAAAGAATGGTTACACCACTCTCAGAGATAAGGATAAAAGATAAATAAATAAATAAATGATAAATAAAAGATACTTCCAGAGCATTGAGGAGATGTGAATAAGTTTGAAAACAAAGATTTGTTTGTATGCTTCTGGTAGTAATTAGTTACCAGGGACTGTGCTAAATATGTACACAGCATGTTGTAGATTCACTCACGGTAAGGACCTCAGGATCAACAGGATGTCCACATTTTTATCACTTTCCTTTGTGCCTCTAACCATGGCTTAGTTGAACCTAAGCTCATGGGATGGAGAGGAGAAGACTGAGGGGAGACTCACCAAGGGCTGAGAGGGGCAGGCTCCAATCTCTGCCCTCTGTGAGCAGGGACAAGAGCCAGGGAAGGGCTGGAGCTGTGCCAGGGGAGGTTTAGGTTGGATATCAGGGCAAGGTTCTTCTCCCAGAGGGTGCTGGGCACTGCCCAGGCTCCCCAGGGAATGGACATAGGGCTGCCAGAGCTCCAGGAGAATTTGGACAACACTCTCAAGGATGCTCAGGGTGGGGTTGTTGGAGTGTCTGTGCAGGGCCAGGGGTTGGACTCCACGATCCCTGTGGCTCCCTTCCAACTGAGGATATTCTATAATTCTACAACCACAAGAGAAGCTGACTGGCTCTCTCTCCTGTCCCCCAGACTCACTTTTCCATTCTTCAATCTCAAGTTCTCTGCTCTCAAAGGACTGGTCATAGGGGTCTGCCACGGGTTCATCATCTGGGTCGTGGTACTGGGCGAAGTAGGCGTGGGCCAGCGCCTCCGCGGCCGTGATGCGTTTGTCCGTGTCCAGCACCAGCATCTTCTCCAGCAAATCCACGGCTGCAAAGAGCACCAGACAGAGAGCATTTCTCACATGAGCTGTGGGACTCTACTCCGAAACATAAAGCTTCTAAAAGGCCAACATGTATGAGGAATCTGTAGTTTCTCAGGACCCACCCATCAGCCACCATTTTCTTCCTGTTACACCCTGAGCACACACGTCCTTCATGAACATAACCCTGTTCTGCACTACTGCTGCAGTCAGAACAAAGCTTTGGGAATCTTTGTGTCCCAGGACATGCCAGCTTCAGTTTCAGGAAAATTTAATAAACAAGTCTTACCCAGGGGATTGGCACCAATAAACACGTTTTCAAAGTTCATTTTCGGCATGTAAGACAAAGACTGGATGTAGTTTCTTGCCTGTGGAAAAAAATGATCTGTTGAAGTATCAGACAATATCCAGCCAGCAAGACCAAGTACTTCTCAACCATCCTGAAGCACTGGTTATTATGGTCTGTCTCCTTGCTTACTCTTGACACTAAGCACATCAGCATTATCCTGTCCCAACTAAAGCACTCAAGACAGAGGAAGAGCTGACATTACTTGTGGTAAAGTAGGACTGGAAAGCAGAGAGGTGCAGGAAGAGCCCTGGTGTCCCAGCAAGGCAGGGTGCAGCCTGCTGTCCTTGGCTGAGCTGCACAACACAGCACACAATGCAAAACCAACTCACAGCCGGGCTCTCCCGACGCTCACAAGTCGGTGGTCGAGCAGGCACTGTCCAAATCTCACGTCTTCATTTAGTACAAAAATCTTGCAGAAGAGCAGGTAGTTAATTGCCCACCCCATGCCACATGCAAGCGTTTCATTTCCAGAAGTGGTGAACACTCCGAGTGAAGCCCTGCCCTGCAAACCCCCTTCATCTGCTCAATCTCACCTCGTGGCTGGGCATCCTGTTAATGAGATATGCAGGGGGCGTTCCCGTCAGACGCATGATCTGCTGAAGCTGGTTAATATCTTAAGTGCCTCGTCAAGGGCTTTGTTAAAAACAGTGCAAAAACCATTTCAAACAGAAAACAGTCGCATACAAAAGCATCTCTTCTGCAAACCACAAGGCAAAAGCCATACAGGCAGGGTCCACTAATTTTTTCAACTACCTGTGAAATGTTCAGCAATCACACGAGTGAATGAACACTTAAAGCAATGCAGAATCACTGCTGAGCTGGTAACTGCCAGTACAGAAAGTATTTATGTCCAGTGGAAGTAGCATTACACTACAACAAGGCTGTATTCACATGTCCCAGCAGTTTTGAGCCATCAGAGTAGATGTTTTCCTTTGGCTGAGGCTACTCCACAACGTTTTCCCTGTGCTGTGCAGCTACAGACAGCTTCAGGAAAATGGACAAAATTTAAAACAGAAACAAAAACTGTACCCTCTGCACTGGTTACCAGTTTTTTTTTTTCTTGCTGCATAGAAAGTGTTTAAGTTTCTTGTGGTACAAAGTGAAACTGGCTCACAACTGACACCTTCTGAACAGCTTTGAGTGCCCTTTGATGTGGGCTGGGTGACAGAAGGCATTAAATGCAAAATTAGCAAAACATTAGCATTCCATAAAATAGAGTTAGCAGGTATCAGTGAACAGGGAAAGTGAGAGTAAGTAAAGTAATGCAGCAGAAAACCAGAATTTGTTATAGTGACACACTAAAAACCACCAAACACTTAGGAGTTTTGCTTTCCCCACACAATGGAAAAAAAGAGTAGAAACAGTATTTTACTGCTTTTTGTTTTTTAAACAGACTCTTGTTTCAGACCTGAATAAGAGCAATTATTATTTTTATTGTGCAATAGTAGTTAAAAAAAGACCCACTTCAACTTACACATGCAAATTAATCTTTTGCTTAATTTAGTCAACCTTCCACCTTATGTCTCTTGCTAATCCCCTGTACTTCAAACACCAGAGTAGCCTTAAGGTCAGTTCACAGGGCAACCAAATCAACCTGGGTTATTCAGCTCTAACATCTCCAAAGGAGGAACATCCCAGGGCTTTTTACATTGGTGGGATATTCAGCAAGTTGACCAATTTATCCCAATTTGCACTGCACATCTACCTTCAGCAGGTGTTGTTCAAGGCTAACCTCATTTGTATTTACAGTCACTGTTACAAGAACATTAAGCTGCAGCACAACATAATCTTATCACCACTTTCCACAGCTCTGATCCTCTGCTGCACCTCACAACCAGCAGTGACCTCAGTGCTCACTGTGCATTCACCTGCTAATCCCTGGCTCTGAATTATTCACTCCACCTTCAGGATCAGGTAGAATTAAAGGCCATTTCCCACTGTCTTTGCACAAATTCACAATCCAAAATTATTTCCAGCCACTTGCTGTGCTGTAGTAGAGGTCACCCTCCCAAACAGGGCCTGCAGGAAGCCTTTTTGCTGTTCCCTTGGTAAAAGGGCCCCATACAGCAACATCCTACATAGCACAAGCAGTTTTATGCTCAGCAGACTCCACCGTGTGCCCTGGAACAGCTGCTACAGAACAGCACCTAAAAGGCATTTTATGCTACAAAAACAAAGATAGTGGCAGCAGTGTTTCAGAAATTAATCACACTACAGAAGGGATTGTGTGTGTTTAGAGGATAACACACCTGCTCCTATTTAGAAAGATCCCTGGGTATGCAATCTGGAGAAATAATAACTGAGACAAGCCTCAAGCTCTTAGCTGTGAAAAATACTTCCCCAGTAACACCTGATCATACAATAGATCACAA
Organism: Daphoenositta chrysoptera; assembly: GCA_013397915.1. NCBI lineage: Eukaryota > Metazoa > Chordata > Aves > Passeriformes > Daphoenositta > Daphoenositta chrysoptera. The sequence continues at coordinate 441,320 of VZRO01004839.1, read as the reverse complement.
AGCATAAACCCACAAACTGAGAGGAAAGTCACGAAGCAGTAAAATGAGAATATGAAAGGATGAAATCATACCATGGGCAGAGGTAAGAGGAATAAAGATCAGATACACAAAGCATAAGAACTTAAAGCCATCCAAGAGCAAAGAATTACAAATGAAGAAAAATAACAGAAAATAAATCCCAACACATTCTACAGATAGACTACAGGAGAACAACACACAAACTTGGGACTTCTGAAAGGGCAGATATTACAATCAAAGTGTAAACTCACAGACTCTGAGGAGATTTTCTTCAAAAGCTCAGGCCCTGGGGTTCCAACGAGTCTCAAAATGAGCTTCAACTGATCAATATCTAATGATGGACCATAAAGGAAAATGCTGGGAGAAATCAAAATGAAAAGCGCAACACATCACCCTATTAATGTTGAAAATTAATTCCTGCCAAGGCCTTGACTGAAAAGCTATTTTAGGCAAACCATATTGATTCCTCTTGTTTACAACTGAATATAACTGAGCTCTCTCTGTATCAGACAGATTGAACATCTTGTCTACAGATACCCCACATGCACTGAATTGGGCACTGCATCCTGAACTATTTTGGAGCAGAAATCTTTTGCCCCACTGGCAAAGGCTGAATCTCCATGCTCCCCTCACCCCCTCAGCCCCACACCAAGCTGCAGTTAGCAGGATTAGGTTGTGTTAGTGACAGCTGAAGTAAAGCAAAGGCTGAAAAGGGTAGGCACTCATATTAAGAAGAAAGTCAAGGCTTTTTGTGAACACCTTCCAAGCGAATTCAGCCACTTGTAAAACTCAGACGGTAAGGAAATGATTGGAGCCCTACAGCATCACTTCACCAAGGGCACACCCTGCCCACGGCCAGGGCAGCTGAGCTGCTGCAGCTGGCACAGGGCTCTGCCCTGGCACCTCAGGGGACCATCGGGGCAGGGGCATCAAAGCACCTGAACAGCCCTGCTGCCCTACAGACCCGCTGGAGCAGCAGGGACAAGCAGGGCTCGGGCTCAGGTTTAACACATCTCTGGGAAAGCTCTCAGGATGGGACACTGCAGATGGAAAGAATGTTTTACCAGGCCTAGATGAATGTTTTACACGGCCTAGGTGACCAAACACGCAACTGAGGGCGGGAAAAATCTGTCAGAGACACTAAGGAGAGACAAAGTATCCTTTTAAAAACCATCAGTGCATCATCTCCCTTCTTCCCTGAATTATCCTCCACAGGGATTTCAGACTGTCTGTAATGTTTCTATTTGCCTTTAAAATTATACCGAAGTAGTTACAGAATTTATTTTTAGCCAATCTTGTTTTCTGGGATCAATGCCTTTCTGATGGCTTAAGATACAGCTGCAGTTCCTTCTTGGAGTATCTTTTAATTTGAGCACTACAAGAACTTCAAAAACTGACACCTGTTAACAAAAACCCCTAGAAAACAACAACTCAGAGTTCCTGTAATACTGGCAAACTCTGTATGAAGGAAATCACCAATGCTTTGCCAAAACCTTCACCTTTTGAGGTAAACTTTGGTCTAAAGTTCTACCTATCAAATTAATTAAGAGCCCTGGAAATAGCACTTTGTCAGAACAGCTGAATTAATTTCTCACTTGTCAACTTACTTGGCAAACTTCTAGCTACTCAAGACACTCAAAATCTAAGAATAAATCCAATATTTAGTTGGATTTAGCATAGCTGAATTGCTAACTCTGAACTGTCAATGCTGAAAATGAAATCAGAATATCCACCGCTGTAGGAGAATTAGCAAAGGACACTCTACTAACCACAACTGGCTCATTTAAATTAGATTTTCTTCAGAGCTATTTAAAATAATCCTTACACCTTCCACTTATTCTTGTGCAAGCATCAGTTGAAGTGCAAATTTTAGAGTGCTAACATGCCACAGCTCAGTTTAAATATTTCAGTTATTTTAAAGGCATTTAAAAGCCTGTGCACAGGTGTGCCAACAATATTGCTGCCCTGTTTGCTACTGGAAGATTCTTCTCAGATAAACAAGAAAAACCACAGAATATGGAACTGCCACTGCCACAGCCATGCCAAAAACCACCCCTGCTTCTGGTTTTAGACCTGCTGAACTGCAGGGCTCTTTAACTACAGGGCCCATCACATCCCAGAGAAATGAGCCACAAGCAATTAAAGACAGGAAAGAGATTTAGTAAATACAAAGCAGAAGAAAAACACCACCACAAGTGCATGGAGAAGGAAAGCACAGCATGCAAACCCCAAGTGCCATCTTCAAGGTACTCCCAAGGACTGATGAGGGATTCTAAAATTCAGGAAATAACCTGCCATCACCATCAGCAGCAAAACTCATAAGATTGTAAGAGCTTATCCAGGCAAAGCAAAGTTCAAAGTTGTTTTAGCTGCCACCACAAGCAAGAATAAGGTGTATCAGAAGAATATGTAATTTCAGACTGGTTAGTTATCATGGAAGTCTCATACTACTGAATAAAAAGAGTAATAAAAAACACTCTTCAGAGTTTAAAGGAACACAGTCAACTTAAAACATACAGAAAAAGCTAAACTAGTACAAGAAAAATCCAGATATTCTTATTTTTACTTTATATGATTTTATGCAAGTCAAACTGTCAAACAAAGTCAACTTTCCTACTTACTTGTATGAATCATTCACATTACAAGAGCTGTAAAAATTTAATATATGTGTTTAACAGGAACTGATCTTGGCATAAGACACATACAACAATACCAACAAGAAAGCCTCAGCTAAGCCTCCCATGCACAGAATCACAGAATACGTTGACTTGGATGGGATCAGAGTCCAGTGGCTGAAGGACTCTGATCTTCATCACCTCATATTTGGTCTCTGACTTCTTTCCCACAATATTGATCCCCTTCTCCACCTCCTGGCAGAGGTTTCACCAGCATTAGAAATCCATCTCTCATCCAAATACTTCTACCCATAGATTACAATAGGAATAATTCAATTACCTTACATTCAGTTGTAAATTAGAAGTACTTCAGCAATCCTGGAGAGCTAAGCCCAAATTAACCACAGGGTTTTTTCATAAGAGTATCTCAATTCTTGCTTTAAGACAATGACAGCTGAGTTCAGAATCTCTACAGATTCAGAAGTTTAAACTCAACATTCATTTATCAATGCCAAAACCATCACAGACAGCATTGAAGATCATAATTTCAGAGTACAACTTTATTACTTACCTGATTACAGGAAATTACAGCTTACCTGTACTGAATGGGTGCATCCCCAGGCTGTACAAAGAAATATGTGATAGATGGTAAGTAACAGCATTTCTGCTAAATCCTTGCTGAAAGGGACCAACACTTCAAACAAAAGAACCATCTAAGCAGGGGGATGATCATCCTGGGAAGCCATTACAGATTCTGTCACTCTAATTTTGGAAATGTAAAGCTACACATTTGAGAAAATTTACATCTTGAGACCAAAAAGCAAGAAGTACTTCAAGTTTTCAGTTGTCAAACAGGAGCAGTTTCCAGCAACACAAAATCACACTGCCTCCAACTGCACAGGGAATTTTCTAGAACTGCAGTGGGTTTGGATATACCACATCCTTGGCTACTGGAGACAAGGCAAACATACCTTGAATTATTCATGTTAATATTAATTCCAAAGTCAGTAAGTCAGCAATTGTACAGTGACACTACAGGAGGAACAAGGGCCTCTGCAAATCTGTGGGTACAATGAAATTATTAAGAGCCCAGAACTACCCAACAGGATCTGAACCTGGAAAACTCCTTCAACTTTCTCCTAAAATAATGCATATATAAAGATTTCAAAGAGCCTTCCAAGACAGGAAGAAACCAGAACTGACCATTATCTTAATTCTGCTTGCTGTCTTTAGATGTCAGCAAAACTGGAGTGAGAGCTGCCAGCCTGGGTCCTTTCTAATCCTTGGCTAAGTGTTCCGTGCACAAACAAGATTCAGAACCAACCCTGCTCCTCTTTTAGTTTTAACCTCATGATCAAAACGCACAAAGTGGGGAACCACACAGAAGGACTGGAAGAATCACAGTACTACAAAGTTTTGTTTAAGATGGGAAAGGACTGGGTCTGTTTTTCTTAAATCTAAGCAACTCAGAACAGAAAAAGCATTTAATTAAAAAGCATTACTGCCATTTGCAATAGAAATTGAGCATTTAAAGTAAATCATCTTAAGCATCTGCTGGGAGAGGTAAATTAGTGAAGTACCTTATTATGATAAAACAAACAAATTAGATCCTAGGAGTAAACTTCATTTTGCAGTGCAGATATTAGTGGCTTTAATTTACAACTAAGAACAGAGTTGGAGTAAAAACTTCTCAGACTTGGAAAAATCACCATTTTGTTCAATTATTAAAACCCACAAAATAAATCAAAATCATGCAGCATTTCTTACACATTGCAAATCCTATTAGCAAGTATTTTAGTTGCTAGTGCCAAGTTCTTTAAAATCCAAAGTGTCATTGTTGCTAGGGTCAAATAATGGCAACAGCTTAAAGAGTTTTGCTTTGTTTGAATGAACAATTCTTGGTATCTCAGTTTTTCTTAAAAGAGACAAAAAATCTGTCCAAACCAACCTACACATGCTGAATCAACAGATAAAAATATACCAGCTTTTGTTTAATTCAGTTTCTGTCTCTGGCAACAGAAAAATACAGCAGAGATGACTACACAGTACAGTACAACAAATTCAACAAATTTAGAGAGAAATTATGAGATGGAGTCAAGCAGAAAAAGAGGAGAAGGATAAAGTTAAAGCACACTGAAAAGGGAGGTGACACTGTAGGAGCTGGAATGAGAGCTTCTCCTCAGGAGTGAGTTTTGGAGTCCAGATGCTTTCTGGAGGTAACATTAAACAGAAGGCAGGAATTCCAACACCAGCTTTCTTTTCATCAAGTGTTAACATACTTGAATTAACTGACATAAATACTAACAAATTAACAAAAGTTATTAAAACAAACAAACGGTGGTTGAAATAATAAACTTTGGTAAAAGGTGGGCAGTGTAATTTTCTCTGGCAAATAAAAGCCCAATTTCTAGGCAATGAAAAATCTTGCCAGGAGTAAATTACACCTCTGTCTTGTGTGGCTGAACAAAATATTTAACAATTTGCATCAAGTCTCCCTTCAAGTTTCCTGGAGAAAATATGACCAAATCTCACAAAGTCCTCTCACAAATTTGCCAAACTGTCCTACCCAGTCCACTTCGATGAGGAAAAAAGAGTATTTTGGAAAGATCTTATTCAAGTTTGATTTTTCACACCAGTACAAGCACACCGTGAAAGAAGGTTCACAGTCTGTTTACAGTGAAGCATGGAAATGGAACCTAAACATTTCAGAGCAATTTTAATGAGAACCTTGGCACTAAAGAATCTGCAAACCCACTGCTTTCACAGCCAGGATACCTCCAGGATAAAAAGAAAAGAGGCCAGAAGGGATGCTTCACATTTGCAAGAAACCTGAAGCATGAGAGGATTCTTGGCAGACATCCATGCAAGTATTAGCTACAAACTCAACTAATAAATTTAAATAAACTTAAAGGAAAGTAACTCCCAGATACAAACAGTATGTAAATCTAGTGATGACAAGACAATAAAGAGAAACAGATGTGCAGCAAAATCAAGAACTCACCTCCTTGTACTGTGAGTAAAAGAAGCCATTAATTTAAAAACAAACAAAGAAAAGTCCATAACTAAACCCAGAACTTATTTTCTTGTCAGTTATGTGAAAATGAAGATCTAATTTCCATTTCAAAAAAGAAATTACTTCTAAAGGATACGGTCTGTGCCAGGGAACAATGTTCTTCCAGTCAACAGTTCAGCCATAATGCATCCCACTGACCAAATATCAACTGAACAAAATAAAACAGAAAACAAAACATGACACATAAAAATGCAGTCTCAGCCGAATCATCCCATCCAACCAGTGCAAACAACTCTGTCCTTACATAGTCTTAGGCATTGAAGCAATCTGAAATACATTGGAAGCTAACTGATACTGTTCTGTGTCATCTGAAACTTGTACAAATAACAGAATTCAAGATCAGGCAACTCTTCCTTCCAGACTATACCATGAACACCAAACAGCTGGGGAGGAATCTAAACCATCCAAGAGGAAGAAACCTGTCCAAGAGGACTCTGAGGAATGGATTTGCATGTAGCCTTACATAAGCCCTACCCAAACAACCACCAACTATTACGCTGAGGATGCAAGACAAGCCCATAGAGGTGCAAGAGGGGAAAAGAAAAAGAGAAGGTAGTGATATACGAAATTGGGGTAGCACATTTCTTTGGTGCTCTCCTGTACACGAACTATTCTCAGACTTCGGTTTTCTTCTCTGTGCCTGATCTGCAAGTATTGCTGGAGAGAAGATACTGGAAACTGTGAGGAAGATAAATCTGTGAGGAAGTGGCAAACAGGAGAGGAAAGAATGGGAGATTCATACATTTTTTATCATTTCTTCACACTATAGCTCCAGACACTCTCCTCAACCAGATACACTCCAGTCACTTATTTTAAAAACCACTCTGCTAGGAAAAGCAAGGGATAAGTGCTGACAATGTTTTGCTGATTGCACTTTCAAAGGTTCAAATTGAAAGAAGTCTTGTGAATGCTACCACACTGATTCTTAACTTCCATCTGACAGACCGTGGTTCAAATACCAATTCTGAAGCACAATCACCAGGAGTGCCAACTTATGCAATCAAATGAAAGGGAGCAGATCTGTTTTCCCCCACCTCACAATTCAGAAACTTGACAAAACAGACAGGTCTTGTGCTGGCTGAAGGCATTACCTGTCTGGTTGTAGTGCATCCAGTTCAGCATGATCTCAGGAGCCCTGTACCACCGGGTGGCCACGTACCCGGTCATCTCATCATCCGTGTGCCGGGCCAGGCCGAAATCCAGGATCTGCACAACACAGAACACACCAGCTACTGCAGGGCAGCAGTGCAAAGCACCCAGCACAAACAGCCAGGCACTCACTAACTGGGGAGAGGAGAGGTGGGAGAGCTGCAAAAACAGATTATGAAACCGAATTTCACAACCTGTGAAAAGACACTAGGCTAGAACAGCGTAGGACTCGACAATCGGAATTATGTCTGGGTATCTTGTCTCCAAAACAAGTAAACACAAACTAAAGCTGTTAACTCTTCACTTTCATGATGATCACTAAAAACACAGGAACAGATACAAAAACCACATCCTTACAACTCTTTACAGCTGGGAAGCACATTATTACTTTTTTATGAAAGTGTTTTCAAATGGAATTATTTTGACACTTAAGTTACAAGGGACATTAACATGGCACTCACTCAAATCTCAGTCAAACAAATCAGATTTTTAAATTACATTACCTTTAGCTCACAGTCTTCATTAACAGCTAGGTTACTAGGTTTTAAATCCTAAAAAATTAAACATCAACGTTAACAGTGGTATATGTGTTGTTTCACAAGTCTGAAGTAGATAAAATTGTAAATGGAGATAAAAATACAGATTCTAACCGAGTGCAAAAACTAACTTTGGATAAGTTACTTTATCACAGAGTCAGGTATCTCTCCTGTGGTTCTCAGAGGTGTCAGATAAAAGCAAAAATGCATAAAGGCTTATTGCAACACTGGTGCTGCATCTTTATATTTAATAGAAAAGCTATTTCACAAAATGAAGAAAGAAATTACGCATCTTGACAATCACTTCCCCTGTTCAATCTTCTTACTATTTAACCAAAATAATTATCAGAACTTTTTTTCTTGTTTCTCTTGGTGCTACATTGTAAAATTCTATGCTTCATTTTTTAAAGATATTCTTTCACTACAGGAAGCAATCTTAGAATAAATACTCACCCTGTGTATTATGTCAGCTGAATGGATGTACTGTAAAATAAGAAGAAAAAATTTATGTAACAGTCCAAGTAGCCACCTCCTCATCTCTTCCCTAGAAAATACTGCCCTACCCCAGCCCACACAATTTGGATGCTACAGTCTGTCTGCAGCAGGAACCAGCTGTGTGTCTGTGGGTTTCAGGCAGGTGGGTGTTCCAGTCTGCCTCTCCTTAGGAACACCCAGGAGTGCTGCCACCCGAGTGGAACAACACAAGTAAACAAAACTGAAGGAATGGAAAATTCATACCAGAGCAGATTAGAGAGCATCACAGTTCATCATTTTCCAGACTCTGCCCATAGGAACAAATAAAAGTGGTAGGTAACCTTACTGATGCAGAGCTCCAGAGAGGCAGAAGTGAAAGAACAATAGTAAAATGTTATCCTACAGTACTTTAGGGAAGTTATAGAAGCCCCAGATCTGAATCCCTGAGGATGTAACATTCACCAGGAACTTCCACCCCCCATGGTGAGCTGTCACCATTCAGGGATGACAGGGGCACTCACCTTCAGTCCCCGAAGGATCTGGTAAATGAGAAACTGCACGTGGTCATCAGTGAGCTTCTGGCATTTCACAATGTTGTTCAGATCTGCTCCCATGAGGTGTGTCACCAAGTACCTGAGAACAAAAGCAAACACGTGGGCTGTGAAGCAATCTCCTGAATAGGATTAGGATAAAAAATTCCCTATAAATCTCCAGTGGCAGGGCTGACTGTCCCAAAGCACTTTGTTGAATGAAACATAGGCTGTGACACTTTAAATAATGTAGCAAATTAGTACAGTGATTCCAACAGCACTGGGCAGTAAACCATAGCAAGTGAACAAGTCTGACAAGTCCAATAGTTTAGGATATACTATAACTTCGTGTTGGAATTCAGGATTATTTGTGAATGATGGCAGACAAATTAAAGAGACAAATATTTCTGTCATAATCTGGGAGGCATAAGGAGATATGAAAGATATTTTGTTGCAATCTTCAGAGAAGTTACCTACACATCATTGAATTCTTCTAGTGATTTGGCAGGGGTGAACACATCCAACAAGCCAATCACCTAAAAAGAAAACAGGGAAGAGAAAAGCTGTGAAGTATATTTATAGCATACTATGATACAGCTACTAAGATCCTTTGTGGCACTGAAGTACTTATTCCAGTAGATGTTTCATTTCCATCTGTTCAGTGTTGTGCTTTATGCAAGCTAACGAGGCCTCCTGGAACTTCCAAACCTGATGCAGACACACGTGAGTGCTCTGCAGCTCCATTTAATTGCTCAAGATCATAATGAACGAAACACAGGATATAAAAAACCACCTTATGCTCAAGCCCCTCAGACCACCACACCTTCCACATTTGCAGGTGTGTACTGTGCCACATAAAACCAAATGTTTTTCTTCAAAACTGAGATCTGAATAGTCAGGACAGTAGCACTAATATGCCTGCCTGAACCAGGTCTGATCATCTCTGCATCTGCAGGATTTTTAAATCACAACCTAGATAAACTTTCCACAGACAAATGATGGCATGATGAACTGATAATATGTATCTCTGTCTATAAAAATGACTTAACTTCCGTTTATTCCTTACTCTTAAAGCTACAAAGGCTCTTTGCAATGCCAAAAAAAAAAATATTAATGAATCTCAGGCAGTTGTAGTCACAAACTAATTTTCACTGCTTCACCTTATTAGCCTTTTTTTGTGTGTCAATAGATAATCAAAGCTCTCCTGTTTGAAGAATACCTCAGCTATGAGAAAAGGTCCAGAAAGAAACTCTGGGTACTACTGAGGTTTTTCCCTAGGGCATGCCATGACAGGACAAGGGGTAATGGCTTTCCAGTGAAAAAGGGTAGATTTCCATTACATATTATGAAGAAATTCTCCCCCATGAGGGTGGTGAGGCGCTGGAATGGATTTCCAGAGCAGCTGTGGCTGCCCCATCCCTGGATGTGTCCAAGGTCAGATTGGACAGGGCTTGGAGCAACCTGGGATAGTGGAAGATGTCCCTGTCCACGGCAGGAGGTGGCACTGGATGATATTAAGGACCCTTTCAACCCAAAGCATTTGAGAGTTCTATGGCTATTAAACAAGATCAGAAGTTACCTCTACTGCTGAGACAATGGTATCACACAGGAAGAATTACTGACAGTAACACACGCATCAGAAGTTCCAGTGATGTGAGCCACACTAAAAACATCACGATGATTTATGGGGTACCAGCTGCTGACTGCAGTGGTGAGAAACCACACCACACAACCACTGCTGCCACAGCAGAAGTTCTGAACAGCCCAGCCAAGGAGATCCTTACAATGAAACTGTGCTTGCTTGGCTTTTTGTGCTAGGTAAACCTCCTGGCTTTGCTCAGCTCATGTCCAAAGAGTATTTCCCTTCTGCCAAGTCAGAGTTTGCTGGGACATAAGAAATCAAGAGCCTTCCTTTCTTCTTGATGCTCTGACAGTTCTACCAAGAGCTGGTTATGAGAATTGTTGCACATAGAATTTGCTCCAAACACCATGCAGTATAAATATGTTAGCATGTGTCACACACAGAGGAGACTGGTCAGGCAATTGTCTTCTACACGAAATGGAAGTTTTACCAAAAAATAGTTCAACATAACATTTGCCACACTTCTGGTTTGTCTCCCTGTTGATGGTTGAAGTGGATAGCTTGTATGAACACCCATCTCATTTCCTCCCCTTTTTTCCTCCCTATTTTACCCACAGGAATCTAGTGAATGTCTGCTTCATAACTTTCTGAAATAGGCCAGCAAAAAAAAAATTGTTAAAAACCCTCCAGAAGACACTAGAAACGAACTTTGGGATTTTCTTTCTTTAAACAAATGCTTAACATAACAAAAACTGCAGTTTACTACAAGTAACCAGGAAAATGTAAGTGACACCACCTGTGTCCCAAATCCTTATAAACTTGCTAAATAGTAATTTCGAGATTATTCTAGAAAATATTAAGATTTTTTTAATACAAAATTAGTTATTGTGGGGATTTTGGGGGTTGGTTTTGTTACTCTGCATGATTTTCCACAGCTATAATCCCTTGGACTACTGCAAGCTTTGCACTTAGCATTAGGAAAAAAAAAATGCAACAAGATATTTAAAAGCAATCCTGACGGATGCTCAGTCCAACTTCAGAAAAGCACTTCCTACCCTCTCCCTCAACTCACATTTTCGTGTTTCATGTGCTTGAGCAGCCGCAGTTCCCGGTAGGTCCTCTTGGCGTGGATGATGGACTGGAACGGCCGGGACAGCTTCTTCACAGCCACACGCAGACCAGTTTTTGTGTCAAAGGCAGAACTGCAACAGAGTAAACAAAATTAACTGAATTAACTTTTTATCAATGCCTTCAAATCCACATTCATTCTGGACACAGTTATCTAGACACTGAGTCACAGGCAACACCATTTCTCCAATGAAAATGATTTCTAGGTCTCCTGGTTCATAACCTGCACGCCACCCAAAAACCCCACACATTTACACAACTGTTGGTTTCTGCAGAAAATGTTTAAAAGATGAGTCTTGTCCACACAGTAAAGGGAAATCTTGTAGAAAAAAAGATAAATGTTTATGACTTTGCTGCTTAAAGTGCTCTTAAACATAATTATGCACTAGAACTCTGGAGAGAAGAGTACTTGTAAATACTATCACTATTCCTAAACATACTTTCATACAACACATTTGATCACAAAACACTATGCTCAAAATACTAATTTTCAGGGTTTAAGTCCATACAAAAATCCAAGACTTGTGCCTAATAAAATCAGTTATGACTGTTGTTAATCATAATTGAAGCTGAAATTAAATTTCTTCAGTAAATCACATCCAATCCCCAAGTTCTGTTATACAAAAATGCATGTGAATAAATGATATACAGCTGTACACTATCAAAACTTGTCCCTTTAGTTAGAAACTCTGTACATACAAATAGTATTTCTTCTTAAGAGTCCATGAAGACTTATTTAATCCTACTCAGTAACTAAACATATATATATCCACACACACACATATATATATAATTTTTTTGTACTGTAAAATTATATTTTCTGAAGTAATTCCTTATGCAACTTATAAAGCTCTGGTCTGTCCAAAAGGAAGGAGGAGGAGAAAGAGAGGATGTGAAATCAACACTTGACTCAAGACAACAAATATGGGGAAAGTATGGAATGTAAAGAATCATACAAGGACAATACTGGTTGATTTTCCCGCTGTATTTATGATTCAGGTGAACTCCTGATTCCATTTAAAAGTGAGTATGCACTAGTTCTTGATAAACATCAAGCAAAAAGGAATGGTACATATTTATAAAGGTAAAGTGTGAAATACAAAGCTCAACTAATGAAGCTCAAAACAAATCACGAGTTGTCCTAGAATAAACCCACAACTGCATATGCAAACCACAACACCCACCCCACCAAAGGAGCTATTTGAAACGAATGTAGCTGTCATTTACTTTTAAAGCAACCACCTGGAATTAACCTGCAAAAAGACTCCTTATCTCAAATTTGCCCGGTTTCCAAGGAATTTGGTAAGTTAAGTTTATGAGGAGTAGAAAACACAACACCAGCACCCTTCTGTGACCGGTGACCCTGCCCCCAGGCCCTGCCAGGGAATGGAAAAACCCTCTATGCACAGTGGAAGAAGAGCATCTCCCTTTCTATAAAGGGCATCCACACAGTGGAAAGAGCTCTCTGGAAAACACACAGGAGTACACCAGGTCACAGGAGCAGCAACCTGCCAGAGCTGAATTACTCAAGCTACATCTCACTGGCTCAAAAAACACCCTTTAGCAACTGCTTCCACATACAACTTATCCTTTACACCTCAGCCTGGCAGACAAAAGAAGCCATTAAGCATTCACTTTTTTAATGTTGATTTCAAATAGTCAAGTTTTCGCACATCACTAGAAAAAAAAAAATCAATATTTGAGCGGTAATACTTCATGAAATGTAGAATTCAATTTTTTTTCGGCCTCAGGTAAAATTCATCATCTTGCAATACACAAATATCCTTAGTTTGGCCTGAAATTACATGCCAGTATTTTACTGATACACAAGGTGTTTTCTAGGACTTAGAGCAAAAATAAGAATAGTCATCGTCATTCAACACATGCTGTTATAAATTAGTCATGAATCTTCCCCAGTTTCCAAACCTTTCAGGTACAAAATGCAGCATATACCAGTAACTCTTTCATCTTGTAAAGAAGGGGATCCCCTGCATCTCAACCACCTCCACAGCTCCAGAGTCAAATTTCTCTCAAGGTTTCCAAAATGTTGAGATTTCAGAGCCACCAGACATAAGATAAGCTATTTTCAGGATTCAGATGAAATTCAATTTCACTTTTTTTTATGACATTTTTTCATTGCTTAACCTTTCATTGCTTAGCCTTCACTATGCTGTTGTAGCAGCTGTACAACCTCCAAGGGAATTGCAGTCAGCAGTCCTGGTTAAACAGTTCAATGCACAAGCCCCGGAAAGAAAATTCTGTATTACTGCACATTCACAATCTAGACTTAAAGTCAGAACACAAAGTTTGGTCATATTTGAGGCCTAAGGACTACTTCCACACAGATAAAATCATGCTGAGTAATTTTCTGCCAATACAGATAACTGGCTAATGGTTCCTGCAGAGCCACAGAACAGCTGTCAGCTGGAGAACATTTTAAAGAACACTAAGCTGCCTTTCATCACAGACTTAAAACAGCTGCATTACACTGATCATGTTTCAGCTAAAGAAACCCAATTAGGAAAAAATTTCACGATCCACAGTTTCAAATCCCTTTTAAAACAAGATCAACACAAATTCAGAATTTATCACACTTTTTTTAAGCTGTTACAGAGTACTGTGCAATGGCAAATGCATTGAATCCACCTCACCCTAAGCGAGCTAAAATTACAATTCTGATCTAACCTGAACTGAATCCAGAACACGGGAGGTAGAAGAAAACAATTATTTTAGAGACCCTATCCACTGATCCAAATTCGATCTTAGAAGTAACATTTAAAGCAGTCTGAGAACTGAAGTATGCATAAAGTTACTTATGAGCACAATTTATTTATATATTAAATAAGAATGTTAATTTTTATGCAAAGGCTGTTTTGATAAATATATGCTGCTCATTGCTAGTGCCTCTGCAAATACCCAAGCTAGCTGCATCCCTTTAGAGCTACCTCTGAAGTTAATTTATGGACCCCTAACCAGACAGAAAAACACAGCTAGTACCTGACAGTTCATTATTTACTTCAGTCACTTCTATACTTGTATTTCAGTCATTACCCTCCCCACACACTATAAAAGTTGCAAATATCATTCTCCTATGCTAAATTAGCTTCTGCTTCTAAGAAAGCTGTAATAAAAATCTCCATATAGGACACATGTGCTCATACTAATTTCCCTTCCTAATATCCCAAGTTCCCATACAGTCCAAACTCCTTGGCAGCACTTTCAGAGCTCTGCTCACAGCTTTTCTGTGCCTGCCCTTCTCCTACTCAATTCCCCCTTCCTCACACATCTTCTGCCAATCCTTCCTCTGTGGCTGCTTCATCCCACCCAGTTTTACAGTTCTGTTCCTATCACTTCTCACAGATCTACCACACCTTGCTGGAGGAGAGGCACCTGTCCTTCCTTCCAAGCACACACAAGCTTTGGAGGCACTTTTACACTTTGATAAGGGATTAGAAGAAATCCACGGAGGAACTGTTTCTACAAAGGTGATATTGAGGGTTATTTCACTTCCTCTGGAGCCTAATGTTTTAAAATTTCTTAAATCTATAATGTTTCTCTGGGAATTCTCAGTATCCAAGAAATTCAGACTCAGTACAACTGTGGGTTGAAATGGGAAGAAATCACAGGTTTTGGAAGGGCTGTATCACCTGACAGTCTACAAAGAAAAAAAAAGCTAAAAAAAATCTTATGCAAGATTTTGAGGAAGAGTAAGTCTTGGCTGTTCAGTTCTTTCCAAATTAATTAAGGCAATACAGACAGCCTGCAAAGCAATTAAACCAAGCTCATTATTTTACAAAGGCATCAATACAACAAAGAACAGCTGCTAAAAATATAACGATTAAGTAAACTAAGAATATCCTGAATGTGCTTCATACCATCTTAGAAACTGATGGCAAAAATTGTGAATACACCATTTTGCTTAGCTCAGAGCTGGCTGAACTGATGCCAGGAGTCGAGACTTCCCTCCAGCACACGCAAGAAATGAAGCAATCCTCCAACTAAAGTGTGAGTCACCAATCAATCTCATCTCTGTTCAGCAACTTCCCACTGCAACATGTTGTATTGTCTGGGTCCCTCTCCTCCTTAGGGGAAATATTACAAAATGGATATATCAGGAACCTTTTTTTTTTCCAATGTAGGCCTGGTTACAAAAGCATGCAAAAGACTGTGTTGTATAAATACACAAAACTGTTGCAAGAATGAATGAAACAGCCTTTCATACAACAGATGCCACAGCAATTGTTACATGACTTAGTAAGAATCAATCTGAGGATATGTGTAGATTTTTCTCAAAGTTTTGGAACTGAATCCCTATTTGTATCACTAACACTTCCAGTTTTTAAAAAACGCATCCTGAACAATACCTGAGCTGGCCACTTGAACCTCATTCTTCCAACACTGCACATCACCCTTCAGAAAATATTGCAATATTTGCTCTCAGCTCAGGCACATCTCAGGTGTCTCAGGCTGCCTGCAGAAAATGCCTCTCCCTGCATTCACTACCTCCACAAGAGTCAGGTTTGTGCATTAGGCTGTTCCAAGGCATACTCACAGCACATTCAAAGCAGCCCACAACAGCTCCACAGTCTAAGTGACTCATCTGCCAGCTTAATGCTTTCTTTTTTATTCATTTTCCCCTCCACTTTCTAGAGATTCCTCACTCGTTTTGACAACTAAAACAACAGCATTTGATTACACTTGAATATAATAATGCAGTGAACGTACATTGAAGTATGTTTAACCATTTTAAGGATTGCTAAAACACCACTATTTACTATCCCAACAGGGATACACCAAACTCCAAGTCTCAAATGACACTAGGTCACTTTTCACTGGGGAGAAAAAAAATCTCTAAAGGGACAGAGAATGGAGCAAGTCATTGCAGGAATACCCAAAATAATATGCATCACCGCTTGTAGCTAAATATAATAAATTTTAAAAAATAATAAACTACCATAAATATGCAAAGGTTTTTGTTGTTTTCTTTAATTTTTCAATTCTGACATACTTTCCATATCACTATATCTTTTCCAAAAACTATTTTTAGAAGAACATACAGGAAGCCATTAGCATGGACTGTAAAAAGAATCTCTGCCACATGTCTGAAATCGCTTCCAATACAAAACTGTTTCATTTGGTCTGAACAAAGTTGCACAATCTTTGAAAGTTTTGACACAGCAAAACAGGAAATTCATGAGGCAAACTCTTTAGTTACTGATTGTGAAAACAATCTTTGCAAGTATTACATGTACAATGGAGATTGTAGGGAGGGGGGAAAAAATGGGAGTGGGGTGTATGATGTAGGATCAACCTTAAAATACAAAGGATAAGGCACCAAGCAAATTAATTTCCCATTACATTTCAGGAGTTGCATAACTCTGTGACACTTACAGGGGTATTTATCAGCTGTGTCAACAAGGTCCTTCTTTCACCAAATGAAACCTGTCTATTCCCTTCCAGTCAAAATCATTCTATGATTATATTTTAAAAAACAACAACTAAAAAAACCACCTCAGCAAGTATACTGGTTATTCTTGCTACAAAATTGACCAGCCTGTTTTAATTTTATGAAATGCAAGCATCTGCACACTTCAATCACGACATTTTAAGAAATGCATGTTACTTAAGCTCAACTTACCAACAATTTTATAACAGGTTAAGATCAGCTGAGAGTATTTCATTAAAATTGTAGCACATGCAACGCAACTTATTTTCTTTACTAGCAGAATGCAGCATGCATCCCTCCTTATAATAAAAATTATATTCATAACTTAAATTTGCATACTATGCTAATAAAAACACATGCATGCCTGCTTGAACACAACAGCAAAGCAGCTATGTAATTATGCACCCGTATTTCAAAATTCTGATCGCACTTTGACGGAACCAAAGAACACGGAATAAAAACCAGAATGCTCATGTGGAAGATGTTTCTTAGTCAAAGGAGGCAGTAATCTGTGAACACTTTACTAAATTACTGCTGAAGTCTAGAGTCAAACTGATTCAAATGCTACCTTGTCTTCAAGCTTAAGCAAAGTATGCAGCTCCATTTATGTTTAATGATCCACCATACTTCAGCAGAGAAGCTACAAATTAAGGACGTATTGCACCTCACACACGTAGCCTGGTTTGTTCCTGTTAGGTAAGCATTAAAAACTAAACTCTTCAAGCTCCCTGTATTTCTGCAGGTCTCATAACAGGACTTTACTCTCTCTAGGAGCACACACTGCAGTAATTCTTTTGCAATAAAACGAGTCTTCCTGTGTTCATCTATTATTGCCAAGAAAATATCGGTGCTTGTAAATCCACTATAAGAAGTCAGGGATAGAAAAACAGCCCTCATAGCCTTCTCTCCACTTCTTGCCTATCAACAAATTCCAGATGAAAATACAATTGCCTCAAATATAAACTATCCTTCGGGTGCAGAAAGAAACTGGGACAAGAGCTGCCAAGCCCTCAGCTCTGCAAAGCCAGCTATGGGGGGCTTACCAGGCTCCATCCCTCTGCACTCCCCACCTACTGACTGCAAGAAATCACACTGAAATATGCCCATATGAGATCATTCAGGGCGG
>VZRO01004839.1:379979-422755 GCA_013397915.1 Daphoenositta chrysoptera | reverse complement strand
TCGCGAGAGCTGCGCTGAGGGCGGCGGGGCCGGGCCCGGGCCGAGCGCGTCCCGCTTCCCTCAGCGAGCGCCGCGCTTCTCCTTGGGCTGTTCTGGAAGTAAAAAGGAAAATAGATAAGAAAGCTTAGCTAGGGCAGCACAGGGTAGTAGCAGCCTGCTGGGGTGTATCTCAGCCCTAGTGCGCCTGAAGCATGGCAAGCTTCTGTTCCTGTAAACTTCTCAAGGATGTTTTGTTCCCTTCCAGGGCTGTCAAGCCAGGAGTGATGGAGAGAGCTTACTCGCCCTGCACAGATTTCCCAGTGTCCTGATCTTTCTCTGTGTTTTTGGAGGATAAGCTGCTTCTCAATACTTCTTAAAATGCCTTGCAATATCAAAGATATACGTGTTTGTTTTCAAGTGCATGCATAAGTCTCGAGTCCTTAAGTGCAGCAGGTTAAGCTAATTTTGGAGTGGAACCCATGATGTCTTCACCAGGTAGTAAGTACAGAATATCACAGCAAATAATTAATGTTAGGGATTTGTGTTCAAGGCCGCTTAGCTTTTGATCTCAAGGTTTAGAAATACGAATTGTTGGCAATACCGTGCAAGATAGACACATTCTTAATGGGTTATAGAAGCTTGCCTTTAAAACATTTGGCTTCCCGTGTCAAAACCTTCTCTTTCTCTACCCAAAGTGGTACCCTGTCCTATGCCACTAACTGGCCTGGCTTTATCAGGTGCTGTGAGTCACTGAAGCCCACAGGAGTAAACAGTTAAAAGTTACCACTGCTTGCATCTATAAAGTAACTACTTCTTGGTGTGTGAGTGTTTTTAATCCCTTTAATTAGCAAATTCTTTTGCTTCCTGTTCGTTTTGCTAATTGCCTTGAAAAGAGGTGATTGTGCTCAGGGATGTCAGACACACCTCGCTCTCTCTGTGGTTTGGAGTGACTGGGGCACGTGTAGGTGTGCAAGACAGTAAATACAATGCTGGAGTCCCTGCTGTGGTATCAGAAGAAACAGGTCTCATTGATCTTAGTTTTGTTTCTTTGTTTCGACTTTGGTTTTGAGTTTGGTTTGACTATGAATATCGCAGTTTTCTTTCTGAATCTCTTTTTGGATCCAGATTGGACTCTCAATGGTTATGGATGTGTCTGCTCTACAAATTCCTCCTAAGGAAGTAAACACAGAATCTCTGATTCATCATTTATCTGGGCTTTGTTTCAGTGTATACTGAAACTTAAACTGTTGTTTTGAGACCATGACAGGGCTTGAGACTCAAGACTGAGCCACTGGGTGAGGTTCTCCAAGGTGTGGTGAGCTAATTTATCAGCTTGCTGCTGCCAAAAGGGACAGGACCACACAGGGAAAAGCAAGCAGGAGAGCCAGCCTTCTCTTTCTGGATAACTAGCTCTTTCATCAGCTTAGCTATGTGTAGTACTGAAGCCTAAAACTATGAGTTTTGTCCAACTTACACTGCTGTAAAGTAATTTTCTGGTGATAAATGCAGGCAAACAGAGCTGTGGTTTGAGTTGCTGTTGTGTTTTCTGGTTTTCAGTAACCATGAAGACTTGCCAACAAAGTTACTTTCGGTAATAGTGAAATCCTTTAGATTGTGCAAAAGCCTTCTATTCCACCACTGTCTTTTTAGATCTTAAAAAGTGTAAGAAGGAGATAGGATGAAATTCTGGAGTCAGAAAAGCAAAATCACTTGATGGAAAGGGTTGAATTGTGTATAATTATGACATGTGATGTAGAGTTAAGAGTCTGTCCACCCAAAATTATGTGATGGAATAAAATAGGTTTTGCCCAGAGTTCAGAGGGAGAATTTTGCTAATATGGGAAACTTTATCATTGCACTTGATGTTTTATAAGAAAATCTCTTTTATTTCTTCCTCCAAGTCATTTTTTTAAAGAAAAATGTCTGCCTTGCTTCCTCATGATCTTTTCCCTGTTTCTTTGCCACTTCCCTACCTCACGTGTTTTCTCTGTTCTCCATTTTGTATCCACTTGTCAGCATAGCCATTCTTGACAATGAAGTTATGGAGAGGAACACAGCTCTATGATATTAATGTTAGTGTGAGTCCCCACAGTCACTGTTCACAGTTCAGGTATGCCAGAAGCCTCACTTATATTTGGTTTGTAAATCAAAAATATCACCAACATTGCCAGGGAATTAAAAAGGGGAAGAAGGAGCACTGGGCGGTGGGGTTAGTCAGAGTTTAGCTACTGGAAATTCTGATTCAAACACATACATGGGAAATAAATCATGTAGGTCAAGTCCTGATTTGACCCACTTACTAAATAACGTAATACAGGAAACATTTGTCTGGTTTTGGGGAGGTGGGATAGGTTTGTTTATTTTTGCTTCCTAGCTGCAGTGTTTATATGATTTTCTTCTAGGTCAGAACAGGCGGAATCAAAATACCATCCCCTCTTTTTCTGCAGTGTTAATTAGGTCAAGTAATTGATGTATCCAGGGCTCTGGGCTTCTCCAGTGACAGGCTATCATGTGAAGAGCACACAGAGTATTTGTGATTCATGTGAGTGGAATGCAGGGGCACAGAGGTGCCTACCTGGGATTGACGTTGTGTGCCAGCTCTGTGGCCTGTGCAGGTGCCTGCAGAAAGCAAACAGAGCAAACCATGGTGGAGCTGCATGAGGTCACACAAAAGCACTGCAGAGACAGATGTTGTAAAAGGAATTGTTTATCTGTTCAGCTTCTCCTGTGGAAGGTTCACAAAGATCACACTCAAGACATTCCCTATCCTAAACTGGCTGTTTTCATCCTGGTTCAAAGATTGGATCTTGAGGGATCTGAGTGTTGGTGTGTTTCAGATTCCTCAAGGTAAGCAGAGAGAAAAAAATACTCAAGCTTATGTTTTGTATATCATGGTTTTCATAATCTGTCTCCTGTGTGGGTTTCTGTTCTTTCTAATGTCATCAGGTTATGTGGGAGCTTGAAGCTTGGAAGTTCCTTGAGTCATTAACAATTTATTTGCATATTTGCAGGAAAGTAACTTTCCTATAATCAGATATTACATGGTATCATTTCAAGGACAGTACTCAAAATATAAAGTAATAGCAGCATTTTTTTTCTTCCTCAGTCCCCTTCTACTCCACCATAACTAAACCCCAGTAGGCAATCTAATATTTTTGTTCATGTTTTTGTAGTCCTGGACTGAAATAGTGGAGAATGGAGGAATGTATTCCCTTTGTTCTGAAGAGGCAGGAAAATTGTAGACTTAGCACTTGAGATAAATATACTTAGCACTTGAGAAAAAGAAAATCAGCTTAGTTATATTGTCTGGAGATCAGCCATGGAGTTTGATGCAGTAATATCAGTATAGAAATGTGACCTAGGTTTCTGGTGAAGGCAGAAGCATTTAACTACACCAGCAATACACGTCACAAGGCTTCACCATATCCTGTCTGAAGAATTCTCTCCTGGGACAAATTGCCTTGTGTGAAGAGCTGCAGGTGAATTATTTTTGGTGGATGGCCAGCACTGTGAGTATACACAATTCAGACCCCATTTTAAGGCAAAGCTTGAGTTCAAATGATGGATCCTTTGTGTACTGATGGTGTGCTCTGGGCTAAATCTGTTAACATGTGAACAGCTCTAAGTTTTGCTGCTGGGCATTTTGTGGGTTTTGGGTGTGCAGTAACAGCAAAGTGGCTCCTCTGAATTCTGTTCCTCCTGGCTGTTAAATTGTAGCAATGATGTGATGGCTCATTGGAATATTAATATTGGTATTAAATTATCTGTAATGTTTTCCACTGGGCTCTTCTAATATTGTTTTCATTTTTTGCCATTTAGATTTTGATTGCTTCCAAGCAGTTTCTAGATGGAAGCCACAGTACTGCAGTGCAAAAAGTGTAATGGTAAAGGATTTTAGTGAACTTTACTGTGTAGAGTTTCTTACTGCAGAGGAAACTGAATCCTGGAAGTTTTTGGACTGAAAGACAGGAAAAACTGAAGGCCCAAATGGTATTGAGTAATTTTCAAACCACATATGCTTCCCTACATTGTTCTGGACAGTGGATTCATGCCAAGCTCCTCTCAGCTCTGTTCAAAACAAGTAATGTAAAACCCATGAAAAGCATAGCCCTCATTTCCAGATTCAATTGGCTCTCCTGTGGCAGCCTTGATTTAAGATGAAATGGATTCCTAGCTATTGGCACCATGAAAGGTCTCCACTGAAAACTTAAAGAGATTTTTTTATTTTGTCTTATTCAGCAAAGTTCCAAATCTTCCCTTCCTACCACAATGACTGCAGAGTTTAGCACCAGGGGACAAATCAGACGTCAGAATGTCAGCATGCAAATTACGAGTATTCACATTGCAAAATAAATATCCTGCTGAGAGAAAGTCCAGTCAATCCTGATCCTTTTCCCTTACAGGTGTGCAGTGCCATAACATTGTTCCCACCTACAGACACAAGGCTTCTGTGCTCAGCCAAGCACAAATCCCTGGACGTGGGCTGTGAAGTGAAAAAAGCACCTGCATTATGGCCAAATATTCTACCTATATCTCTAAAAACCCACAGAAGTCAGAGTTTAAAGGCCTGTCTATAATTTTTATGGGCAGTCTGAGGTTCTCACTTGACGTAGTTGCAACAACTACAGTTCTTTTGCACGCAGCAATGTTCTAATGTTCTTCCCAGCTAGTGGGATGCCACGATGTTTTCCTGGCAGGGCATGCTGCAGAAACCCAGGCTGCTCTCCCACTGCACTGAATTTGAGGATACAGATCCCCAGACATGCACATTATCGTTGCTGATGGTGCAGTGTGCATATTCTTGTGGTTTTATTCCATATCCCCTGCTCTGTTGTGGTTTTATTCACATGCTACTCTTGTGCAGAAGTAGCTGCAGAAGACATAAAGCAACTGAGGAACCTCAGTGTCATGTAGAGCATGGCAGGAGCATTTGCTAATATGATGCAAGTGTGTCACTCTGCACTGGGAAGCTTGGAGGAAGGACCAGATAAACCACTTGGGTAAGGGCATAGTCTGGGGACATTTATTCTGCTCTAAAAAATAGTGCAAGGCTGGTTGTGGAAAGACGAGTCTATCTTGGCTTAGGCCTGGCTCAACAACCCCTTGATGGTGCTACTCTCACTGTGTTTTCCACCCCAAATTAGAAAAGTGTGGAAGAAACACGGAAAGGGGGAAGATGCTCAGTAGTGTCTTGTTTTTGAACTCTTGTTTTAGTGTCTTTTTTTGAACTCTGGGGGGGTTGGTGGGGTCCTCATTCAGACTGATGGCAGCTACTGCTCAAGGGAATACAATGCCAGCCTGCACATGTGCTTCACTGTGGCTTTCCAAATCCAGCCATGTCTTTGTCATCCCCACATGAAGGAACCTGTAGGGACCAGAACAGCCTGCCAGGTGTGAGCACACACCTTTCTAGAGCCAACAGCACGAGTCACTCTGTACAGATAGGGGATGACAGATAGGCTCCCTATAAATTGAGATTATAATCTTCTCTGGTGTGTTAATGTTCTGTCTTCTTTGAGGTAGGACATTGCTGTGCAATGCTTGCAGAGGGGGGACTCTCCCACACTTGGGGTCTTTCATCTCAACCTTAACCTTGATCACTTTTTCAGCAAAGGCTGAAGTTTTCCCCTCTGTTGTGTTATCACAAAATCTTGTGTTAGTTTCTCACATGGAACTCTTTGCAGAACAGGCAGATGTCCTAAATATCTGATGCTTGTAGAATACAGCAACAATTACAAATATGAAAAGGATTTTTCTGTCTTCCAAAGTTGCACACACACATACCTGCCTTTCCATGAAAATATCCATAATCCGATGCCGAAGGGCCCAGCTCTTGGGAATGCTTTAAAATGTCCTAGAAATTAAAACCACAGCAGACATGGCTCAAGCTCTGGTCCCAGCTGATCACCGTGACTCCCTCTGTGGCTCCCTGACAGGAGTAGGGGATCAGAATCCCAGACAGACACCAGATGGAATATATAACGTGCTTGTGACAGAACTGCAAGCAGTTTTGAGGAGTTTGTGCAGAAAAATTCAAGTTGCCAGAGGTTTATGTCCAAAAAGGAGACAGAGGAGTCCTGTAACTTTATTCATAAACAAAGGGAGAGGTCATGGGGCATTTCTCCATGGGGTCTCTCAGACTGTTGGAGGACACAGCCTCCTTTTTACCCTAATTTTCCTGGCCTCATCAGCCTCTCTATTTCTCCATTGGCTGAGGCACTTGGAAGGTATTTCCCGAACTGCCTCCTGTATGTCCCCCTTAATATGCACCCCCCTGTACAACATGATACATGATCATTAGAATTAGCTTCAAGTCCACCCTGGGCAGAGAAGGTAATACTCATAACCCTAATAAGTCTTAGTTATTTTTCCCAAAGTTCAGGAGTTTAGCATGACCTTGGCTGAGCAGCAGTTTATGTCAATTAGTAACATTTTCTGAAATTGATGGTTTCTCCCATTTCTTCCTTATCTACAAGTCTGTGGCCTCATCTACTAGCAGATTTCACACAATCTGTTTGTGAACGTTCATCTTACTCCTTTCAAGTTAAATAGTGTTGAGCAAAACTGCAGATAGTAGAACCTACAAAAATTCCTAGGTGAATACATAACCACCTTAAACACGGGTATTTGTTCAACGCATGCAGCAAAACGCCTGAACGGCCCAGTAACTGCGAAGGTTTTTTTCGTGGCCGTTATTAAATGAATTATTTAATACTAAGAATCTCTGAGTCTCATGGGCGTTGCATTCTGCTCGGGGCACACGATACGCATCGGTTCAGTGAAAGGCTTTGAGCGCCGAGAGGCGGCTGCGGGAGGCCGGCGGGTGCGGGAGATCAGCGGGTGCGGGAGGTCGGCAGGTGCGGGAGGCCGAGCGGAAAGGTGAGCGCGGCGCGGCCTCCATCGCCCCGCGGGGCCCCCGCAGGGCCCGCCGCCCTTCACGCCTCTCTCTCCTTCTCTCCCCCAGTGCTGGCGCTGCAGGCCCGGAAGAAGCGGACCAAAGCCAAGAAGGACAAGGCCCAGAGGAAGTAAGTGCGGCCGCGCTCCCTTCGGGCGGCATCTCCCGCCGGCACCGCCGCCTCTTTGTTCCCCCCGGCCCTCCCCGCGGGGAAGGGGCTGCGGGGCCCGGCGGCCCGGAGTGCGCTGGGGGCCGGGGGAGCGAGCGAGCCGCTGGGGCCGGGCGGGTTTTTAACGGGAGCTCACCGAGCGCACGCTCCGGGCGCGGGCGGGAGCGCAGCGCGTGGCCCCGGGGGCCGTTTTGCCGCCCGGCTCTGGCCGCCGGTGCCTCGCCGGGTCCGGTCACGGCTCGTTGGGCTGGACGGGGAACGGGAGCCTCTGCCTTCCCTGCTTGTCGCCGGAACCCGGCCATGGAGCTGCGGTAGTGCTTAGGGACGGGGCTGGGGGTGGTCTGCCCTTGCATCTCCCTTTGGCCCCGGGGGGAGTTGTCAGCGTTCCCTCTCTGCATTCCCCGGGGCACTTCAGTAACTGCCGGATTTAGGAACCAGCTTCTCTTGACTCTCTTCCCCCTCTGGACTGTCTTTCCCCCTGAGCTTTTTTTTTTTTTTATTTTTTTTACATCTTGCCGAAAGAATGCCGTGGTGTGTTGTTTACTTCGTTCTCTAACTTTGATGCTCTCGTGTGGCTTCTCTCCTCCCGCAGGAATGTCACGAGTCTCTATGTGTGGGGAACTTTGGGAGGCAGATGTAAAAATTACAAGAACTCTACTAAATACTGAACAATGGCTTTTAGCAGGCTGCACGAAGTACTGTGTTCAGTGCTGCTTGTAGATTCCTTTTCTAGAGAAAGGTGAATTAAATCCCGGAGCTGGTTCTGTGTGCTCCATAAAATGCAGCTTATTTCTGTAAAATCTCTGGTACCTCAGGATGTTTTTTACTCGAAGGTGCCCAGGAACCAAAGATAGTAAGTAAGGTTAAGGCATTGAGGGTGGGAGTTGGAGGGTTTTTTCTTTAGGCCTAGAGTAATGCTTTCTCAGTCACTTCCTCAGACACATCACAGGGATTTAAAATATTTTTTTCTTGTTGCCTCCAGCCAAGAGTCAGTGGTTTTGAGATGGCGCTTTTGAAGAGTGAGGAGCCTTAACCAAAGTATTTGGGAGATGTGCATTATGGTTCCGTGCTGTTCCATACATGTCCCTGGTATTTCTTGAAGGTAGCATTAGGACAATTTTTGAAATGCTCTCCTCCTTCTCTAATTTCTGTATGAATAATCCATTGTTTAGTCCTATATGTGCTATGGTTTTTTTTTTTAGTCTCTAGCTGCAGACCAGCAATACTGACACTGCCAGGAGAGTCCACAGTGCAGCAGGGAAAACTGATTTCTGTGTAGATTTCAAGGTTGCTGAACGATAACTTTCAGAGCTGGCATGTTAGGGTTTTTTCATAAATCTTTTTTTAACCACATATTCAGGACAGGTTAAATGCACTGCTGGTTAGCTCTTGATTTTGCCACTAACCTTGATCTGAGTGCAGAGCCATGCTATTAGTCAAAGGCTGTGTTTATATTCTTACACTGCATGCTTCAGCTCTGTTCTCTGGTACCATAAGCTTAGTGGATTGTACCTCAGAAATTAAAAAAACTTGCATGTGCTTTATTCTGTACAATCCACAACATTTATTCTATTTAAATACAAAGCTGCTCTACTTAAATCTTCTAAAATAGGCTTAACTGGGTTGTTTATGACTTTGCATAAAATCTATACTTGAAACCACATGGAATGTACTTTTAATAGCTGATGTTCCATGATAGTTTAGATCACACATGTAGTTTTTTTCTGTAATATATTTTCTTCTATACATTTGCAGTAAAAAGCATGAAACAATGATTTTAAAAGGTTGAGTTCAGTATTATGAATTATTATGAGTAAGTTTAAAAATGGAGAGAATGTTCTGAAGGGATTTAAAACAATTCAAAATATCTTTCATTTTAGAAATTAACTTCACTAGCTTTAAGTTTACCTATAAACCCAATAACATTAAAAACAGAATAAAAGAAACCACTTGGAAAGGTTAAAAGAAACTGGCAAGTTACTTATTTTTTTTTCATCATCCAGTAGTTAACATTGCTATATGTTTGGTTCAGACAAGACCAGTCTAAGCTGATGATTTACAGAAACACCTTGGAAATACTAATGATGGTTCTGTGTGTAAGCTTTTTTATAGGAAATGAATACATGATTTTGCAATTAATATATATTTCTATAGGAATGTCACCACGTTCCTAATTTTCTGCAAATTCAAGATGATCCTATTTCTTTCATTCCGTCCTGTCATAAAAGTTTAATTTTACATCAGTGAAGCAGAGAATGCATTTATTCTAACTCTCTTCTGTAGGAAGAGAGCAGTCAGAGTTTCTTGTAATTCTGAAGGTGAGACACCTGTATTTTCCCAATCCAGTAAAACTACCCCAAATCTCTCAGTAATCTGGAAGATTGGTTAAGCCAGCTGTCTCAAATGTTTGCTCGGGAAGCTTCTACTTGCCTTGCCTGCTTGTTGGTTCATTTCTGCCACTGTCGAGTTGGAGAATGGCTATGTACCTTTGTTCAGGTCCCATTTCTGTGAGGAGCAGGGCAGGGACAGTGACAGGTGAATGCCCTGGAGGGACAAAAGGCAAGCTCAGATACAGGGAGATCCTGAGTTCTAATATTGACTGTCACTCATTGCTTTGTGGCCTTGAGTGAAGCACTGATTTCAGTTTCTTAATTTCACTTATTTTCCATCAAAAAGCCAAGGAATTTGAATTAAAATTGCTTTAATCTGTTTTTGGTAAATGAGAGGCCTTTTCCTTAGTGTTGAGAATGTCAGGAGATCCACACATCAGAAGTAGTTGCTAACAAAAGTTTGGTAGGTAGGTTCCTGCAGTTTGTGTTGCTGCCCAAAGGTAGCTTTTCTCAAAAGTTATCTGGGGAAGAATGTGATGTATTAATTTTATCATTTCTCGAGGTGTGAGTATCTTGGGTGCTCACAGTCAGTTGATTCCCGAAGGCACTCAAAAAAACCTGTATTTAAAGAAGGAGTCTGTAGGCTTGCAAGCTTTTTTTTCATATCAGAGCTTTAGTAAGTTCAACTGTAAACTGTCCAGATAGCAGTATCTGGTGAGGTGCATTCAGGTAGTTGGTTTTACCCAATTCTGCATTTTTGACAAGACTTTTGCAGTTCTTTGGAGCAGTTACTCTGTCTTTGGAGTTCATTATAGGTGGACAGATGTGTTGGATGTAATACTTGCCCTGCTCCTGAGGAGGGAAATGCACAGTGCTTTCCTGGGAACACTTCTTTTACTAGTTTTCCTTGTATTCTATGGAATTACAAACACAATTCTCTGTGTTCTGGTGTTTCATGAGCTGTCCTGGATGGGGATGTGCCAGGAGAAGGGTGTGATGGGTGTGCTGGGAGCATTGTGATGCCTTGGTGCAGCAAGGTGGTGTCTGTTCAGGAAGCAGAGCAGCCCAACAGGAGATCATCAGCTGGGTTTTTTTGGGTGGGAAGGTTGCTTTGAGTTAACTCCTGTTCAGAAGAGATGCTGAAGCACAGCTTCTGTCTGCTTCCATTTGAAAGAGACTCGTGTTCATAGAATCGTTGAGGTTGGAAAAGCCCTCCAAGGTCATCGAGTCCATCCTGTGACCACTCCCCACCTTGTCAACCAGAGCAGGGCACTGAGTGCCACTTCCAGGTGTTTCTTGAATATCTCCTGGGATGGTGACTCCACCACCTCCCAGGGCAGCCCATTGCAATGGTTAACAACCCTTTCCATGGAGAAATTCCTCCTGAGAATTCCTTCTTGATTTCCATACTCTGTGAAAGTGCACTCTGTGAACAAAAGCCTAATACACAAGGCAAATCTGGTATTTACTTCAGAACTGTGCTCCTGTTTGAAAATACAGGCTTCTGTTTGAACTAAAATATAAATATAGTTGTACTTTACTGATGTCTCTGGCAATTTATAATGGAATTGGGCACTTGTGACTGTTAGATCAAAACTGCCAGTAAAATACTGTGGGTTTTTTCTGTCTATGTTTTGTGTTGCAAGGCCTTAGAAGTGCAAACTGTTTTCTTTGTCCTAGGAGAAAATTACTCCTTTAGTTACTGCTGAGATTAAGAGCCAGAATTTAAAAACTAGTCTGAGACACCCATCAAGATTCAAAGCAGTTAAAGAAACAGGCAAGAGAAGAAGAAAAGAAAAATTTGTATATTACAGCTCATTTCTCTGAAATTAAGAAAATAACTGTACTACATAAAACTAGACTAGAGGTCTCTATAATATGTAGGTGGTAGCTATTTCAGTGGCAGGCCCAAATGATAATAGTGTTTCATCAAATTCAGTGTTTGAATATGTTTCAGGAGAAGTTGGCCTATTCATGTATAAAACCACTAGTTCTTTGTAAGGGGTGTTGAACCAATTGTGCTTCAAAGCAGAGCATTTTATTACTGCAAGCATGAATATCTACAAAAGTAGTGGCAGCCATAAGGTATGTGGCTTGTTCTGAAAAATGTGCATGATCTGAATTTCTTTCTGCTAATTCTGCCTGCACTGGTGAATTTAATAGTTTCTTACAGGCTTTGCTCAGTGGGAGATATTTTTTCACAGGACTTTCAATAGATCCTCTGTCTCCCTCTACTCCTGCAGGGAAGCAGTGGCAGAGCTAAGTTAGTCTTGCTTTCTCCCCACTTCTTCCCAAATGCCTGCAATATTCATTATTTTCAAGAAGCTGTTTTATCATTACCTGAAAATTTCTGGCAAGACTCTTGACATGCAGTGAAGCCTCACTTCTTCCTGCTTTTTAAAATTGCTCTGAAGAGAGACACAGTTGGTGGTTTTTCCATCTGTTCAGTCTGGGGAGCAGAAAATTCTTAGTAGGATCTGATAGTTTCCAGTTTGTTTTTGTATTGTATCACTTCTGTCTTTTAGGAGCCACAGAGTTCTGACAGCTCTCTCAGGTTCTTCCTCAATTTGTTCAAAGCTTTGCCTGGGATCAGGATCCTGGATTATGTTTTCCTCACTTGTCTTCCTTAAGTATTTTGAACATAAGTTTAAGGTAGAGTCAGAATGCATTGCCCTCGTAATTTTTTCATTCAAATACAGAAGTGATTATCAGACCATGACAGGACACGACTGAAATCTGCTGGTTTCCATGGAAGTCCCTTGGTTTGTGATAGCTGGAATAGCAGACAGTTCTACAAACAGCTTGTTAAGTGCTTGTGTGGAGGAGTGGGGATGGGAAGCAAGAAACTTGATTGCCTGTTATTTGTGTTTTAATACTGTTCTCCTGTGAAAGCCAGTACTTGTCTTCAAACTGAGCTCCCACAGATCTGCTAATCAAAAGTGTCTTGGTGCCTCTGAGTGCTGTTATTTAAAAATTAAATGTTTGACCATCTCCAGTCTTCTTTTAAGCTCTTGGCAGTGGTATTCCTGTAGCTCTGGGATGAGTTCTGTATAGCAGCAAGTATTGTGGATCTGCCCTACTGATAGAAAACACCAGTTATTTATTCAGAAAAATAGAGATGCAACAGTGAATAAGTTGCAATAATCATAAAAGAATGTGGATTGTACACTCATAAGTCCCACACCATCTGTAATTTATAATTCCCCAAAAATAGGTGGAATTTCTTGAGCAGAAAGGTCAGCTGCATACAAGCAGGAAAACACTTTCATCATTTCAGACCTGGATTCATCCTGGAGGTTGTGTGTAATCAGTTACCATATTCATTGAGCATGAGGTTTGCCAGCAGATCTGCGTGTGAGCACGTTGGAGGCTGGCACCAGCAGCACTCATTCTCACTAGATGTGCCTTAACATGATTTGGAAATTACAGGCACACTAAGAAATAGTAATGAGATGCAGCCTGCAAGCATTCTTCCTTAAAGAGACATTGTCTCCATGCACAGATGTGAAAATGCGAGAGGGATTTTAAATCCTGCCTTTTCACCATGCCATATGGAGCTTTTTCTCAAACGAAAACACGGAATCCTTAAGTGAGGTCTTGCTGTAGTGGGTGTAGAGCCCAGGAAATCATTGGCTGGATGGTTGAGATGGAAAGAAGAGTCTTGGGGTGTGTTTGCAGTACCTTTATGTGTGGTGCCTACAGTGGGAGCTGGATTCGTCATTCGTCCTGCATTCACTGAATTGAGTTCTGCTCGGGGGCGTTTCGTGTGTGTAATTTGAGCTCACCAATAAGGGGTGACACTGTTTATAAAGACTGTGTTGCAGGCGACTTAAAATTAGGAAAGCATTTCCCTTCAGTTTCCTGCAGATGGGCGTCATCTTTGCAAATATCAAGGGAGAGGAAAACAGAGAGAGAGAGAGAGGAGTAAGGAGAGTATCTTTTTTTGTTAGTATGTATTTAAGGATGATGGGTGTGACAAAAATGATTTGGCCTAAATGTATGTTGCCTTCCTTACTTGAGGGTGGAAGGACTCTGCTTTTGTATCTATTCAAGGCAAGTAGTTATGGACAGTATTTCTGCTGTTTTAGGGACAAGGAAGAATACATCTTTTCTGTCCAAAATAGAGTTTTGAAGTCACTCTTAATGCTCTTGAATAGGAGAACCAAACACCTCCTTTCAAGTGTTTTTTTAAACCTAAGTTACTGGAGCACAGAGAACTCGTTCAGAGTTTGATGGTGAAGTTGAGTGTGGACACTTGGCTGTGTGTCTGGTCATTTATAGAGGCCACCCTTCCTTCACTGCAAATCTATAAGAACCCACATTGTGTGGCTGAGATTTCTTAATCATTTTTTGCCTTACTTTTAGTGTGTGGACCAGATAAGTGATTCCATTAAAAACTGGCAGGAGAATTCCACAGTGTTTTTCCAAATTGCTTTAACACCTTCTGTAAGGAACAAGTGAGTGACTCAAATCTTAGCTCCTGCAAATAACTCTTTACCATCCCTGCTGTGCATTGCAGGGGTTGGGTGCTATCTTCAGTGAACATGGAGCAAAATCTTGTCTACAGTGGAAAATTTTGAATGTTTTTAGCACCTTTTCTAATACGAAGAGGTTTGGCAATGCTAAACTATTAAAAGTATATTCAGACTTCTGTAAGCTTTTAAGGTGAAAATATTACAGATATACAACCAGATGAAGAGAATTCTTTAAACCTCTTGCTTTAAAAGTGCAGGGGCGGTTTCAGTGTGTCTTTCACTAATAAAGTCTTCCCTAGGAGATAAATCTCTAAATTGTTACTTGCTATGTCACGTTGTTGCTGACTTGTTTCCCCTATCACTTACATAAACCAGCAGGATAAACAGGCACAGGAAATGACTGGAATTGTACATTGTTGGAGGATGATGTTAAGTGCCCGCTGCTGTAAAAAATACAGTACAACTTTTTAAAGAAGATTTGACTCCTCCTGCTTGCTTTGTCATTTTAAGCATAAAGGATAAGTTTTTCTTGTAACTCTGGAAGGGGAGGTGTGGAATCACTTCAGAAAATTCATTTTTCCTTTGAACGCCCTTTCTCTGCTGCGTGATTGTGCTGGAATTCCTCTATCAAAAGGGTTACTCTGTCGACAATTACCATGATCCTTGTCTTCATCCCAGCTTTGAATCCACTGGGCTATTGAATAGGCAAATAAAACCGGCTGGTTCAGGAAGATGAAACAAAGTATCTGCCTGAATTCCTAATTTCATTAGAGGGAAGAAGAGACATGTAGACATCAAGAGGAGGGGATGAATCTTTATGCTCACCCCCCTGACATGACTGAATTTGCAGGAAGATCAGCTGAGAGCAAGCCCCAGCCTTGCTGCACGGCCCTTCACCTGCAATGCAGTGCTGGGCAGCTGCAGCTGGGTGCTGGAGGCAAATCCCTCTTCTCCTTCACTCTTGCACAAAGCTCTGCTGCATTTGAGGAGAACCAGCCCCTCTGCCTGCTGCTGATGTCCCCCTCCTTCCCCAACACTGGTGTCTGATTTTTGATGGCTTTTTCGAAAACTATTGGGCTGTCTTCGGGAATATCTTTATCCATGGGAGGCCGTGCTTCTTGCAGGTAGGTGCCCCTCTCTAATTTTGTCTCGTGAATTTGCAGTTCTTCAGAGAATAAGGACTTTTGGGAGGGTCTCTCTAGATGTGGATTCACATGAATTCCATAGAAGACCTAGCGTTTTGCCTTAGCTTTGCTGTTCCACGTTGTTTTTCTTCAGTAAAAATATTGCTATATAGTTGTAGAGAGACCCTGCAGATCCAGTTCATTCTGGTGATTAATTAGCACAATGAGAGAGCAAAAGGAAAAGGTGATCACGGTGTTCTTCTGTAGATCAGAGGTGGCTCTAAAAAAAAAGTACCCTAGAACACTTGCTTTTTAATGTGTAAACAATCATTTAATACAGGGTTTTTATATACTTTTTCTGCATGTTGCAATTTTGACAACAGCTGTTTCAGCTGTCATCTTTAAATACTGGGTATGGATTTTTCTGCTGTCTTTAACAGCCTTTTGTGCCTTTTAGAGTACTGTCTTTGTGAGCAAAGCAGACAGATGAGGCTTGTGCTTTTGTATATAATTTTTTCTTAGGTATTAATACGTATTCTGCAGTGATTAATTCTGTCTTAATCTGTATCTTCAGCTGACATGGTCATTTCAGAGGAAGAACAGGGTGGTGTGTAATAACATCAAACAAATTTTCACAGGGAGGCAAAGGAATGAGATCTATTTTGGAGGTGATTTCATAAAGAAAATAGCACTGTAGAGACGTGTGTGACCTGAATATGGCTTTCCTACATTAGTTGGTATCATAGATTCTAATGTAGAAGTGAAACGCTTTTGGCTCCCCAGGAAAGACTGAGCTGCAGACTCCAGGGTGTGTCGTGTGTGAGACTGCCAGCAGCAGGATTCGTCAGCCCCTTAGGAGGGGCACAGAAAAAAGCTTCCAGGAGAATGGGCTTTAGTGCTTCCAGTAACTTCTTCCTCGATGCATGAAATTGCTATTATTGAGAAGCACTGGGACTGCAGAATGGCGTGATGTGTCTGTCTGCATCACTGCCACTTAAGGGGAATTTTCTTTTGAGTCCTTTCTAATCCCCTATGTCCTGTGCCGTTAAAAAAGTGAAAATCCTGGAGCAGCACTGGGGAGAATTGCTCTTTACTGCTCACGCTATGTCTGAGGTTCCAGGCTTAAAAATCTTGCTGTCCAGTTCCTCTTCTCTTTACCCTGTCTTTAGGATTTGTTGTCTATGAGCATCTGCTCTCCCCTTCAACCATTCTGTCCATGGCCATTTCTTGCCTTTGCTGCCTGCTCTTAATTTGGGGATAATGTGTGTCTTTATTTGTATCTCAGTTGTCCCCAAAGGAATGCAGCAATTTTAAGAAGCTTTTTGACCCCTTAGCCTTTCTGCACCCCCTCCTGCAGGTTTGCTTCTTCCTACACCTGACTTATAATTCAGTCACTAAAAAGTCTAAATACTAAATATCTCAGGGCTTGATCAAGCTGCAGGTTGTTAATAAGAATGTCATTAGCTTGGCAGTCTTTGTTTTATGGTTTGAGACCACTAAGCTGTTCCTAAATTTAAAAAGTCAGCAGGACTTACTGACAAGGGACTGAAAGTAAATATCTGGTGATGGGTTGTGCCTGGAATGACCTTTGTAGCTGTTCCTTGCTTAAATAAAATTCAGCTGTGGATTTTAAGTAGCTATAAATTTAGTCATCATCAGATAGGAACACAAGATTTCTCCCTTTTTGTGATGTTTAAGATGGCTGTAGTTTGAACGTGTTAGCAATGTATTTAATGTGTGAAGTCTCAGCAGAGTGCATGTGTAATAGGTCAGTGCTGAACATTCATTCTGCTGTATAACTGTTCCAAATGGAAATACTATATTTTCCCCGTGGATTAAGATGAGTTAGTACAGCCCTGATATGATGAGCAGGACTCCAGCTTGGGTTTAAGTTGTGAAAACTGCATCTGAGGGCCTCCATATGTTGTTGGCATACCCACGGGGTGGGCAGTTCCTCCTTCTGGGAGCAAAATGAGCTGAATTTGAAAGAGGGTGCTGGAAGGCCCCGGTGTTATCTGCTACTTCCCTGCAACAATAGTTTCAATACAAGAAACTTCCGCTAATTCACTGCCGGGGAACTCACTGTAAAGAACGTTGTGCTTCTGTGTCACTGCTGCAATGAAGTTTGCTGCCCACTTCTTTGGACAATTCCAGCTTTTTTTTAATATCTCATGCTTCAAAGGAAAGAAAACCTAATGTTGATATCTTGGAGTACTTTGCCCTTAAATCCTGCCAAAGCAAATGGTCTTGTAGGCAATTGTTTTCATTATAAATGTTTGCTTTGTACAGAAGGATCTTGAATCTTTGTAGGCATTTAATAATTCCCTGTAATGCTTTGTAAAGTAAATAAATTACCTGATTTTGGTATTACCCTTTCATGAGCTGATTGGCTGTGGTCAGTGTGATGCCATGAAGGAGCTGAGGCATGGGAGATGTTTTATTTGGGGAGCACAGCCAGAGTGTGTGAGAGGATGGAGGTGGCCTTTGCTGACACAACCTTCACAAGCAAGAACTCAGAGTAGCACACTGGTGAAAAGTTAACCACCTAAAATGAATGCTTTTATTTATGAATGTGGGAGTGAAAAACCTCCACCACCTTAGTGCCTGACTCCAATCCCTCTGCAATCACAAGCTCTCAGGAGTTTTTACTGAACATCTTCTCTGCGTCCTCCCACTCTCCATAGTTCAGACAACTGTAATAAACTTTGGATCTTGAGAGAAGAGATGAACTAAAAATGCAGCCTGCCCCTTGAGAACAGGAGAAATAAATGTCAGGATTAGGGGCTCTAGTGTTCTAAAGTGTTAGAAGCAGAAGGACTGTTAAATATTGCTTTGACATTGAATGTGAAAGGAGCAAAGGGCCACAAGTTCTAAAATACTGGTTAACTTTTCTTCCAAAAGAGTAAAAACTAATCAATGTTAGTCTTTAAAATAAAATTAATCAGCATTTAAATTTTCAAGTTTTACCTAGGATAACAAATAAAATATAAATCTGCTTTAGAAGATTTCTCACTGAATGAAAAGCAGAGAAGAGGTTCAGAGGCAAATATTTTGGTGGGATCACTAAACTTTTAACTCTCTGTCTTGTCTGGACTTTTCTTGGTTCCACTATAAAAGTAGAACTAGGGCACTAAGGTGCATTTCTCACTAGTATACAAAAAATTAGTTCTGTCCACTTTTATCCTAGCTTAGAAATAAAAGCACTGAATTGTGACTAGCTTTTGTGAAGGCTGAATATTGCATCTCCTCCATCCTCAGCAGTCCCTCGTGTGCTGTGGAAGCTGCAGACCTGAGGAGTAACATGAGTGAGACATGAAATGTGTTCTCTTTCAGACCCGACACCCAGCACCGGGGCCCTGCTGCCCATTCCGAGAATGATCTTCCAGAGCAAGAGGAGGAAATCCTGGGATCAGATGATGACGAGCAAGAGGACCCAAATGATTACTGTAAAGGTGAGCACTTGCCTGTTTAAGATGCAGGATTTTCAGTGCAATCAAGGAATTCCCTCCATTTCCCATTTGCTGTAGAGAATAAAAATCGACTCCCTCTTACATTGGGTGCTTTGAAACTGCATGATGATAATAACATTTTTAAATCCAACATGAAATGGAGAAGGTGATCTCCCAGTTTCCCTCTGTTATGAAGCAAGATTTGAGTTGCAGAGCTGTTTTTAAAGCAGAATTTTAAAGCTGTTAACTTTTTCTCTGTCCCAGAGGGCTTTTGGTATTGATAAAAGAAAGTAGGCATTTAATTCTTTTTTGATTTTCATTGTAAAAAGGACACTTTCAAATCGTTTTCATATTCTTTGGTTTTCTTTTGAAGATCAGATCATTATCTTCATATCCATTCTTCAGAAAAATTTGTTTCTGCAAATAACCTTCCCCTGTTTCTCTGAATAAAAACTAAATATAAAGAAAATGAAAACACCAAATCAGTTTCTTCTCTTTGTTCTGTTTCCTGCCAGTTCCATCTTTGGCTTTTCATGTTTTTGCTTCTGTGATGGTATCCCCCTGTATAGTCAGCAGCTTGAGAGATATGAAGGGTGCAGAGGAGACTTTCCTGTTTTCAGTGGCAGAGTGCCTTTCAGTCAGGAAAATTGCAAGGAAAACTGTTGTGATCTTGGTTGCAATACCTCTTTCATGTTATAGGGTCAGAGCATGCAAAAGCAATGCTGATATTTAGCTGGAAGATTCTGTTACCATCCCAAACTGTATTTCCCAAAGGTGCTCAGCCTAGCAGACTTCAGGTGTTTCCACTGAGGAAATATTTAGTGATGCTGCAGTGATTGTGATGCTTGTTCCACATGCCTGTTCTCTGCTCCTTGTGCTTTTCCAGGGGGTTACCACCTTGTGAAAATAGGAGATCTCTTCAATGGACGTTACCACGTGATTCGGAAGCTTGGATGGGGCCACTTCTCCACCGTGTGGCTGGCTTGGGACATCCAGTAAGTGTTCCTGTTCCAGCTGGTGTTCCAGGCAGGAGTGCACAAACCTGAGCCAAATACATCCTTTTAGATAAAACCACAAAGCATTAGCTGTCCACATCCTAGCACAGACGTTTCATCTGATATTGTGCATGCAAGTGTGTGGGAGGGAATTAACAGGACAAACCATATCTGTGGGAAGAGTTGTGTTCAGCAGTCTCTGACCTATTACACCCTATTTTGAGAAATTACTAACGTGAATCTTTTGTTAAAAAAGACTCGAAGACAGCCTTTGAGTGTTTAAACCTTATTTTTCCATGATGTATGAAATAAACTCTCTTGCATGCAAAAGAATTGGGATAATCCTGGAGAATAAGGTCTTTGTATGAGCATTAACAGTTCCCAATTTACTTGCCATGTGTGCACAGAGGGAGGAGATTTGTGGCAATGAAGGTGGTGAAGAGTGCAGAGCACTACACAGAAACAGCACTGGATGAAATCAAGTTGCTGAAATCGGTGAGTGCCTGAGTTGGGTTTAATTTTACTTTGTTTTTCCATTTTGGGAAGTTTACATTTATCACATGCTTGATATTTTCAGATCATCGAGGATTTGTGTAGGAACCAAACAGTGCAGTGGCTCTGACTTCAAAATAACCTTTTTCTCTGCAGGTCCGCAACAGTGATCCAAATGATCCAAGCAAAGAGAGAGTTGTTCAGTTATTAGATGACTTCAAGATTTCGGGAGTAAATGGTTCCCGTATCCTTTCATGGAATAAAAGCCAGGAATTGCAGAAAGATGTTGCTTGGGCAACTGTCCTGTTTTGGCAAGCAATGCCCAGGCATCCCTTTCCCTGCCCAAGGAAACCTGCTGTAGAAGGATCTACATCATGTCTCAAAATTGATGTCTCAAAATGTCTCAAAATTGCCTGCTGAGCTCAGATCCAGAGTGATGATTCAGGCTGGTGTAATTTGTGTCAGCACTGCTTGGTTGTGCTTTTAATGTTCTGCCACCAGGTTGTGAATCAGGACTGAGTGGCTGTGTCAGAGGTACCTTCGAGGTAGGAGAGCCCATCTATCTCAACCCCTCAATTTTGCAAGCAGCCTGTTAATAACCTGTTATTTCAGTAAAGCAGTACAGCATGTTAAAATCAGTAGCTGAAAATAGTGAATGAGCCATCTAGAACTTGAAAATAAGCTTGGTTTCTAGTTATGGAAACATCTTACTTTGTAATTTATCAATGTTGTTAGGGTGTTTGAAGTGTATTGCTTTGAGTGGCCTGTAGTTCTGGGAACAGCCTTCTCACAGGCAGTGATTTGTAGCAAGTGGTAATAATGGATCCTCAAAACTCCAAAGGTGGACTTTTGTGCATTTTTTTTTTCACTTCAAGATAACTTAAATTTTATTTCAGTGAGAATTGCTGGGCTGCTTGAGGGAATTGACCTGTAGATTATAAACAGTAGACCCATAATGCATTTTCTCTAACTTTTTTTCTGAGTAAATGTTGATTTGAGCTTGTATTTCTCCCACTCTTTTGAAATGTGTGCTTTTTGCCAGTGTAGATGAAAAACAGCCTAATAAACTCATAGAAGTTTGGCTTCTAAAACAAGGGCACTGTACTGAATATGTCACTGGAGTGACTGTAGCTGTTGAAATCTTAGAGCTAAAAAGCAGATCATATAAATATAGTTGAAATCCAGGCTTGTCAAAAGTTTGTTTTGCTGGTAAAGAGGCACAGGAGGGCGAAGAAAGTGACTTAATTGTTCTGAAGATTACTTACGAAATGAAAATTTTATTATCTTTTCAGGTAATGCTGGTACAGAAAGATCTGGCATCGAGTTTTGCCTGGGGCAAAAGCATAGGCTGTTCCAAAACATAGAGAAATACTAATGTACATTTGTGCAACAGGCTTCCACTCAAAGCAGGAGATTGCTACTGCTGCAGTAGGACCTTTGTGCAGCTCCATTCCTCTGTATTGTATTTTATTTTATCTTGGATAATGGCACTGTTGTGTAGGATAGGATGATGCTGTTGAGGAAGGCAGCTTTTCCAAGCTGTGTCAGAAGGATTAGGGTTCTTTAACATAAAGTGCCCAACTGGTATGGATTCCTTTCCATCCTCAGTCCTGGGAATTCGGGGCTCCTTGGGTCTGGATATCCATTTTTTTCCTTGATTCAGTTCCAGATATCTGTATGGTGTTTGAAGTTTTAGGGCATCATCTCCTGAAGTGGATCATCAAGTCAAATTATCAGGGTCTTCCACTCCCATGTGTCAAAAAAATCATCAAACAGGTAAGTTCCAGTTCTGACTGCACTCTTTCCCTTGACCCAATTAAAACTCTTTCACTAATCCTTCTCAGATCCAAGAAAACAAAAGTTACAAATCCATGGTCTCTCATTCATGCAACAAAATATTCTTGGGTTAATACTTCCTTTCTCTACTGCAAGCCCCTTCTGCTGCAGATCATTGTTTTCTGACACTTAAACCATGATGGTTTTTGCTTTTAACCTTTTCTTACCTCAGTCATTTCTCATAAATGAAGTATTTTTTTAAAGCTGTCACAGTAAGCACAGTGCTTAATGATGGGAAGAGCAAGAGAAACTGGTTCTCCCTACTGGGTGGTTGCCTAAGAAGAAACACCTTTCTACATGGGAGGTGCAGGGGAGGAGGAAAGTGTAATTTTATTGTAGAGTATTAAAATTAGATTTTCACCTGTGGTAAGTTAAGTTATGAGGGTAAATAGAGTATTCTCAAATGGTAGCTACAATCTGTATGCAAATCTCTTTTGTGGAACTGGGTAGTAACCACTGATCACATCAGCTCCAACCTGGAGTATTCTCAAACACACAAACCTTTTCAGGTTCACTGGCCATCCTTTTGCATTTTCACTTTGCTCTCAATTAGTTTGTCTAATGGTTGACTTCCTTCTCACTTGCCTGCAGGTTCTTCAGGGTCTGGATTACTTGCATACAAAATGTCGAATCATTCACACAGATATAAAACCTGAGAACATCCTGCTGTGTGTGAATGACCAGTACATTCGCAGGCTGGCTGCAGAGGCAACAGAGTGGCAGAGATCTGGGGCTCCTCCACCATCTGGCTCTGCAGGTGATTTTCTTTGTTTCTTTTTTTTTTTTTTTTTCCCTGAAAATTGATGCCATTTTCCCACGTATCCCCAAATCATCACTAAGGAAAACTTCCTGAGTACAGTGGAACACTAATGCAAGTAACCTTTGAAAAGTTGAGTGTAAATTGTGAAATTAGTCATAAATTGTAACTCAGAGATGACTGGAAAGGCAGTTAGTGTGAGAAAACAAGAGGGTGGATAAATGCACGCTGGAACCTGCTTTTAACAACAGCTAATCTGGCACTGGTAAAGTCAGTCTTATGTAGCACAATGTTGATGCACTCAGTATAGAGCTGGAGTGAAAATGTGGCAAAATACTGCTCACATTTCCTTCAAAAATTTATCACCTTTCATTGCATGATGCTGGAAATGCATTTGATGAGAGTTTCAACAAGATGATTTACCTGTTGTCAGTTTGCAGAAGCCTGAAATACTGTGGCAGAAACAGCTTCCTTGACATGCAAACACCCCTAAAGACCTGAGGGCAAATTTTCTTTTATTCCTTGTCTTCCTCCTCAGAATATCCATCTGTAGCAGTGTGTACTTTTCAAAAACCACTGCAGTGTGTATTGGAAGGCTCTGTCAGTCATAATCTTACAACACCAACATTGAGCTGAACTGATCATAGCATATTTTAGCTTAAGGAAGCTCCCTGAAGCTTGGTATTTTAATGCTTTGATTTGCATTTTCATTTGGGTAGGATGCATAATACATGCAGTAAATGAAGCTACGTGACAGGAAGTTTAAGTCTTTGATATCAGTGAAGCAAGTCTCCTGTCTGAAACTTGAATAATGCATTTGCTCATTTAATGTTTTTATCATTTTTTTATTGTTGTGTTTCTGTAGAGAAATGAGCCTTCAAAATCACATTTGCTGATATCATTAAAATGTTGTTATTAAACCACATAGGAAAAACGTACCTTAACATCAGAATGCAGCTGCAGTTTTTGAGTATAGCCATACTGATTTACTGATCTTCCTTTCCCTTTCAGTGAGCACTGCACCACAGCCAAAACCAGTAAGTGTAATAGCTTTCATCTGTAAGTATGCATCTACTAATAGTATCTCCTGCATTGTTTCATAATCCAGTCAGTATTAAGAGAAAACAATCTCATACCAGAAGAAAAAGTGTGATATGTGTTTGGCATAGGCATTAGGTTCAATGCTGTCTTGGATTTGTAAATAGTATTGGCTCATTTATCACCAGAACAAGGAGTCCTTGTGGTGATCTGTTGTGAAAGTGACTATTCTATGGAGTCTGAGATCCATCACTTGGAGAATAATGTAGATTTTTCAGGTCAGGGCAAAAATGCACTGATAAGGGCCATAGACAAGTGGTTCAAAACCCAGAATAGCTGCTTTTTATCTGGGAGAGGAGCTGTCTCCAGCATTTTCACCACAGACTGCTTCCTCAGCTCTAAGATAAAATGTACCTTGGTGTATTTTAGATTTATTGAAGTATAAAATGTTAAGTCAAATTTCTCTGCTTGCTTCTGTGTAGGCTGACAAAATGTCAAAGAATAAGAAGAAGAAGTTGAAAAAGAAGCAGAAACGACAGGCTGAGTTGTTGGAGAAGCGAATGCAAGAGATAGAGGAAATGGAGAAGGAAGCAAACCCTGGGCAGACACAGCCTGAAGAGGAGGAAGAAGCTCAGACCCCTCTGGAAATGCTCATAAAAGTCAGTCCACCAGAGGAAAATGTCAGCAAAAAGCCAGGTATGGACCTAAAGCATTGCCAACATGGAATGGACAGTGTTGTCCATTTACTCGTGGGTGTCAGGATGGAGTAGCTTTAGCAGAGGTGGCTGTTGTCATTTCACCTGTTTGCATTGGGTTCTGTCCTTCTAATGAGGCTGGGAAATTTCATATTACAAAATTAATGAATTACTGTATTCAGTTACATTCAGAGTGCTCCCTTGAGCAGCTTCCAGCTATTTACTAAGACATACTCTGCTACATTCTCATTTCCCACCTCTTCCAGCACAAACCCTGGGACAGGAGCAATCTAATCTCCTGGAAAGCAACGTGGACAAACGTGGAGCAGAAATCAACTGCAACGGAGTGATCCCAGTGACGGACTTGACAGACTCTGGGAATGACGGGTCTGTGCAACTCGAGGATGACCTTCACAACGCCAATGACTGTGGCAATCTCCCTCACACCCAGAAGACTGAGAACTTCCATAGCTGTAATTACACTCAGCACAACAGTGACTCAGAGAACAGGCCACAAGAAGCAATGTCGGACTCGTTTGTGCCCTTGGCCCCAGAGGATTCCATGGTGTGCCAGCCCACGTCCAGCGAGCAGCAGGCATTCAGTGAGCAGATCAACAATTTTCAGGAAAGCATCAGGACAGAGATCCCTTCAGAGGATGAGAATGAGAATAACAGCCCGACAGACAACAAAGGTATAAGAGGAACCTTGTAAGAAAGGGCTCCTTGATGTGGGAGATTTCTTTACAGCACTTCATCATATGAATAGAAATATGCATTTGGTAGGCTGAAGTAATCAGAACCACCTGTTTGAGACTTTTCCTGCCAGGGGAAATTAACCTGGCAATCATATTCCAAGATGTTTGCTGTTTGTAGGTGCTGGTTGTAGTTGTACCTTAGTTTTGACTTTCGAATGCACAGTATTCCTACTTTTAAAAAATACCTATATCTTTGGTTTTCAGTGGAGGAACATTTCCTTTGTTGAATCAGGTGTTGTTTATGTGATATTTATTAAGACTACAGATTGTCACTTGCTGTTAAATTAAGGGATAGGTATGCTCACTGTGTTCTGACAGTTTAGCTCTTTGTATGGAGCAAATCTTTTTTCTCTCAGTTACTCAAGATGGGTAAATGTTTTCCCAGAACTGAAAATGCAACCTGAAACAAAGCTGGGAAAAAACCTCAACTTCTTAAAGGCTTTTATTTAAATACGATTTTCTTCAGAGTGGAAAAAAATGTGTCTTGTAGGTTTAGGAGAAAATAAGACTTGAAGTAGTGCACAGCAATTTAAACACATTCCAGGTGGGTATATGTTAAAAATATGAATTGGTAAAATTCTCCATTTTTGCATCTTTGTGTCCATGCCAGGTGCTATATATCTGCTTGGAGAAGGAGGGTAAAACTACCATTTGTACTTACTTTAAAAAGTATTCTAGCATTTTCTTGCCAGAGTACCACTAGGGGAGTTATGTGGATGAAAAGTAACAAGAGAAATTTAGATTTTGAAACTTGAACTGCACTATGCTGGATGTCTGTGCTAGGTTACTGACATCTTTTGCTTCTCACAGCCCTCTCCTAAATTTACAGCTTCGAACTCTCCCAAATTTTAGCTTTAAAGGTACAGCTGAATGTCATTTAGTGACTTTTGCTCTCCATGGTGTCATTCCATTTTCTCAATATATCCTTTAACTCTTGTAATTGTGTTGCAGCAGTGAGTGATGGGTATGTCAGAAAGATGCTCTAATGTGGGGATTCTTCCTTTAAAGGTTTAGGAAGGCTTAAGGGGGGTTGTGAGGCTTTTTTTGTTTCTGGCAATGTCCTTATTTCAACAGGGTTTTTTTTTTTTAATATAGACAGTCTGTGCAAAAAATGCTGGGAAATAGTCACTCTTGCATATGCTCATTTATTCTTCTGCTTAATGACACCAGTTGGGTCTTAATGATGTTGTTGATAGTGCAGAGTGATGCTCATTTTTATACCCAAGCATCAGGGAGGGAACAGTTTTGATCCATAAGAAAAACTTCCTGGCTGGGGAGAGGTTGATAGGATTTGGGTGACAGATGGTGACACTGCCTATGTAGCTTTAATCAGCTGTTGTACACATTGCCTCTAGGAAAATCAGCTGCTGGGAATTTCCTTCTTAATCCTCTTGAGCCCAAGAATGCAGATAAGCTCAAAGTGAAGATAGCTGACCTAGGAAACGCCTGCTGGGTGGTAAGTTTAGTCTTTTCACATTGACTGTTTAAACCTGCAGATTCAGTCAGTTTGCCAAGATGGAAAATAATCTGTTAAAAACAGATCCTTAGACCTGGCTGTGAAAGCAGTGGCAGTTTGAAACTACAACAGGGAAAGAAGAGGGGGAAGCAGGGAAACAAATAAAGAAATGGTCCTCTAAACACAAGATTCCAGTCCATGCTTTGGGTGCCTCACTGGCATTTGATTACTTCTTATAGGGCTGTGAACCATGTCACGTACAGTGTGTAGAAATCTGTTTAGGTGAAACTTCTGAAGGAGTTTGTAGCTCTCCTGGAGACTGAGAAAGTTGCAGACAATTGCTCTGATGTGCTGGTTCTGTAGCT
Source organism: Daphoenositta chrysoptera (assembly GCA_013397915.1). Taxonomy (NCBI): domain Eukaryota; kingdom Metazoa; phylum Chordata; class Aves; order Passeriformes; genus Daphoenositta; species Daphoenositta chrysoptera. The sequence goes on along the minus strand of VZRO01004839.1, from coordinate 395,945 downwards.
TGTCAGACCATTTCAGTGCATTCACAAGCACATGAAAGAGACTCACACAATAAAACTCCCAAGATTTATTCTTTGATGGTTGTGCTGTGCTGCTTTCAAATGTTTGACATTTCAAATAGAAGAAATACCTCTTTTTACTTGGATTCTAAAATGGCAAATTACTTCAGATCTGCTGGGAGAGATGAGCTCAGAATTGCAGTCAGGCTTGCAGTGCCTGGCAAGGTGATTTCTCATACTGCAGTTGCTTATCTGCTTTAAGGTAACTGGACCATGGCCTGTCTGCCAGGAATGGGTAGGAGATGCTGCAGAATCTTCCTTTATTCTGTTTTTGTGGCTTGCTTTCCTCTAAATTGCTGAACTGTTTCACTTGAGGAGGAGTATCTCATGGAAAACATTTAAACAGCATTTATAGGAATATAAGGAAATAGTTAATGGGGATGTAAAATGCAGCTGAAATGTAACGGCAATGAGCTTTGATCTACTCTGGCCTTCCAAGTTGTTGATTCTCCTCCTCTAAGCAGTCTTTAGCTATTTAATAAAACATTTCTTCTCTTTAGCACAAGCATTTCACTGAAGACATCCAGACAAGACAGTACCGGTCCCTGGAGGTGTTGATAGGGTCGGGGTACAACACCCCTGCTGACATCTGGAGCACAGCCTGCATGGTGAGTTCTGCCAGCTGGGATGTTCCTCCTCTGTGCTCTGCCCTCTGAGCTGCTGGCAAAAAACCCTTACAAGTGCTCAGTCAACTCCCAGGCTTGCTCAATAATATGTTTCCACACCAGAGTTGTTTTTTTATTTATCTTTTTTTCTCTCCACGTGTGGCTTTCCTTTTGAAAGTTTTGTTGTCCAGCATCAGCAGATTTCAAGTGTGATTGCCTTCATGCTCTCTGGAAAAACAAGACAACCAGGCAATTCTGGACACAAAAATCTTTTTATATTAAAAAAAAAGCCTGCTGCATCTATCACTGTTTCATGAGTGCCTTCAGTATAATTTCTAATTTTAATAATCCTCTGCAGGTTTGGAATCGATGTTTAATCTGAGTAATGCTGAGATGAGGCTGAAGCTGTTCCTGTAACAGCTGGCAAGTGTAGAATATGGCATGAAACAAATGAGTCAAGCCAGTTACTGCATGTGCCTCTTCAGTGTCTTCATTCTGTGTTTTCTACAAACCAAAGCTTGTTTTTTATAATTTAAGCTTGGAAAATAGACATTTTTGCTGTCTTGGAAGACAAGCTGTGATTTTGATGAATGTGGTAAAAGAAAATGCAGTAGGGTCATGTTTTCTGTGCAGAGCATGTGGCCAGAATTACACAGTGTGCCTGATTCAATTGTTTGGCACCAGCAGTTCATAAAGAAAACTGAGAATACAGAAGGTCAGAGTACAAGTGAATACATAAAGGGTGAATGTATTACAGAATTTAGGAGTGGTGAGTTGAAATGAGTGCAGATGTTTTTCTCATTTAAAATGTTTTCATCTCTACAGACAGATGTTCAGAGATTAACTGTTTGAAAAATGTGAAAATTGAGGAGAGGGAAGGATCCCAAAAAACCCCAAGCAAAACAAACTAACCAACCCTAGAAACTATAGTTTGGACATGGTGTTATTTTTGCAAAACTCTGAAGAGGAAAGGCTAAGCATGTGAAATACCTTAACTTCATGGTTAACTGGTGGTCCTGCGCCCAAAATTCATCCTAGGTGTGTTTGTGATATTTTTAATGCAGTTTTTAAAGTTTTGCAAAGTCACTGCACGTTTTAGGCTGTAGTGGAGTGTTTAAGATTACAGCTGTTTATTGGAGTTTTGCAGGTTATTCTTTCCCACTGCTTTGCTTCTGGCCCACAGAGATTTGCAGAGTCAACCTGCAGCACATCTTAGTGTTTTGAAGTGATTTAATGTGCTCATTTCTGTTTGTTTAGGCCTTTGAGCTGGCAACAGGGGACTATCTGTTCGAGCCTCACTCTGGGGAAGATTACTCACGAGACGAAGGTCTGTTTGTCTCTCTTTTTCCTTTTTAAAATGGAACTTGAAATCCAATGGTTGCCTCTTCAAAATTAGCTTTCTCTTACAAATTAGCAATGCAAAAGCTCCTTGCAAAAAGATAATTTACCCAAATCAGCAGCAACTGTGCTCAAGCCTCTGCAGTAAAATACTGGGCAACGAAGTCCATGTTCTCATTCTGGTGTTTTGCATTCCTCTTGCTTCTGGATTCTCTACCTTGTGTCTCAAACCAATTGTGCCTCAAATTGCCCGTATTTGTTCTCCCCTTGCGCCTTGTCTTTGTTGTTGCTTAGTGTAATCTGGTTTCAGGTGGATTTCCAAAGTAATTTTTAAGGGATAATGTCTTTATCCTTATATACCAGGGCATGAAACTAGCATAGAGATGTTTTGTGTGGATGAATCTCATTGTGGTTTTGGTTCTTTTATTTTTCACATTTTTTTTTTTTTCAGATCATATTGCATTGATCATAGAACTTCTGGGGAAAATACCTCGCAAGCTCATTTTGGCAGGAAAATATTCCAAGGAGTTTTTCACCAAAAAAGGTAAAAGGAAACAAAGCAAATATCACCCCTCATCCCTTGCCCCAAATACACAGGAGGATCTTGCTGGAAATGCCAGTTAGAAGTAGATGCCAGCAAAGATGCATCTTTGAGTCTTTCCTTTGTTTTATTAAATGCTTTATCAGTAAAACTGCAGCTAAATGTAAGGCATTCTTGTCTTACTCCTAAAAGTATCCTACACCCTAGTGCTCAGCATCTTGGTGTAGATCAAATGCAGCAGGTAGAAAAACAGCACAGTAGATGTTTTTTCAAACTTGATGTGGTTTTATTTAGCTGATCTCTGTCAGTTAGAGGTGGGGACTCACTTTTGTAGGCTTTTCTAGACAGCTTGACTCCATTTCTGGCATGCCAGGCACCTCAAATAATGCCTGGCATCATGAGCCATGTTGCTTAGAACACAGAACATTATCATAAAGTCCTGAGCACCCCAGAAATGTATTGAGTCAAAAAATTAGGTTTTGATGTAGTTCAATAATTCTTTTTATAAAAACAAGCCCTTCTTTATTAGTAGTATATTGCTTTCCCAAACAGTGCTCCACGCATTACATGTATTCCAGAGTCAGTGGCACATTATTTGTCATGTCAAGCAGCATAATTGATGATTTTAATGAAGTTAATATTTGTTGATAGGGAAGCTGAAATAGCAGGGGGTGAAAAAAGAGCCCTTTGAGGAAGTAGATTTCTATAACAGGCTTGTAAAGCAGGTAGAGAAGGGGGTTTATTATAATTGACTTCTCTCTTCAGCATGCCCTAGCCCTTTATATTCCCTGTGCCCAACTATTAGAAAAGTCTCTGAGTTCACTCTGTCATGTTTGGCCTTTCAGTCAATTTTATTGAGCTGCTCTGTTCCCAAATCTTGCACTTAACCCGTTTCTCTTGGGTTTTCAGGTGATCTGAAGCACATCACCAAACTGAAGCCCTGGGGCCTTTTTGAAGTGTTGGTGGAAAAATACGAGTGGTCCCAAGATGAGGCAGCTGCATTCACAGACTTCTTACTCCCAATGCTGGAGCTGATCCCAGAGAAACGAGCTACAGCAGCAGAGTGTCTCAGGCACCCCTGGCTTAACTCCTAGAAGCTTCCCAGCAATGCCACAACGTTATACTCTGGTTTACAGCATAGCCTACACACCCAGCTGCCCTTTCCCAGATCCATTTTTCTCCTTGTTCACTTTCAGTGTGGAGTTCTTCCTTCAAGGCTTCCAAGATTTTAGATAAATCTAACCTGTTCTGCTGAATTTGTTTGTGTGACTTAATGGGGACTCTCCTCAGCCAGTGGGCATCATCTGTGTTTTTGCCTTGATTGGGCTTCACCAAAGACTAATTGACTAGAATAAGAGATTTTTTTCCTCAGTCTCCTCACTGTTAGGCACCGTGTGTGACAGATGTGAGCTCACCCGTGCTCGGATATCTCCCTTAGCTAAATTCCAACTCCCCTTTCTTCCTGTGAAGATCTCACTGACTCAGGAGTCAATTTTCCCACTGTTGATCCAGTAGCTACTGATGGGGTGAGAAGTAACAGTTGGCATCAAGGTGGTGCCAGATCCTTGTTAGAGCAAAGACCTTGAAATCCTCCATCACTCTCTAGGTGTCTACTGTATTCTTTGCTTTCCAGTCACAAACTTTTATTTAGTTCTAGCTGCTTTTGAAAGAGCTTTTTAAACTAGGTTTTAGTATCCTTTATTTCTTCCTCCAAAGTGCCCTGTCCATTTACTTTTTTTTCTCCTTCCCTGTGCCCTCGATAGTCAGAATAAGTTTCTGGACTTGGTGATGTTTTCTACTTCATTGCCTGTGACTTAAAAGGTGACAAGCAAAATAAGCAAAAGCTGGAACTGACTCAACGCACAACCCTCAGCAAACAGATGGGTGCACCCTCAGCCTGCAGAGAGAGCCTTGTTGCAGGCAACTCTTAACATTATAGTGAGCCATAAGTTTTGGGGTTTTTTATCCCCTACTGGCACTTTCTTGCCTTGCTCGAGGTGGTATTCATGAGAGATTGGCTTTCACTGATGCAGTCTGCTGTGACTTTTTGGTTTTGACCATTCACTTTTTTTCCAAGGAAAGGGTTGCAGCACCTGTATCACAGCCAAGCTGCAGCCCCGGACTTTGAAAATCAACACTTGAAGTTCCAGTGTAAAGATTTCTTTTAATTTGCTTCAGGTGCAGGCCTTCAGAAATAACTTCCCAGGATGGGACTGCCTTTTATTTTCTGGGCCATTAGCACAAGAAGAGAGCTAGCAGAAGTGGAAGAGAACTAACTTTTCCACATAGATACTGGATTAGAAGCTGTTTCTAGAGTTGCCCCAAATAAAAAATGTTCTATGGGGTTTCTATGTAAACTTCTCAGAGGGGGTTTGGACATAATGGGTTTAAATGGGTTAATTTTAATTAAAAGTTAAATCACTGTGGCATTTGATAGTTCTATGATGGCTTCTTCTAGACTTGCCCATCCTGTTACAGATTCAGTGCATCCCACTCTTCTCTAAGCAAGATTTGGCAGCGTTGAGACTTCAGAGGCACTTCCTTACTCTGGACCAAACAGGCCTTTGGATTTGTGGTGGCTTGCAGAGGATAGAAGTTGCTGGAGACCATGCAGATGCTATCCAAGACAATTTCCATTGCCACAGCTGCCAAGACCACTGTTATGTGTCACTTCTGTGTGTATGTTTGGGAATTGTGGTTCGTAAGGGTCATTCACTCACAAACCAGGTCATTTAATCCACTTGAACAGAGTTTCTCCAGTACAGAGCCTGATTTGGCTTATTTATGCAAATCATGCTGCATGTTCCTTTAGTGGTAGATCAGGTTCTCTATGCATATCATAAAAAGAGAAAGGCAGGTAACATACCAAAAAATGTTTTAAACAGCTGAATTGACCTTTTCTTTTGGTTTTTTTTCCTTTCATCCGGCATTTTCCAGTTGTGGGTCACTTCTGTATCTGTTACAGGAGGACTGCAGACAGTCCTGGGTTCCAACTAACTGTGAAGATACATTGGCAGGGCAAACAATTCCTGTGGTCTCAAAAGCTCACCTGGTCCTGCCTACTTGAGACTGGCTGCTGAAGGAACATTTCCAAAAGGGGTCTGCACTCTGACTCTTGAGAGGTCTCCTGCCCATCCTTCCTTCCCTTCCCTCTGCCAGCCCTGACTGGAGGAGGGGTTTTTTTACCACGATAGCCAAGGCTAGAGCCAGTTTGTGAGTTAAAGAGCTGCAGAAGCAGCTGTCATGATCCAGTCTTGTACCGTCTGCTCGTTCACTTGGGGTTTGTTCCGTTTCCAAATTGCCGTGAAGTGCTCACACTAAAGGATTTGTACTTGCTGTGTCAGTCTAAAACCTGAAGGAAAATACATTTTTATTCTTTCTACTTGGGTGCTTTGTCTTTTTTTTTTTTTTCTTTGTGAAAACCCTACAATAAATAGATTATTTAATAACTGAGCCCTAGTCTTCATACATTCCCCTAATGTAATTCTCTTCTGAGTCAGGGGCTCAGGAATGGAATTTGCTTCACTAGTGAACACTAAGTTTTGATTTCTGCAATGAGGAAGGTAAAGATTTTGTTGCTGGTGTTGTGATCCATTTTAAAAAGGGGAGAAGAGTAAAAATTAAGACAACTCTGCTGGAATTTTTCCATTCTAATATACATTTTTTTTCAAGTCTGTCAGATCTCTGTTGTCTTATCTAGCCAAAAGTCTCAATAAAACCTTCCCAAACACTTTTTTAGAGGGAAGCATAAAACTGGAAGGTACTTGTTAGAACTGAACTGAATTGACTGCTGCAGGAACCAGCAATTTACAGCAAGTAAAAATGAAAATTACAATGGAGGCTGATTTTGGGTCCTGACCAGGTAAGAGCTGCTTTGTCTTCCGCAGAAACGGGCTGTGCCAAGGGCTGCCATGGGTGGGTGTTGGATGGGATGAGAGATGATGGCTAAATCAGATTAATTGGGTGGTGCAGGGAGTTGATGTTGACTGGCACCTTCTGCTGTGCTTTGTGGGTGCTGCTCCAGGCCTGCTGCAGCCCAGCAAAGTGGTTTCTGGTTTTGTTGTTTGATTTTCTTTTTTTTTTCCCCAGAGAAGTGCCCTTTTCCAGAGGTTGTGTTTGGTTATTGCTGCCCAGAGCAGGAAACTGATTCAGGGCCGAGCTGAGAATTGGCCTGTCATGGTATTTTTCCAGTAAAAGGGCAACCTGGGACATGGCAGATGTTTTCCTCTGCCCTCAGGAGACGAGCACAAAATCCAAAACACCGATGTTTTGGTGGTGGTTTTTTTAATTGATAAGTAATTTCCTCGAAAGAAGGTGTACAAACCCCCCAGAAAGCAGCAAATTGCCATCCTTCCCCTCTTGTCCCTCTTGCTGATGGACTCAGAAAATCTCTTATGTCCATTTTGGGCTCTTTCCACCAAATAAGCTCCACAAGAGCTGTGAGCCAAGAGCAGCCCCATGGGTGAGGAAAACAGCTGTAGAAAATCCACAGAATTTGGTAAGTTCAAGCTTCCTAGAAGAGTCACTTCAAAGAAAAGGGCTGATGGAAGAAGAGCTCTGGATGTCCCTGGGAACAGAAAGAGTAAGCTGTTGGGAAATGGAGTATGACTTCAAATTTTATGCTTGTTTTATTTTGCACTTGGCCAGGGATTGTGCTTTCCCAGTTTTGGGAGGCAAAGCAAAGACTATTTCCTCTTTAACCACAAATAAAACCAATATGACTCCAGCACCAAAATCAGCTGTCAATACTTTGGTATCTGAATACAAGAGTAACATCGTGGATGCTGGGAATACTAAAAACCTGTGTGAGTTATCACTTACGTGGTGATCAGCTCTGTCATTCATTTCCCTCTTCTGTAAAAACAAAAAGAGAATTGCAGCGTTAACGTGTAAAACTGAAAGGACGGGTGTGTTTTGCAGGTTTGTTTTCAAAACGGGATACATTTAAAACAGGACGAGGAGAAAACCCCAGAGGCTTGGGAAAGGTAATCTGGGTGAATTTGGGCTCCTGCCTTGTTCTCCATCGATTTTCTGCCTCCATCCCTACCCAGCACCGTGTGACTGTGGCAGGGAGAAACCACCAGCGGGGCTGAAACCCTGCAGCAGGAATGTTCTCGCTGCACTCACCTTTATCCTCCACCTTGAAATCCGAGGGGAGGAGGTTGTCCTGCCGGTTGCCCAGCACGAAGGCCAGGAAGGAGAGGATGAGGGCGTCCAGGATGCCGATGATGCACAGGATGTAAGCCCAGCGCACGGTGCAGGCGCCCAGCGTGTATTTGTCCGTTTTGTCCCCGCACATTCGCCTCACCTCGCTCGAGTCCCAGCCGTCGGGGTAGATCAGGCAGCCGATCATCAGCCCCGTAGCTGCAGGGACAGGGGGATGTTAGTGCCCACCAGCTGCTGCTGAGCTGATAATGATGCCTAAGATTTTTATTTTTTTCTGTTTTTCATCTATTCGTAGCTTTGTGGATCGCTGTAGCTCCTAAGTATTTTCTTTCCTACATTTAGGAAAAATAAACACATTCCTAGATGTTGTTTAGTCTTATTCCAGAAATTGAACCAACTGCAATGATGTTCTGTTTTCCAACCAGAATCTGGAGCAGACATAACAGAAGTAGGGCAAAAGAAACCTCTGGGCTACTTCCAGTGGGTCAGGACCCCAGGAATTATTACCTAACCAACTAACCTTTTAATTGGACAGTATATTATAAGTATAAATATATATAAATAAACCAAATATAATATAAACAAATATAAATATATAAATATATATTAATAAATAAATATAAAATAATATAAATAAAAATTGCAGAATTACCGTACCACGTGCGATTTTCACCACATTGTGTACCTGAAAGCTTTCAACTAAAGGTTTGCTTTTATATTCACTCCAATTTTAAAGATCTATTCTATTTTCCAGGTATCAATACTGAAGTGGAGAGAGCAGCTGGAGGAGCAAACATCATGCTACAAAGATGTGTGCCCCTTGAATGGCCCCGTGGATGCTCATCCCCGTGGGCTCTGTTCTGCTCCACAGGCAGGGAGGAGCAGGATCCAGGCAGGAAGGAGCAGGATCCAGGCTCTGCTGCCTCCCCACAGTCAAGGACGTGCTGCACCAGCATCCCCCATCACGGCGTTGCCCAGGCAACACCTCTCCTGCCTCTGCGAGGAGCCCTGGCCGTGTCACTCCAAGGAAATATTTCTCCAAACAAAACTGGAATGGGTTTAGCCTGTGCAAGATGGAGAACCCGGCTGGAACCTTGCAGCCGATTCCAGCTTAGGGTTTGCTAAGGTAGAGCTGCTGTCAGCAGCAGCTTTGCAGGCAGATTAATTCTGCTTGTTCAGCTGTGGTGGTTCCAGCAGCAGCTTCTCCTGTGAGTGCTCTCAGAGCTCGCACACAACCTCGAGAGCTGCTCCAGCCTGGCCACGGGGTCCCCAGCACCTCACCTTTGCAGCTTTGCAGCAGCCTCGGTGCCAGCAGGTGGCTGAAGGGTGGCTCATGCCCCAAATTCTCTCAAGTGCCTTTTTTCCCCCCTCAGAGAAATTGTATTTACAGGACAAGAAAAATGACCAGACTTGGGATCAGTTCATCTGCAAGGTTTTGGGACATGATTAACAAAACTCCTCCACATCCTCCACTCCTTTGTTAGTGCAGAGCATGGAAGTCACTGGTGCAGATGCGAGGCAGTCCCTGACTCCTCTCACACAAGAAACAACCCCATGGTGGGAGCTCTGGACAAGCAGATGTTTGTCCCTGCCCTCGTGGACATCTGCAGCCTCCTGAAATGCACCAGTGGGAACACACAGGGTGCTCAGCAACCCAGAAACCATTTTGGGGCAGTTGTCTTGTTCTTTGCCAATGTTTTCTTTTTCCTTGGCTTGGGGCAAGCGAGCATCAAGGTGAGCAGGCAGTGTCCTTGGTCTGCAGAGAGGATTCCTCTTCATGGAAAAGCAGTTGGTTTATTCTGTATTTAATTAATCTTCCCTGTAACTAACCAAGAGGAGACGCACAGAGAAATGGGGGAAGTGGGAAAGAAATAATTTCTGTGAAAATGCACCCTGGTGCAGAGCAAAGGCCAGGAAATGGATCCTCTCTTAGCCTGCCCACTTTTTAAAATAATTCCTAAAATGCAGCAGTACCTGTCCATCTGGCCAGAGCTGCCTGTGACCATTTTCTCTTCCCCTATTCAGAACAACAACAACAAAAAAACCATAAAAACCCCAACTAAGACAGCAAAGCCTCCTGTCCCTGCTCCAACTCCCCAGGAGGCTGAGCTGCCCGAAGCTTCTTATCTAAATCTTTGCCTGAGCTCGATTCTTTAGCTGGGAACTGAAGAAACCCCGATGCCACCTCCCACGGGGGGTCAGTGGGGGCTGTGGCCAGGGCTGACATGAATGATTCAGGAGCAGCAAAGCGCTGGGTTGGGTTTCAGGCTCTGATCAGACACAGGAGTTGGGTTACCAGGTGTCTCAAGTGCCTTGGGGAAGAGATGGGGAAGGCTGGAGATCCACCGGGATAGCAGAAAAGTAAGAAAACGAAAGTGGTGGTACCAAACCAGTCAGTCCCCTCCTCGTGTTTCATCCTCCTCTGTAATTCCCTGAGCTCAAGGAGTTACTACAATGGCCCAGCAAACGTCAGCACCGCCTCCCTGCTTCATTCCCGCAGGATTCCAAACACAGCAGAGCGCTCTGTGCCCTGGGGGGGATTTTTTGGTGCTCTCGACCTCTGAAGCCTCCCTGCGGCTGAGCAGGAGCAGTGGCGCTGGGAGAAGCTCCCCAGGTAAGTGGGGCCACGAGGTTTGGCAGCAGCAGCAGCAGCACCCGGGGAAGCATCACCCGACACGCGGCAAGTCTGCTGTGCCTCAGCTGCTCTGGAAGGAGGTTTTTACTAAAAACTCCTCACTGGTAACCAGTAAGGGCGAGCAAATGGCATGGGGGTGACACTGGCGTCTCTTAACTGGCCACCCCACGCCCCCAGCAGAGCCGAGGGCAGAAAGGGAAAAGGCTCGGCCCACGGGCAGCCCCCCCGCTCCCCGAGCATCTCCCCGGCGCCGCTCACCCGCCGCCAGCTGCATCCAGGCACAGACTTTGTAGACGGTGGCTGCATTGCAGAAGAAGAAGAGGCTGAAGCAGAGGATGGTGCCGATGATGAGGAAGGTGGAGATGCCTACGAAGAACATGGCAGTTTTGAAGGCACTGGAGGGGATGGTGCCGAAGTCCAGGGGGCTGCCCTTGCAGATGAGCTCACCGGTGAGCGCGTTGCCGATGCAGTAGGAGAAGAGGCCGAAGTAGCCGGCCTGCGGCGTGTCGATGCTGTCGCCGATCCAGTAGGGCTGGATGAAGGTCACCACCATCAGGATGGAGAAGCAGAGCGTGAAGAGGGCCCAGAGCACCCCCATGGCCCGCGCGTTCCGCACATAGTTGGTGTGGTAGATCCGGGCCGCCTCCTGCGCCGGCAGCAGCTTGGACATGGCGGGGCAGCGGCCCCAACCCCGCCCGGCGCCCGCGGGAGGCTCCGGCACCGGGACCGCCCCGGGGGGCGGTGGCGAGACCTCCTCCCCCCCCCGCCGAGCCGGGGGGGACTCGGGAGGAGCCGGAGCGACCCCGCTCCCGCAGCCGGGGCGGGCGCGGGAGGAGGCGGGCGGTGCCTTTGGGGATGCGCCTTTGGGGATGCGCCTTTGGGATGCGCTCCCGGGATGCGCCTTTCGGGATGCGCGTTTTGGGATGCGCCTTTCGGGATGCGCTCCCGGGATGCGCCTTTTGGGATGCGCTCCTGAGATGCGCCTTTCGGGGTGCGCCTTTGGGGATGCGCCTTTCCGGATGCGCCTTTCGGGATGTGCCTTTCAGGATGCCCTCCCGGATGCTCCCTGAACGAGCCCCGAGGATGTGCCCCTCTGTCCCTGGGATGCTCTCTCAGGGTGCACCCTTCGCCTCCTCACTGTGCCCTAAGATGCGCCCTGGGATAACCCAAATACCCGTAATGTGCGCCCTGGGATGCGCCCTGTGCCCCTGGGCTGTGCCCCGGAGTGCCCCTGTGCCCTGCAATGCCCTCGGGGTGTTCTCTGTCCCCCGCTGTGTCCCCGGTAAGGCGCTGTGTGCCCTGGGCTGTGCCATGCACACCCGGGATGTGTGTCAGGATGTGCCTGGGTTGCACCGTGCCCCCCTGGGTGTGTCCCAGGATGTGCCACATGCCCTGGGATGAGACCCAGGATGTGTCTTGACCCCCAGTGTGTGCCCCAGAATGTGCCAGGGGCTGTGCCATGACCCCCAGGATCCCACCGGGCTCTGCTGTGTGCCCTGGGATGTGCCCCAAATTCTGTGTCCCCTTGGCTGCTCCCCTCTGCCCTCCCAGCCGGTGTCACCAGGGTTGTCCCACACTGGTGGGGAGTACAAAGGGGGCTGCCTCATTGGGGTGGAGGGCTGCAGGCAGGGAGGGGACCGTCCCCACAGCTCCACTGCAGAAAGGGAAACGGCTCATCCTGCCAGCAGGACACACCGGGGTGTCAGCCAGCACCTGGGCAGGGCCAGCTCTCTGCTCACGCCCCATGTCCCCGTGTCCTGGGCGGTGGCGAGAATGGGCAGCCCCAGAGGGCTGCAGGCACTTGTGGCCACCTTGGGACCTCTCTCCAGGAGCCACGTCTGCCCTGCATCCCGAGTGACCACACAGGTTGAGCTCCTGTCGCGGGGACTGGTGCCCAGTGACAGTGTGACAGTCACCCCGCAGCCAGTGCCAGCCTCAGCATCGCTCCTGTGGCTGTCAAAGGCCAGGGCTGTGTGGCCATTAATCATGTCCGAGCCACTGTGGGCATGAAAAGCTGTGCCGTTCCCAGGGCTGCTTTCCTTTCATCAGCCACACCCCCCAAGCACTGAAACACGCAGAAAACATTCAGCAGGGCAGGCTGAAGTGCTGACCCTTGGGCTGGGGAGTTTGGTGGGCTCGGGATCCTCGCAGGGGCTGTGCTATCCTGCACAAAATGAGCTTTCTCCAGCGGGGTTCTTGGTGTCCATGATCCCAGTGTTTGAGCGATGGAGGATCTGGTGGCTTTCCACAGAGCAGAGCTCCTGCCGTGGCAAACAACCCTCACTTTGCCCATGAACCCATCAGCAGCACCCAGCAAGGAGGGCGTTCCAGAGAACCCCAGCTCCACAGCCCTCTGCTGCCAGGGGAAGCAGAGGAGGAAGAACCAGAAGCACAGAAATGCCATTATTTTGTGCTCCCTTTGGCCAAAGGAGCTGCCAAAGGGCAGGTTGACATCTCCAGTGGGGGACAGTCACCTGGGAGTGGGACCTGGTAGCACTGGCTGCCCAGGCATCGCTGTTTCCTTGCCCTGGGCAGTGCAGCCGTGCCCCAATGCCACGAGTTGAGGTGTGATAGGAGCAGCCACGTCAGCTGATGGGGACCGTGGCTATAAAACACCTGCTGGCCCCGTGGCAGAGCCACGAACGAGCCCACCATGGCCAAGGTGCTGCCTGCCTGCCTGCTCCTGGCCCTGCTGCTGCTGGCCCCAGCCCTGTCAGCACAGCACGAGAGAGGGCTCATCTTCAACTTGGTAAGAGGAGACCCACCCTGTCCTTGGCACAGGATGCTCCAACTGCTGCAAGGGACTCGCAGTGTGTGGATGGTTGGAGGGGTCTGCTGGGTTTTCTGGTGTTGTGAGGGAATTTGGAGCCTGGGAAATCAGCTCTGTAAAGGGACAGGGAAGACAGAAAGGGGATCAGATGGAAGGTCTCAGCAGCCAGGATGCCCACCCTGGGTGGCTCACAGGGACTGGGGAGGAGAAATGCTTTCCTTCTGGTGTCTCAGCCCTCCTCCTGTGAGTCCAGCAAAAAAACAACACTTTGGTGGGTGGTATTTTGGGCCAGGCTGAGGAAATGCTGCAGAGTGGGAGGCTGGGGCATGCAGGCAGTGGTGCTGAGCCTCAGCCAAAAGGCAGAGCTGGTGTTCAACACCCACCTAAACCCCTCGGGCTCACAGCTAGGGGGAGATTGCAGGGGAACAGAGAAGGACCTGGCGCTCAGGCCCTGCCTTGTGCTGCAGGATATCGGGGAGCTGTGCATGCAGAGTGCCCAGTGCAAGAGCGGCTGCTGCCACCGGCTCAACGGCCTCAGCCTGGCCCGATGTGCTCCCAAGGCAGCCGAGTTCCAGGCGTGCTCCCCAAAGGTAGGTGCTTCCCTGCTCCCAGGGCTGGGCGGGGCTGGGGGCATGTCCCCCACACTGCACGGTGTCCTTGCTCCCCCCAGAGCATCTACGGGGTCTACTACAAGTGTCCCTGTGAGAGAGGCTTGACCTGTGACGCCGATAAAACCATCGTGGGCTCCATCACCAACAGCGACTTCGGTGTCTGCAAGGACCCCCAGGACTCCTACAGGCGGTGGTGAAGAGAGAGACCCCCCTGTCCCCCCTGTGCTGCCCCTGCCACCCTGTCTCTCCCCCTCTCCAGGGATTCCTGGATCTGGCTGGGGGAGAATTTGAGTAAAGAGCAGCTTCTGCCAAGCTGCAAGGCAGCGTTTTCACTTGACTCAGGATGGGGGCGGCAGGGCCAGAAGGTCCCAGAAAAAGCCACATGGACATGGTGGCTTTACCTATATGTGTGTGCAATCCTACAATAATCCTAGGCCAGCAGCAAGCCATGGGCTGAGCTCTGCTCAGGGGGAGTTTTAAAAAGGGGATGCAGGGGAGAGGAAGATGCAGCATCCCCAGGATCGGAGGGAGCCGCCTGGGTTCTGCCTGCCTTGGTTTATTTCCTTCTGTTGGAAACATTCCATAGAAAAGGTTTGTTGCCAGAGAAGAGGGACTTGCAGGCAGTGCTGAAGCTGTGGGTGCTCAGGGTGCTTGGTGGTTGTGTCCACCTCCACATCACCACCCTGCAGGCTCTGGATGACCACCGAGCTGGGAGCTGGACCTCCTCCTCAGGGGGCAGATGTTGCTCAGCCAAGTGGGAGCCCTCCCTGCAAAGGACCCTGTGCAGGCAGCAGCTGTGTGTGCTGTGGGAGCTCCTTGTGCAGCACCAGCATCTCGTGGAGCACCTGCTCAGGCTGCAAGGTGTGCAGGAGATTTGGGAATCGGGGATGGACCTGGAGAGTGACGGTGCTAGAAGTGGCCCTGGCAAGGTCCCAATTCCCTCAGCCCTGCCCCTGGCAGAGCTGTGCCCTGGGCAGGGTGGGCTGCAGGGTGTGATGCCCAACTCAGGGTCAGCGTTTTGGACAAGGGGAGGGAGCACAGATGTACCACAGCAGGGGGAGGAAGAGGAGGCACCTGTCTGGCAGAGCTGTGGAAGCAGCAGGAGATGAAGGGATCATCAGAGAGGTTCTTGGCTTCTCCAGTGCAGACTTCACCCCATGGTTTTCTATCCCTGGGGCAGAGCAAGAACCAGGCACCCACAGTGCCACTCCCCGCTTCCCCAAGGGCTCTGCACCAGATGGGGAGGCCACAAAGGTTGGGGGCCACCCCTTGCAGCTGAGAAGGTGCTGCAGGAAACTCTCTTTTCAGGACAAGGGTGACTGGCAGCTTGATGATCTGCACCTGCAGAAACACCAGGGACACATCTGGGAGGGTGGCACAGCTTGGGGGAGTCCCCACTTCTGAAGGGAACATGGGGGGCAATGTGGGGACCCGCTGGCCCCTGCAAGTCTGGCTCAGAGGAGCTGCAGGAGGAGAAAATTCTAACCTGGATTTTAGCTTTAAACGTGTGGGTGGTGAAAGTCTGGAGCCTTGGTCTCATTGTTGTGGTCGATGTCCTCACCGGTGCAGGATGAGGCGTGGGGTAGGGGGTAGATGGGGACGGGGACAGGGACAGGAGCCCCTCCTGCAGCAGCCAGCCAGCCCCAGGCAGAGCGAGGGGAGGGGGACATGGGACACCGGCTCTGTGCCTTCTGTGTGGGGTCCTCAGCGCCACACGCTGTTCCACCCCGGAGAGGCTGGCACCCCCCAGGACACACAGCGGGGATCCCGAGAGCTCTGCCTGCCCGGGGCCGGCCTCGCCCGGGGCTCTGCGCTCCGGGCAGGGGCAGGATGCGAGCAGCGCCCAGCCCCGGCCGTGCCCGGACCGGCAGAGGGCAGCGGCACCGTGCCCACCACGGCCCGGGACCCCCGCCCAGCAGCCACCCCCCAGCGCAGGGCCAGCGCAGCCTTGGGGGTCCCTGCGATGCACCCGACCCTGACACTGAGTCCTGCATTGGGGTCCCCCTGGAAGGAGCGGGAGTGATATTGGGGGTGGGGGGCAGGCTGCGCTGATCTCTGGTGCGTTTGATGGGGGGATTTTGTGGTGTCCCCATTTTTGTGGTGTCCCCACGCTGGCAGAAGGAGGATGGGGCACCAGAGAGGTGGGAAAGGGGTGGCTGTGCTGAGGTGGGGGATGCATACCTCCTCCCTCCCCCCCGCCCCATCTCACCCCTATATTTACTGGTGAAGCCGCAGATTTATTT
>VZRO01004839.1:338067-372339 GCA_013397915.1 Daphoenositta chrysoptera | reverse complement strand
CGCTGCGGCTGAGGAGAGGAGCGGGGCTCCTGCCGCGGGGAGCCCCCGGTGATGCCCGGCAGGAGTTCGCGGAGCGGTGCTGGCGCACTGGGATGCTCCGGGACGATGCTGCTCGCCGGAGCGGATTTTCCTTTTCCCCGCTTCCCCTCCCCGTCCGAGGCGTTTCTTTAGACACCACCGACCAGAGAGACCCCGCAGGGTGTGTGCATCACTCTACAGAGCCTTTGGCAGCAGGTAGAAGTGGTTGCACAAGGTAAATGTGATTTTTTTTTTAAGCCTCTGCGATTTTTCCCTCCTCTCCGGGCATAAAAAGTCTTTCAGAGCTTCTGGTTTTAAAATGCACGTACGAGTGAGCTTGCTCTTCTCAGGAAACTGTATTTTACACAATGGGCTGTAGGAACTCGTGGGAGACACGTCTGTCACCGCTGTGTCCCCAGGCTGCAGCTTCCAGCTGAGGCTCCAATGCTGCACCGTTTTTCTGTCCTCACCGTGCCGGTGCAAAAAGTAAAAATACCCTTAAAAATTAAATAAAGTGAAAAAAAAAAAAAAGCCAGGAGCTGATACTTTCTGGTTTTAAAGATAGAGTTTAAATAGTGTCTCACCCTAATGAGCTGTTAAACGTGAGGTGGATTTGAGGACAGCACTGGGAACTGGAATTAAAAGTTAAAAAAGTTGAAAGCACAAATTGCTCCTTCCTTTAAAATATGAGAAAGCTGCCTCCCTCCTGCCTCCTCTCCTGTCTGTTGAAGGGCTGGGGAGAAGAAAATCATTAAATACCTCTGGCAGAGCCTGTATCTGGCTTTTATGGGCTGTCTTTCCGAAGGTGCTGTGGGTTTGGTTTGGGTGGCAGTGCTGCAACTCAGAGACACTTGGGTTGTATTTCCAGCCTGGTACTCTGGGAATGGGACAAAATTGCTGGGCAGGGGACAGAAACATCCCTGACAGAGACAGGGAACAATGTCCACAGCCCCCAGGGGGTTAACCAGGAGCGGGGGAAAGCAGGAATCCAGATGGTGTGGGAGTTTTGCAGCACAGGGAGGGGATGGTGGGGTCCTGGGTGGGTTGCTGGTCCTTGGAGGGGTGCTGGTCCTCATCCCCAGCGTGGTGGGTGCTGGCAGCACCCTTTGGGGTGCAGGAGGACAAGGCAAGGCTGTGATGGAGCTGGGTGCTCCACCAGGGGTGCTGGTGGAGGAAGGGGTGGCCGAGGACTTTTCTGAGGGCTTGGGTGATGGAGCAGGTGGGGTTTGTGCTGTGGAAAATACGTGGTGGCGTGGAAAAAAATCCCCAGCAGGTTTCTGGGGAGTCTGGGAAGAAGTTTTCTCTTCTGCTGAAATGCACAGGGAGGGGTGACAGCACGTGGCCTCCTTGGTGGCTCTGGGCCTGGGGGATGCAGGGGGTCCAGTGGGGAAGCTTGGCATGGCACAGGCTGCTCGTGGTGCCCATCCTGCTCAGGACAGAGATGTCTGCAAGGATAGTTGCTCATGCAATTATTTTTCTTGTTCTTAAAAAAAAAAATAAATGCAAATAACCTCATTTGTGTCCAGCACACACTTCAGTCATGTTGAGGTCCTCTCCCAGCACTGTTAGAGCACCTTCCTGCTGGGACGAGCCAAAAAATAAGGACGATTCCTCAGTAAAAAGCAAACTGCATCCCTCAGGAGCATCTCTGCTGTGTAGTTACGTGTGTTTTAATTAATTACCTGCCTGCAGAAGGAGAAAGTTTGCTGGAAGGTTTGAGATGCTCGGCAGCAAGACCTCCTCGGTCTGGCTGCAACTCCCAAATTGGTTCAGTGGAAAAATATTTTGTAAACTGTTCGGAGAATAGTTTGTCCTCAGTTATTTCTCCTTTTATACTATTTTATGTCAGTTTTACTTTATAGTCACTCTGTGTTACATGAATTTATATAAAGTTGTTGCAGCCCCTTGAGGGAGCTGTGAAGCTCCTACTGATCTTGTGCACATCACAGGGAAATAGAAATTACTTAGCAAGGTTTTTTTTTTATTTTAATGCTCTGTGCTTGTGGGTGTAAAGAAGTGGCCACGAGTGCTCTAACGTACAAGTTGTTCATGTAACTTGTTTGTCATGGGGCTGACAGGCTTTTTCCATAACTACTAACTGTGATTAGTAAGGATTTCTGATTTTGCAAGCGAGTGCGTTGGAAAATGAGGAAAATAATAGTAAAGCAACTGTCAGAAGTGAGGAGTTGGGATGGTGAGGGACTGCAGTTAAATCATCTTCTACCTGCAGCATCCCATCTTTGTAAACAGCAGTATTGCTCTTAGACCGAAAAATATTCTCTTTCCAAGTACTTTTGGATTTACATTAAATTTAACCACTTAATAAAACCAGCTCTGGGAGGCACTGCAAAAAGCATCATTCCTGGGGTGTGACACCATCCCAGCAAGGAGCCCTGGTGGGATGCAGCCTCCCTGGCCTCCTCAGGTGATGCTCACCAGTGTGTGCCAGTGCCTGTTGTCACCCCTGGGGCTGGCAGGGCTCTGGGTGAGCTGCTGCTGCTGCTGCAGCGGTGTCCCCAAAGCCGCGGTGTCCTCTGCCCCTCCTGCCCCTCCCAGCGGCCACCCCGGTCCCCTCCTGCAGTTTGTCCTCTTGTGACGCTTCCTCGCCCTCTCCAAGAAATCCTCATTTGGCACCGGAGCAGGCTGGCGTTTCACAACGTGCCGGGAATTGCCGTTTGCCCAAAATAATTCGGCATTTATAGACCCCTGGTGCAGATGGTCTCGGGTGCCGAGTTATTTCTGGGTGCCAGAGCTGCCGGATGCTGAGCCGGGGATCCCCCCCTTGGGATTTGGCTTTGGGATGCTCGAATTTTTGCTGCTGAGCCCTCGTGTGTGGGGATAAATCACTAAACACATCGTTCCCACTGCCAGGGGTCACCTGGCTGCAAGTTGTTTGGAGAAAACCCCAAATCTGTTGCAAGCAATGAGATGTTTTTAGAAAGGAAAAAAAAAATTAAGTAAATCCAAGTTTAATTGCGGCATTTATGCCGGAGAAAAAGCTAAATTAAAACAGAATTGGCAAACAAGGAGTTTCTTGTTTATTCCCATTTTGTATTTATTTTAGTCCCCCCACAAGCTGTCACTTGAAATTCAGTTTGCTCAGCATTGGTGTAGCTGCTGCCAGGAGGCTGCTCCGAGTACCCTGTGGAGGGCTTGGACTTCACTTGGTGCTGTATGGGGAGAGAAACTTCACATTTAACAGCCAGAGGTGGAATATTTCATTCCAAAAAGCCCAGCTACTCTGTTCCCCCTGGTTGTTTTGACCAGGGGAGAAGACACAACTGAAAGGAGCCCGCTCATTTTGGTGGCAGAAAACCCAGTGAGAGGGTGCCAAGGAGTGGGTAGTGGGATGTCAAGTACTTTCTCACATTTTACAGATGGTTTATATAACCTGCTTGGCTATATTATTTTATTTTTCTCCTGTCCAGTTACATAATCCCAATTTATGAAAGCTTTAGGAAATTGCATTCCCCACTGTTACGTGTCTCTATATAACACAGCCTCTGAGCTTGTTAGGATGCTTGGCCCCCCTGCCAGGCATCTCCCAAGATGCTCAGGCTGGTGTGGGACAGCTGTTTATACACTTATTATTGTTTATACACTTATTATTCCTTTATTTCTTTAACGGTTTTGTTTTAGCCATCATCAAAAGCTGTGTCAGCCTCTCAGGAGCGGGATGGGTGCAGGCTGGTGCCTCTCCCTGCTGATGCAGAGCAAAGGCTTTGGGCACTCCTGGTTTTACCAGTGTTTTGAGTGTTTTTGTGGCAGAGACTTGCTGTGATTTTTGTGGTGGAAGCAGCTGAAACCCTTGCTGGGGCCAGGGGTGGCTTTGGGGCCAGGTGGGAAAGGAGCTGCAGAGCATCCGTGTGTAAAATCCTCAAAAGAAAAAACCTTCTCCCCTGGGGACAGCAACTACCCATAAAAGTCTGTGGATTTTGCTCTCCCCAGTACAAGTTTGTCCTTCAAAATAAGGGAGGGAGAAAAGAAAATGCTGGTTGTTTGTGGTTTTTATTTTATTCCCTTTTACATGGAAGTGGAAGGCGTTGTGTCTCTGGGAGCCCACTCTGGGGGAGATGGACCACAGGCTGCTGACAAGAGAGTTCAGAGGAGCTTTATCCCTCTGACTTTTTTTTTAATTTTAAAGCAACCTGGGAAAACCACCAAGTGAGCATTTCCTTGCTAGAAAACCAGCAAAAGAGGCAGATTATTTTTAATGGGTTTATATTGTAAACTGGGGGGATAAAACCACTCCTCTCTGAAAGTCTTTTGTGTGTTGCTGGCACGGGCGTGTTCACCTCACTCCAGGGGATGCAGAGGGACTGAACCCATCTTGCTTTGGCCTGAGATATTTATTCTGGCAGGGGTTAGTGACCCATCCTGCTCACTTGTTCCTCTCACTGCAGCTGAGGAACGGCTTCTTATTCTACATAAAAAGAAAATAAATTAGTTATGACTTGAATCTTAAATAAAACCATTTCAGAAGCTTAAAAATATTAGCTAGGCAGAATGATTAAGCAAGTGTGATGGGCGTATCCACCACTGTGTTTAAGTTAGCTGCACGCAGTAGTTTTCTTTTCTCACTTTATTATTCTCTTAATTGTTTTAAAACCTTCCCTTGTTGCTGCTTTTCTGGTAATAGGCAGAAACCTGCTGGTTTTTGGGAGATGACTGGGGACTGCATCCCTCCCTGAGCTGTCCCCATGGGGTGGGTGGCACTGTTTGGTACCAAGGTCTCCATGGTGTTCACCCTGGAGCAGGGACTGGCCATGGATAACGGAGCCCTGGGATTGTGCTTCGGTCCCTGGTGGATCAGGGCTCACCCTGGGTGCCACGGGGGCTTCTCAGGGTGCTGGGCAATTGAAGCAGCTCTGTTTGCATTTTGTTTTTTCTGTTTGAATAGAAGTTGCCGTGCCCGGCCTGCCGGGGTGTTGGCCGCTTGCACAACGTGCACGCTTAGGAAGTAAATTGATCCATGGCAGTTCTTAGTCGGTGAACAATAGTTTCAATTTTATGGCTTCCCTGTTTGTTTTGAAGGAGGGGGAGAAAGTCAAGTGCCAGGATTAAAAAAAAAAAGAAAAAAAAGGAAAAAAAAATTAATTAACTGTGATGCATGAGTGTGAGAAATGGCACTCGATGTCTGGGTATATCCTGATGTGTTGGGATGCAGCTGAGGATAATGTGGAGCTGCTTGTCCATCTTATGAAGGTCATACTTTGTTAGAAATCCCAATTTTAACTCATTACCATCATCTTCCTGGGTCTCTGCTCAGCAGGCTGGCGCTGAGGTGTCTTAAAACACCCTCATCAAGGAAAAACCACTGCTCTGGTCTTCCCTCTCCTGCTGCACAGGCACAGCTTGCTCAGCAGGAAGGGGTTTTATTAGAAAAAAGGTAGTTCTTGTGATGGAAGGGGGCAGTGGAGAGAGTCAGCTGCTGCACTAATTGGGTTATTCCTCGTTATCAGTCTGTGCTGGGGCTGGAGGATGCACGTGCTGCTGCCCAGCTCGAGGGGCTGGGATTTGGGGGCGATGATCACCAGGATCCAGGGCCCCACATCCCCCTGCTGTGCCTTCAGATTTGTTGTTTTTAAGCCTGACCTTTGCGTTTTTCAAGAAACTCCCTCCTGTGTTGCAATCCGAAGCTGTTTTAGGGCTGTTGTGGTGCCGTGGAAGTGAAAGTGCTTTGTGCTAAGTGGGTCTTAAAAAACAAACCCCAGAGCAGCCAACTCTTACTTTTTCATCCCGTTAATTTTCATCCTGGTGAAACAATTGGACAGGATGTAGCCTATATATATATATTTTTTTTTAAAACTGATGCTAAGAGGCTGTTTTGTGGAAACAGCGACTCAAAACAGGTTTTGGCCATAGTCTTCATCACCCCTCTCTGACCGTGATGGAGCATGATCTGTGGCTCCAAACTCCTTCTTCTTCAATCCTGAAATCCTGTTTTAAAATAGAGCACATGGGGTTTTTAAATCTTTTTCTGTGTGTGTTCCCTCCCCTCTTCTTACCAGGTATTTCCCCGCTGTGTCTCCAGGCCTGGAATCTCCCTGGACCTTCAAACCTCCTCCAACCATTGCATGGTGGCAAGGTGAGACCCCTCAAAACCCTGCCCAGCCTTGCTCTTCCTTGCTTCTTCCCCTCCTGCGAGCCTCTGGGAGGGATCTGCAACATGAAGTTTCCATTTGGAGCTGGCAAATTCCCGGTATGCCGATTTCTAGGAAACGTGGCTGGGGATCGTGTGGTTGGTGAAACCCTAGCATGTGTGATACCTGCCTGTCCTCAGCCCAGGGTCAGACATCTGCATCCCATTCTCCCCTCTGAATTTTCACCTATTTCTCTGTGTTGGGAGACAGCAACACCTGTGTGGAGAGGGAGTTGTAAAATTAAAAGGCTTGTTTTTATTTATTTCTGTTCTTCTCCGACCCATCCGTGTTTATATCCCAGGGAAATGGAGCAGTGTGGATGTTCAGAGGAGGGAGGATGGTTTATCCTGGCTTCATTTACAGACTCACAACATTAATCTTGTGGGTAGTAGCAGCAATGGGAAAGCAGGATCTGCTTGGGGTGTCAGAAACACCCAGGGGCTTTTGCACAGGGTAATTAATTAATTAATGCCCTCCCTGTATCCAGAGTATGCAAACAAGAAGATTCAGGCTCTGCCACCACCAGCACGCTTGCTGTGCTCTCAGTGACATCCCTGCCTGCTCGCTATTTAAACCTCAGGGAGCAGCAGATATTTTTTTTTGCCCTACAACTGTTTGTTTCAAATTAATTGGGATTTTGGCCCCCGGCCAGCCTCCTCCTGTCGCTCCAAATGGGAGATAAGTGGGAGCAGTGCACTCTTTTCCCTAACCTAGTTGGAGCCGTTTTTGCTGGACGGAGAAGTCGTGAGCTCTTTCATAACGTGGACCACATCTCAATAGCTGGGTCTTGTGGGCTCCATCCCTCCCAGTGCTGCTGACGCAGAGCGTCTCCCCTCCCGCCCGCCTTGGCCAGCTTCCCTGGATGACTCCTCTAATTGCTTACGTAGAAAAATAATGAGAAGGATGCGTAGGGTGTATTTTTAGATGTCTCTTGGTGGGATTTAGCAACCGGCAAGCCGGAGCCAGCACCTCCCTGTCCGTCTCCTGCATCCCAGCTGTGGCTGCTTGGTGGACCTGGGGAGGTTCTGTCCTGGGAGGTGGCAGTTCTTGGCCAAGCTTCCCTGATTTTTGGGCTTCTCCTGGTCCTTATAAGTGGGATATGGATGCTGTGGGTGCTGCAGAGGATCTGTGCTGGGAAGCCCTGAGCTGGTGCCTGGTGCCGATGCCATGCCCATGCCGGGATGGGCACCACCACCTCCTCACTCCTCTCCGAGAGGAAGGCCATGGTGGTGGCAGGGCAGTGTGGACTGTGGTGGCTTGGAGACCATCCCAGCACCCAAATAATTGAATCATGGAATGGTTTGCATTGGAAGGAGCCTTTAAAGGCCATCTAGTCCAGCCCCACCACCATGAGCAGGGACAACTTCCACCAGAACAGGTTGTTTAGGGCTCTGTCCAAACTCACCCGGAATGTTTCCAGGGATGGGGCATCCATCACCCTTTTGGATAATCAGTGCTTCACCACCCACATCGTCAAACATTTCTTCCAAAGCAACCCATGGCACGTTCTCCAATAAATACCTGTCAGATAATGGGTCTCACCCCATGTTGCTTTGCTTTTTAAATGGTTTTTTTTTAAGATGTTCCCATCTGAAACCTCAGCAGCGCAGAGGAAAGGGAGCAGACGCAGAATCCCATTAAATATCACCCCAAAGACTGTGATAATTGAGCCTTGCAACAAGTAGTTCCCTTATTTTTCTCTTTGCTTGCTCTTTGTGTCTCGGTGGCTTCCTGTGCTGGGGGGGCCGGGCTCCAGTCCTTCCCTTTCCACCCGGGTGCGAGGAACGCAATTCTTCTCGCAGCGCGACTTATCTCTCCTTGGAGCTGAAAACATCCTTTCTTTGCTCTTTTTGAATCCCCCAAATGAATGATTTCTCCTGCTGGTTAACATCAGCTTCCACGCTGAAGACTGTGGGAAAGTTTCGCAATTAGAGTGGCTTTAATAGATCTGGTTTATGTCTTAAAAAACCCATCGCTTTCTAATTCTCCGTCACATGTTTCCTTGATGATGTGTCGCCCAGCAGTGCAGCTACCAAAATAGCCCCATGGTCTGAAGGAAATCATCAGGAAATATGTTTTTGAAACCGTAGGCAATTCTTTTTTTCACCAGGAACCATTGGAAAAAGTCTGTGTTCAATGGAAAACGTGGCTTTTCTGGCACCTTGGCCGCTCATGTGGTGACATTTGGGAGCTCAGTGCTCCAGCAGTTTGCCCAAAAAAACCCCAGTTCTATAGATTCTTGCTGTGAGTTTTCTCTTTATCCACCCAAATAGCTGGGATTCTTTTGATGTTGGGTTTGCTTTAATTTTTGGGGAAAATGCTTGCTTGTGCATTGTCTTTCCACACAGGGTGACAAACCCTTTCCTTCTCCACCACCTCCCAGGTCCTGCCAGGTCCTGATGGGGTGTGTGCTGTGTCCCCCCAGGTCCAAGGAGACCATGACCACTGATGAGGCCACCAAGAGTGAAGGGGAGGTGCAGGCAGCAGCTCTGGCCGAGCGCGGGGAGGACATCACACCATCCAAGGATCGAGGGGTTCTGAAGGTAAGGGGGTTCTGCCAAGAGTGTCCTGCCCTCCTGTGCTTTGGGGTGCGTGGTCACCTCGTTGGGCTGCATCCCCAGCCCTTGGGGTCACAATTCCAGGGCTGTAGGATTGAGTTCTTTCATTTCAAAGGCAAAGGGGATGAGCTTCGCTTGGAGTAAAGGAGGACGGAGCGGTGGTTGAGGTTGGTGGGCCCGGGCTGCACCATGAATTTCACTGCTATTGTGTTCCTAATCAGATTATTAGCTGTAAATCCACAAAGCATTTCTGTGTGTGACTCACAAACATTAGAAAGAGCACATTACTGAGGTCATCCAGTCTGCTCCACAGCCCCTTTTTCATATTCAGGGCTGTTTCTGGATAGTTCTGCTCCCCAGCAGTTGCACTTCTCCACTTGAATAGGACCTTTCCTCCAAGAATAGCATCCTCCCCTGCTCCATCCTCAGCTCGAGAACTGCTTGTTCCCGGCTGCAGCGTTCAGAAAAAAGTGTTGACAAGAAGCGAGTAGTGAGCTGACACACCCCTGTGAGTAAAATGTGTACGGCCAGAGAGGAGTGGAGCTGCATTCACTGCAGGTTTGGAACCACGGCATTTATGCACCAAGTATGGACTGGCCTCTGCTCCCAGCCCTGTCCATCTCTGCTGCTGTGGTTCCAGCTTGAGATTTGTTTTTATGAAAAACAAATGTTTTCATGAAAATTTGATGTATTTTAAGGGCAAATTAAGTGGCAAAATTAATATCTCCCCCTGAGCCTTCCTGCTGTTTAGGGCAGCACAGGGGTGTGTATGCACGTGTATAAATATATTTTTATGTAAATGCATGTGTGTGTCTCTCTCTGCCCCTCCATATGCATCCTTTGCTATCCCTTGGCCCCAGCTCATGGCTGGTTTCTCTCTCTCAGATCATTAAGCGACCTGGGAGTGAAGATGAGTGTCCCATGATTGGAGACAAGGTTTATGTGCACTACAAAGGGAAACTGGCCAACGGGAAAAAATTTGACTCCAGCCGCGATCGGAACGAGCCCTTCATCTTCAGCCTGGGCAAGGGTGAGCTGGTCCAGGGGTGTCCATCCACGGGCTGGTGGAGGCTGGGATCATCCTGGGGAGGGAGGGGGGATCCACTGACCCTGTTGCAGGACAGCTGGACAGTGCCAGCCCTGCCTTAAGTGACTTGTGAATGTGGCGTTTTTTGGGTGCCGTCCTTGCTGCACCCAGGCTGTTTCGTTCCTGGGCTGCTGGTTGCTCCCTCCTGCCTGACATCTGCCTTTCTCCTAGGTCAGGTAATCAAGGCATGGGACATTGGGGTGGCCACCATGAAGAAGGGAGAGGTCTGCTACTTGCTCTGCAAACCCGAGTACGCCTACGGCTCTGCTGGCAGTGCCCCCAAAATCCCCTCCAATGCCACCCTCTTTTTTGAGGCAAGTAATGCTGGTGAGCTGGTGTGTGGATGAGCAAGCTCACTCCCTTTCTGCCTTGCCAGCCAGCTCAGAAATAAAAATTTTAAAATTAATAATAATAATGATAAAGAAACAAAGCCCAAACAACAACAAAAAAAACCACAACAAAAAAAAACCCCAGCTTGGATTCCTGAAACGTGTCCCTCTGCTCCAAGAACTGCTGCCAGGGCTTTCTCAGAAATGTGTGTCTGAGCTGGAGGGCTGGGACTGAAACTCGGGCTGAGGAGAGTCCTGGTGCCGGGGCAGGGAGAGAGCGGATTCCTGGTTTCAACATGCACACGGGAAGGAGAAAGCAGCTGGGAAATGCCTCCAGGTGCTAAAAAACCATTAGTGCTGAGGGGTGGTAGGAAAGTTAAGGTTTTGGCACAGAGTGCTCACTGGGCAGGGCTCATTGGGGCACGGCAGGAGGAGGGAGTCTGTCCTAAATTAAGGCTCAGTCTTTCCAAGTCGAGTGTGGACTAAGCTGAGGGTCAGGGCTGGACCCATCAGAGGATGAAGGGGAAGCTCCTGCCCATGCTGGGTGACTTTCACAGCATCTTCCAGCAGCAGCTGTGCTGTACCCTTACAGGTTCAATAAACTTATTTTTGCTGTTACTTTGTGTTATGCTTCAGGTACTGGATGTGTCCCAGTTTCTAATAAATTATGTGTTTTATGCTGTGGTTTGGATCTGGGTTTTATGGGCAACTTCTGCTCGTCAGCTGAACGGAGAATTAGCTGGCTTGGTTCTCCAGCCAGGGGATGAACTGCTGCTTTGTGGCTCTCCTGTTGTTTTTCTCTTCTCCTTTCCCCCTCCCTACGCCCTGCCCACTTTTTCTTTATTATTTTTTAGGTCGAGCTGCTTGACTTCAAAGGCGAGGACTTGTTTGAGGATGGAGGAATAATCCGGAGGATCAAGAGGAAGGGAGAAGGTTATTCCAACCCTAATGAAGGTGCTACCGTGGAGAGTGAGTGCTGCTCCCTCGTGGGACAACTGCAGGGTTCAGCCTGCCCTGAGCTGATCCCTGGTAGGAGCTGCTGGCACTGCAGAGGCTGAGGGTGGCTGTGCATCCTGGTGGGATGCAGTTACATCCTTCCAGAGGCCAGATGGGATGGAGAGTGGCTGGGGGTGCTCCTCTGAGCTCTCCTTGACTGGCCCCTGTGGTGGCTCTGCCAGAGCTGCTGCCCTGCAGGGCTGGGTGGAAAACCAGCAGCCCAGGAAAACCCTGGAGCTGCTCAGGCAGCGGCTGGGGGGAGGATGGAAGAAGCAAATCCCCGTGGGGTTTCAGGGCTCTGCTGTCTCCCCCGACCCTTCTGCATCCCAGTGCAGTGTCCAGGGTGCTCTGGGATGTGCCATCTGCTCTGCCTTGCCTCCAAAGCATCACTTGCCAGGCCTTTCTCCCTCGACACTTGCTCAGTATTTCAGGCACTCAGCAGTTTCTTTGGTCTCCTTGTTCCAATGTTGATGGCATTTTTGGGGGGGTCTCATCAAATCTCTTGCAGAACGGGGCTTTTTCCTTCCCTTATGGTCAGAGGGCTGCTGATGGTAGGGGGAAGGAAATTATTATAAGGGGTTTGCTGAGGCTGGGGTGGTCTCAGCTGACGTGGGAGGATGAGGAGCTCACGTCCCATGGGGGTGTCCATGTTCTGGTCCCATTTCTGGAGCACACATTTCATGGGGCTGGACGGGGAAGGCAGACTGGGGTTTTGGGTTTTTTTCTTCCCAAGAACCACTCAGACACACACCCAGACCTCTCTCCATATGGGAGGCATTTACTTTCTTTTCTTAATTCCAGAACTCCTGTACACAAAGATCCTTAAGTCCCTTTAGCGACTGAGAAATTGAGTCTGAGCTGTGGAAGCTTATAAAGCTCGTGGCTTTAAGTGGCTGGTTCTTCTAACGAGGCTCTCTTTTAAGGAAAAACGAGATTTTTGCCTCAGATTCTACTGTCTGAGTGGTTGTCACTGTGCTGGGGGTGGCACAGCAGCTGTGGGGACACAGCAGTCCACCTTGGGGCAAGGCTGTGGTGGCTTACCTCAGCTGTGTATTTTGGGAGGTGCTGGAATTGAGCTGGAAGAAACCACGCTTCCAGGAGCAAGTACCTCCAGGATTTTATAGGCTTTAAGTTTTACAGACCCTAAATCCCAGATCTGGTCCCTAAAACCTGTGCTGCAGTTGAAATCTGGCATTCCAGCTTTTGTTACATCCTTTCCCCCCCCACCCCTCCTCCTTCTCCGTTTTTAATCTGAGTACAAATTGCTGTCAGCACATCAAGTTCGTGTGCCAGCCGCACTCAGTACACTCTGTTCTCAGCTCTTCAAAAACAAAATCGCTGCAGGCACTGAGAGAACAATAAGTCAGAGCTGCAACCGGAGTGATGTTCCTTCAGTGACTTTTTTTTCTCTGTAATCCAAGAGCGGCTGAACCAGCTGACCCACTCCTGGAAACCCGAGCAGAGATTTTCCCCCCCTTTGCTCGGTGTATTTTCTGAGCAATTAAAACAGAGCAGAACTATCCTTGGAAGGAAGGATCACAACATCCTCTTGTGCATCCTGTTTTAAAGTGGGATCTTCCCACCACAGGAGGTGTGGGACCTGGGGGAGCTGCAGTGCTGCTTTTGGGGTCAGGGATCATGGATCTCTGCTTGCTAGGAATGTGTAGGGAGAGGCATGGTGCTGTGGGGTGGCTGGGTTACCTGTATTTTAGGCAGAATTTTCCACATTTCCTGTGCCTTAAAACCCAGCCAGCTTGGTTTTGGGTAGTGCAAAAGCAGAGGTCATCCCTGGAGGAGCTGGATTTGGTTTTTGTCCTCATCCCAAGCTGGGTGAGCTCACAGCAGCCTGAGCCCTGTGGTCACTGTGCACCAGTGATGGATGCAGGATGAGTCCCAGGAAGCTGGCAAGAACCTGAGCATCCTCTGCTTGGGTCCCAGGATGGCTTTGGTGGCAGGAGTGAGGTGACAAGGCAGAGCCTGGTGTCCTGTCCCTGCAGTGGGGAACCCATCCGTGGATTCTCTTATGGCAGCGTGTAATGCCCAAGGGCTGGACCTGCCCTTGGAAAGGGGGGCTGCCAGCTCCATGCCTCTCATCCTCAGCACTTCTGTAGGTGCCAGGGCAAGGGATGGACACAGATTTCCTTCAGCCCAGGCTGCAGCTCTCCCATGCAGGTCCCAGACCCTCACGGCTGTTTCTGGTACCCAGCTTGTCCTGCCCCTCACCTGCCACCACAGCAGGATGCT
Source organism: Daphoenositta chrysoptera (assembly GCA_013397915.1). Lineage (NCBI taxonomy): Eukaryota > Metazoa > Chordata > Aves > Passeriformes > Daphoenositta > Daphoenositta chrysoptera. Next base: position 358,964 of record VZRO01004839.1, on the reverse strand, counting down.
CAGTGCCCTGCAGCAGCTCAGGTTGCATTCTGCTCCCCCTGAGCAAAGGTAAAGCTCATGTCTTTGCAGGCTGCAAAACCTTTAAGCACAGTTGTGAATTTTTCCTGTTTAAAGCTTTTTTTTTGTTTGTTTGCTTGTTTTGGCTTTTTTTTTTTTAACAGTATGTAGGAGTTCCTTGTGAAATTGCTTTTGCTTGATGCCTGCCTGCATGTGTGTATGCCTTTTACCCTGCAAGCAGAATGCAAGGGCTGTAAAAGCGTCCCCAAAGCCTGGAACGTCTTCAGGTTTGAATAAATAAAGAATAATCTTGCTGTGGAAAGCCAGCCAGGAGTGCCAGGTGGTGAATGTGCCAGGTACCCAGTGTCTGCTCTGGCTGCGCTTCTGCCAGCGTCTGGGGCTGGAAGAGCACGGCTCCTAGTTGAAGATTAAAAATAAAAAAGTTTATCTTGTACTTTGAGTTCTCAGAGTCAGGAGAACATGGCCTTGTTTTCGAGGCAGGAGTCAAGGCAGTATAGCACAGTATAGAAGATTTGTAATCACCGTGATAAACTCCGCGTGGCGCCGTGCCAGGAGCAATATCCAGTTCCAGTAAGACTTGACTCGTGCACTTGAGTACGAGGGGAACATATTAGTCACGATGTTTATCTGTTGTTTGGTCCTTGGTTAGACGAGATATGCCTGCCTTGCTTTTCAGCAACATTCCCAAGCCCTCCCCATCCCTCTTCTCCAGGCTGCCCCCAGCCCTGTGTCTCCCCCCTTCCAGGCTCTGCCGAGTTTTGGGAGAGATGCTTCATAAAATACTTTCTAAGACACTTTGGAGCCCACCTTCCTCCAAGGTTTGGGTGGTTCTGGGTGCCATCCTGCCCCTCTTGCCCCTCTGCAGTTCACCTGGAGGGATTCTGTGGCGGCCGCAGGTTCGACTGCAAGGATGTGAAATTCGTCGTGGGCGAAGGGGAGGACCACGACATCCCCATTGGCATTGACAAGGCCCTGGAGAAGATGCAGAGGGGAGAGCACTGCATCCTCTACCTCAGCCCACGGTAAGGAGCATCTCCACAGGGATGCTGGGTGGGTCTCAGCCCCCAGCACTTGTGGAAGATGGTGATCCTGAAAACAGGACTCTCCAGGAGAGTCTCAGGTTAGCAATGCCAGCAAAATGACCAGTGGCATGTCAATAGGAATAGTGAGATGCTTTTAAAAAGTCAGGTGAAAGGGCTTTATCCGAGTCCACTGCCTGAGATAAAAATGTCTCCCTGGAAATCACCAGGGCTGGAGAGCAGCCTGTGTAAAAACATGGTTTTGATGCAGCCGGAAGGGATGATTCCCAATATATAATGCATTGTACACCCACAGAGACCTTTGCTCATGGAAAGTAACATCACCCTGGCCCCAAAATATTAGAAAGCTGTGGGTGGCAACCTGGGTCAGCATTTATGGCCAAGCACTGCCAAAATGAAGGTTTTCCCTCCTTCTCTGAGTGCCTCCTCCTGCCCTGCAGGTACGGCTTTGGCGAGGCTGGGAAGCCAAAATTCGGCATCCAGGGGAACGCAGAGCTGGTGTACGAGGTGACCCTGAAGAGCTTTGAGAAGGTGAGGGCAGAGGTGCTCTGGTCCCCCCCCGGGTTACAGGAATGTCAGGGCCTGTGTAGCCTCCAGCCTTTGTCCCTGGCGTGTCTGCAGCCCAACCCCTGCTGAAGTGGACACGTCACCAAGGAGCTTCGTGTTCTTAATTTGTTCTTCTCTGTTGGTTTGTTTTATTCTTGTGGCTGAGGTCCAAGGCTGGGTCTCTTATTTGTTCATAACCTTGTCCTTTTGTGCTCTGGTCTAATTTTTTTTCTTTCTCCTTTTTTTTGCTTTTCTTTTTCTCTTTTTTCCTCCTTTTTCCTCCTTTTTTCTCCTTTTTTCTCCTCTTTTCTCCACTTTTTTCATTTTTTCTCCTTTTTTCTTCTTTTTCTCATTTTTCTCCTTTTTCTCTCCTTTCCCCCCCTTTTTCTTTTCTTTTCCTTTTATCTTTTCCCCTTTTTTCTCCTTTTTTCCTCTTTTTTGTTTCCCCCTGGGCTGCACAGATAAAAGCTGGTGTGTCCAGCTAGCCCTGTGGAGCTCAGCTGTGCCCATGAGAAGGCTGGGGATGGGATGCAGGGAGAAGTCCATGGGATTTGCACATCCCCAGATGGGTCCCCTGCCCGTGCCATCACCCTGGCCAAAGCAGGGGCAGGACCTGGCTCCACACCCTGACGAGCCGTGGGTGTGACCACGCTGTCCCAGAGAGTGGCGTGGTCCTGCTGGGGCAGGGGAGGCTGCTCTGCTCCACTGGGAGTGCTCCAAGTGTTCCTTTGCAGGCCAAGGAGTCGTGGGAGATGGACACCAAGGAGAAGCTGGAGCAGGCAGCCGTGGTCAAGGAGAAGGGCACGATGTACTTCAAGGTTTGTGAGCTTGGGGCTGGCAGAGGCAGAGGAGGGGAGCTGGGACTGAATTTGGCAGCCATCAGTGTCAGAGAAGCCATGTGCCCCCAGACAGAGCTGGGAGAGGCTCTATCTCTGCCTTTTTCTCACTCCATGATGCTCCCCGAGATGTCTCCTCCTTTCCCAGCGCTGCCTTGGCTCTGTGTGCTCCCTGCAGAGCAGGACAGCAGATCCAACCCTTCCCAGGCCGGGCCAGTGCTGAGGGGCTTTGCATTCCCCTTCCCAGCTGGGGCATCCCAGCTCCTCCCTGTTCTGACTCAGCTTTTCCCGAGCCTGCTGGTTCTGTAGGAGTTGGGATCCTCCTCCTTCCCTTCATTTATTGAACACCTCACATCCCACTTGTCACTGGGATGTTCCAGGGGCAGACTGAGCCTTTTCTTTGCTGCTTTCAGGAAGGCAAGTACCTGCAGGCAGTGATTCAGTATGGGAAGATCGTGTCCTGGCTGGAAATGGAGTATGGCTTGTCTGAAAAGGAGTCTAAAGCCTCTGACTCCTTCCTCCTGGCTGCCTTCCTCAACCTGGCCATGTGCTACCTGAAGCTGCGAGAGTACACCAAGGCTGTCGAGTGCTGTGACAAGGTAGAGCTGCATGAGTCCAGGGGATGGAGCCTCCTCTTCTCCTGCAAGTTCTCATTGGGAGTTTGGTGGGGTTTTTTAAAATTTCTTTTCATTTAAGAAGGAACTTCCAAACAGCAGTGGGATGGTGGCATCCCTGCTGCACCTGGAGGTCCCTGTGGCTGCTGTGCTCAGAGACTGCAGGGCCACAAGGGCCTTTTGGGGTTCAAAATCCACCTGGGCATGCATTTACAGCAGCTTTTCTTCCAAAGCCAGATCCATGTGAATGGATCTGTGCAGACCTTGGGATGTTGTTTGGGTCTGCCTTGGTTGGGGCTGGGCACTGGGTCCTGCTCTGGGTGTGACACAGGCAAGCTCTGTGAGCTGCAGCAGATCTTCAAGTCCACCAAAGGGTGGGATGGGGCTTTGCCAGTCCCTAAAAGATCTTTGACCTTGTCTTTGTCAGGAAACTCTGAATTCTTTTATAAAAGGCTTAAATTTAAGCATCTGGTATATGGGAAATATATGAGATATTTGTGTTAATCTAAAAGGTAAATCATGTCTTAGGCTTTTACTAAAGGAAAATAATGTCATTGCTAAAACAGGGAGACAAAAGGGCTTAGGTTTAGCATTTACACCTGATCTCTTGCCTGTGAGTTTGTCTCCCACTGACTGCCACACTCAGAGGTATTTTAAGCAAGGAGAGGTAATAAAACTATATTAACGATCTGCCAGCTGCTGGAGATGATGGAGATGAGGCAATTTTTGTTGAGCAAGATGCAAGTGCTCTGGAGATTTGAAGCCACCTTGTCCTAATTTTGACAGATTTATTGAGGCTTCAGCTGTAGGGGATCTCTTGGGAGGGCTCTGAGATGTTCACAGGGACCTGTGTGTGTTTCCAGGCTCTGGGGTTGGACCAGGACAATGAGAAAGGCTTGTACCGGCGGGGTGAAGCCAGGTTATTGATGAACGAGTTCGAGCTGGCAAAATGTGACTTTCAAAAAGTGCTGGAAGTGAATCCACAGAACAAAGCAGCGAAATCCCAGATCTCAGTGTGCCAGAAGAAAACAAAGGAACACAACGAGCGGGACCGGAGGATCTATGCCAACATGTTCACAAAGTTTGCAGAGAGGGATGCAAAGGTGAGCATTGCTCTTTTTTGGCCATCTAGGGTTGCTTTAGGGTTGTCCTGAGGGATGCTCGACAGGTTTGCAATGAGATGGGTTAAACCAAATTAAATTACAGATCAGGTTGAGGATGGAGGGATGGAACCTGCTGCAGTGGGAAGAAGTGTTTTACTTCTTGGTCTCTCATGCAGAGGCTGCCACCAGGTGCTCAATCATCAATACAAGCATTTGCAGTGTGAGCTCACAGGGGCTGGGCACAGGGCTGGCATTGGTGTTTAATTTTGCTGCTCCCAGCTAGTGACTGTTGATGAACTCCTGGCCACCAGTAAAATGAAGTATCATTCCATCTCTGGCAGGGGTATTTTGAGACATGATAGGATGGATTTCCTGAAGCTGGTAAGGCAATACCTGCTCCTCTGCTCGGGCAGAGAGATCGCTGTCTCAGAACAGGCTCTCATCCAAAATTCCACTGAACAAAACCCGGTGTACTGTAATGAGAGAGGACACAGCTTTGCAAGCCATCTGCGTGGGTCATTTTTAGTATAATCTCTTCTCAACCAGTGTCTGGAGGTTGAGGCTGTGGATTAAGTGACTAGTGCAGCCCCTGGGGAGCAGGGAGCGGGGCTGAGCTGGCAGCTGCTGGCACTGTGGTTGGCTTGTGTGGCCAGCTGGGATGGGCACAGTCACTGCTGGAGCAGCCATAAGACTTCCCTGTGCCTGAGTGCTCCTCTCCTGCACCCTCTGGATGGGCTGCACCCGTGGCTCAGTCCTGGATCTCCACCCTGACTCTGCTGCCTTATCTCCTCATCCCTCTCTTCTCTGCCCATCCATCCATCCATCCATCCATCCATCCATCCATCCAGGCTCACTCTGTCTTAGTGCCCTGCTTCTGTTGAGGTGGGTCACACCATTCCCAGGGGTCCCATCCCTTCCCCAAAAGCTGGCTGAGCTGGTGAGCTTTAACCTCTCCCAGGCAGGAAAACAGAACCCTCTGGTGTGAGCTGCACTGTTTGATGAGCACGGGGGAGTTGTGGGAGAAAATTTTGCTTCCCCTTCCAGGCTCAACTGGCTGTGCCTATTCCCAGCATCCTGTCACTTGCTGCCCCTTCCCTCTCCTGTTTCCAGCTCAGTGTGTTTTATTTGCTGTTTGCCAGGAAGCAGCCAGCAAAACCGGGGCGGAAAAAACAGCAGAGAAGGCAGCTTGTGAAAAAGGACCGAAAACTCCTGGTGCTGAAGGTGAAGAGGCTGAAGGACACGTATGATGGAGGAGGAGCATGGCATAGCCTCGTGCCCTCGGCCCATACAGAAAAAGGTTGCTGCCAAACCTTGGGATTTGCCAGTGTTTTCTTGTAAAGCTTGTTACAGTTTGTGTGATCGTGGAAGCAAAAAGCACCTCGTGAAGAACAGCGACCCCGTCCCACCGCCCTGGGTGCACTGGGGGCAGAGCAGGAGCAGCAGGACACCATGGGACCACTGCACGTGGAACAAATAGCATTTAAACAGCAAGAAAAAGAAAAAAAAATTAATAAATTAAAACTCTTGGCTCTCGGGAGGTTTCCGTAGACAGCTTGTTGCAGCTCCCTCGGCTTTGTGTCTGCTCTCAGCACAGCATCCTGGGTCCTCTGAGAGGGGCTGGGATGTGGGATGTGCTCCCTGTGCTGCCTCTGTGTGTGTCCAGCACAGCCCCGGGGGACAGGGGTTGCCTTTGTGTCCTGCTGACTCCTTGCCTGTGGCCAAGGGGGCTGCAGTGCAGAGCCAGGCTCAGGGTGAGGACCCACATGGCCTCTGCTGCAGCCCCTGGGTGCAGGGACATCATCAGTCTTTAAAGCACTGTTTGGGGAGGGGGCACACACAGATTTTACCTTCTGAAGGAGCTGGTTCCTGTTTCTTTAGAGAGCAAAAGCCTGTCCAGCTTTGCAGGCACTCAACCCACAGCCTGCACCCCATCCCTTGGCTCCGGGGTTAAGTGGGAGTTTTGTGGCTTAGTTGGGATCTGTATGCAGGGAAAATAAAAGAGCAGGTTGCCACGTGGTTCAGAAAGCAAATGGCTGGGTCTGAGCTGGTGCCATGGGTTTGTCACTGAGCAGCTTTCCCGTGGTGAGGGGGTCCCGGGTGCATTGTCCCTGCACCAGAGCTGCTGCTGCCTCCTCAGCCATCAGCCCTCTCCATCCTAAAGGGACACTGTCACTACCCCAGGAGAACAGCTTTCCAGTTGTTATTTTTCCTGTCTCTATAATAATACCCCTTTTGGAGCTTGAAAATAAACAACTGAAAGAAAAAAAGGAACAAAAAGTACTCTTTCTCTGGATACTGCTCAGCAAATGGGGTGGTTGTGGGGAGGATGGGTGTGTACTCCTTGGGGGAGATGCCCCAGCAGTTGGGGAATTATTGATGTCTCCAAAGACTGGTGCTGCCCCTTTTTATCAGTGCCATTGCTCTCTGGAGAACCCCTGAAGGGCTAACAGTCCATGCTTTGGAAATGCCTGGCTGGGGGATGTTCTTTGGGAGTCTCAGCGATTTTTCCAGCTTGGGATATTGATCCTTATGCTTTTTTTTTTCTCGCCCCCAGTGTATTCTTTTGGGAGGGGGCTTCCTGAGGGTCAGCTGGGTGGGTGGAGGAGTCATTTGTGCCCCTTGACTGAGGGTGTAGAGGGAGCAGAAAGCTGAGCCAGTGGGGATGTTAGGACTGCCCATCCCTCTTTTATCCCCCACCTCCACAATCTTGGGAGACTGAGCCAGATTTGGTTAAAACTCCTCTAGTCCCCTCAGGTGGTACCTGAAGCATCATTTCTCAAGCCTGTCTGTTCTCCCACCTGCAGTAGTGGCACAGCATCCATGTGGCTGCTCCAGCTGCTCATCCAGCTCTTGGATTTTCTACCACCATTGGATGCACCTCCCTGGAGGCTGCTGTGAGACCCAGGGCCTCTGTGAAATATGGGCTTTTTATTTTTTCCTGCAGCAGGGCAAAAAAGTCCTTTGGGGGCAGCCCAAGCCACATTTTCCATAGGAAACAATCTCTACAGGAAAAAAAAAACCAGACAAAAAAGCCCAGGAAAACCAAAAACTTGCTTTGCAGTTTCTGGGCTTGCTCCCCATTTTTAAGCAGATTTTTGGTTTATTTTGGCTTGGTGCTTTTCTGTCCCTTGGAAGAGAAATTGGACTTGTGCGGGTGATGAGATGAGGTTTAGAGATGAAAGGGAAAGCAGGAGGGTTTTGCAGGGAGGCATCAGAAGTTCCCGGTGCTGGTGGGTCTCAGTGTGCAGTGCTCAAATGCCATCTAGTGGCACCGAGCACGGGCTGGGGGTTTTGGGGGGACCGTGGTGGGCTGGGCAAGGCCAAGGGGCCGGTGGGGACACTGGGGACACTCGGCTCGTCTGGCTTTGCAACCCAACAGCATCCGTGGGGACCTCTGAGGAGGAATATTAAGAGTTAAATGTGAAGTGGTGTAATAACGAGGTGAGGCATGAGCAGAGGTTATGAAACCCATCATCCAAAGAGACCTCGGGACACGGGGGCAGAGCAGAGCAGAGGTCAGTACAGACAGCCAGAGCCGGGGTGCTGCCTTCCCTGCCTGGGCTTTCCATGCACAACTCACACCGAACAGCCCAAATCCTGCTCTTCCCTCACCCACAAGACATTTCTGGGTGAAAACCAAAGATACCCAGAGAGGATAACCCCAAATGCTGCCAGAGAGCCGCTCCTCTGCCCACTGGGGCGAGTGGCTGGGCTGTGCTGGGGACCCCACCCAGCCGGGGGGAGCCTGTGCACCCCAAAAAAGCACCGAGGTCTGACCGACCCCCCGCATTCCTGCAGAGCCCCCTTTCCCTGCCATTACTGCCCTGCCAGCTGCTCTCCCGGCAAGCCTGGCTGCCAGCCCCTGAAATCCTATTAACCGAGTTTCAGCAGAAACAAAGTTAATCATCTGCTCCACCTGCTCTTCCTCCTTTCCCTTCTCCTCCTCCCAGCGCGGAGACTCGCGGAGGCGGCCGGGCCGATGCTGAGAGCTGGGACCGAGCCCTTGGCGCTGGCCCTGGGCTGGTAGGGGCTGCAGGGCCGGTGCCGGAGCAGGGCAGGGCAGGACGGACAGACAGACAGACGGACAGACAGACGGACAGACAGACGGACAGACAGACGGACAGACAGACGGACAGCGATGCCGCTGCAGACGGAGATCCTGCGCGAGGTCTGGGCTGCCGACAGGTGAGTGCCGGCGGGCAGGGTGAGGTCTGAGGGGTGGGCGATGTGCTGGACGTCCCCAGAGGATTCCGCTCTCCTCCAGCGCTTTTTTCTTCTGTTTTCAATTTAAATGCAATGCAGTGAGCGGTTTTATCGCGGTGTTTTTGCTTTGGGGGTTGGTGGGATGATGCTCATTGAGTTACAGAGAGGAAAAGTGTTTGGTAGAGGGGGATCCCCAAATTAAGCTCCTTGCTGTCCCCTCGGCCAAGGCAGAGCCTGGCCTGTGTTCCTTGTTAGGAAGGATGATATTGGACAAGCTCGACCCAGTCGAGAAAGGGGGAAATGCTTCTGGAGCCAAATGAAAGACTGACCTTTCCCCCTTTTACCAAAAATCGGGGCTATCTCGTGCCCCCAAGGTCTGTGGAGGGCTGAAAGCCCTCACCCTTTTGCTTTCTGTGCCCCACAGCCCCAGTGAGGAGCCGGGGAGCCCCCAGCAGCACAAGCCCAAACAGGTGAGAAAAAAATCCTTCCCCTCCATCCCTGGCTGTGGGCTGTCCCTGAGGGCTGGGGACATCAGAGACCCTCAAACCCCAGAGTCCACACCAAGGCCGATTTGGGGCTGGTTGGGCTGCTCTGTTGGGGTGCTGCACCCTGTGAGGACATGAGATTTTTGGGAATCCCCTCCAGAGCAGGTGGGTAGAGAAAATTCCACAGCCCTCCCTTCTTTGTGCATCCTTGTGAATCCCCCCCCTCCACCACTTTGAAGCAGCCCATGAGGAGGGTTCCTAGTTCTTAAATAACACTTTAATTAAGCCCCTCAGTTAAGCTGTAAACTGTGACTCACTTTCCCCAGGCCACGACCCCGAAAGCCAGAGCCCCCCTCCCTGCACTTCCGAACAGCCCCCAGGTGCCCCCCCGGCCTTGGAAGAGTCTCAGCAGCAATTTCATCCACCACCCAATTTAATTTTTAATCAGCAGCTCCTCCTTGAAGGGCTTTGTTAAGTAAGGGAGTGGTTGCCCACCCCGCAGCTGCTTAAGGGATTAGGGGGTGCAAAAGAGCTTTTCCGTGTGAGCTCATGACACGGAAGAAAGCAGCCAGTTCCCAGCTTCACCACGGAACCCCCAGCTCCCCCTCCCCAAATTCACAGTTCTGGGGTCCATCAGGATCCCACCTTTTGCAAAACACCTTCACACACCACCCTGGAGCGTGCAGGAGAAGCGAAACCCCTGCGAGGGGGAAGATGCTCTGTTGGGCAGTGGAAGAAGCTCTGGTGCATCTGGATTTGCTGAGATCACTTTCTGACAGCCCTGAGCTGACACCCACTCCCCAAATACCTCCTGTCCAGAGCCAAGCGCTGACCCACATGCTCCGTGTTTGGTAAATCGGGGTTATTTATAGCCCCAGCTAACCGGGATTAGGTGTGCTGTGCCTAATCCTGCTTCCCTGCTCCTGCTGACCTCCTTGCCATTGACAGGAGCCTTTGCGGGGGTGAGAGGAGATGGAGGTGAGAGGCCGGGCTGTCTGCCCGTCCCTGTGTCCCTTGTCCCAGCTCAGGTACCCAGAGCGCCCATCAGTGCCCAGAGTGGCTCCCAGCCAGGGTCCCCCAGCAGGATTTGTCCCTCTGTGTTCACACGGTGTCACAGCAGCACCATCATCACACCCCTCACCTCTGGGGCTGTCCCGGGGCAGATGTCCCGTCTGGCTGCTAACAGCCCTTTCTGTTTTCCTCCCTCTGCCTTCCTCGGGGGGCTGCCCCATGGTAAGTCACTCGTTGTGAGTGTGTCCCCTGTTCCGGAGCGTGTCCCTTGCTCCCGTGTTGGGCCAGGGAAAAGCCCGGCTGTATTTCTGAAAGGGACCCAGTGCTGGATGAGCAGGGGTTGCCTGGTAAAGGGAAAAGGTGTTTAAGGCTGGCACCGCCTCTGCAGCACCACCCATGAGGGCAGAAGCTGAAGAAGAAGAGGCAGGAGCCTGGGCTGGAGCCCGAGGCCAAACCACGGCGGCCGCGGGTGAAGAAGCCGAGCGAGGGGGGGGCTGCAGAGGAGCCCCCCGCCCCAGCACAGGGTGAGCACAGGCCCCCCACACCCCCATGGAAATGGGGGGAGGTACGGGGGGCCCCCGGCCCCACCCTGCCCCTGAGGCGCTCTCCATCGTGGGCATCTCTTGAAATGCGCAGGGGTGAAGAAGCTGAGGAAGAAGAAGGAGGAGAAGGGGGAGGAGGAGAGCGACAAGGACCCCTCCTCCAAACTCACCAAGGAGCCTCGGAAGAAGAAGGAAAGCCCGGCTGCCCGCTCCCAAGCGGCCAAGGGCCCCAAGAAGCCACAAGGTGCGGGGACAACACCGCAGGCACTCGCTCGTGTCCCCTCGTGTCCCCTTGCACCAGAAGAAGAGAGCGCCGTGGGTGTCCCCAGTGCCTGCTGGGGCTCTGCTGGGGCTCTGCACATCCCCGGCAGAGCTTTCTGGCTAAAACCCAGCTACAGACCTGGGAGAAAGGGGGATGTGGCAGAGGACCTGCTCTCACTGCCTTGCCTGGGGAGTTGGGATCGAGGCGGGGAGGGGAAGAGGGGGTGACACACTCCCCGGGGAGGTGGCAGCTGGGTCCCCGGACCCTTTTCTGGAGCGAAAAGCGGCTCGGGCCCGTCCCCCGCAGGGCGAGGCCGGGGCCGCGAGAGAGCGCTGTGGCTGCGCCCGCAGTGCCCGGAGCCGGACACGTCCCACAGCGCGGCCGGGCCGGGCCCCTCGGCCACCACCCCGGGGGACAGGATGGTGACAGGATGATCCCCCTGCTGCTGCCCAGGGAGGGTCTCTCCTCGCACACCGCGAGGCTGGGGTCCCCCCTGCCAAAGGACGTTGTGTTGGTTGATGCCGTGGTCACCTCTGGGCAGAGCCGGCTGAAGATGAGGAAGATGAGGAAGAGGAAGAAGAGGTGGAGAATAAAAACCCGCCAAAAAAGCTCAAGAAGAAGCTTCCCAAAGAGCCTCTCTCAGGCGGGGGGGAGAAGAAGCTGAAGCCGAAGGGTGAGTGCTGGGGGGACAGGGATGGCTTAAGCTCAGCTCTGTTGCCACTTGGATCTGTCCTTGCCGGGACGAGGGAAGTGCCCGCACCCCGTCCCGTCACTGTCCCGGCAGGCTCGGGGGGCTGCAGAGCCNGCAATATCCCCCCAGCTCAGCCCTTCCTGCTGCTCCCACCCTGTCACCTCCTTGTCCCCATCACTGCCCGTTCCCATCCCCCTGGTCATCAGCTCCTCTGTCCCAGCAGAAGACAAGAGTGACCCTGACAGCAAAGCCAAATCTGCCAAAAGCACCAAGAAGGAGCCAATGTCCATGTTCCAGGTGAAGAAGGAGAAGAAAAGCAAGAAGAAAGGTATGGGACGAGCAGGAGGGGGTGGCAGCCAGTCCTGCTGCCTGATGGCATCACCCTGAGCCAACAGCAGCCAGTGTTGGGTGACCATGTCCCCCATGTCCCTCACAGCTGCCACCAGCAGTGATGAGGAGGACGATTCCGACTCCAGCACCAAACCCATCAGGTCAGAGAAGAAGAAAAACCCAGCGTCCCTCTTCCAGACTGGTGGGGACCCCCCAAAGGAGAAAAAGTCCAAAAAGAAAGGTGAGAGCCTGGCACTGGAGGGTGGTGGGTTCTGGCGGGGCTTCTGGGGGTGCAGTGAGCTTGGCCATGAGGAGGGGGGTTACAATCACTGATGTTGGCACGGGTCTGTGCTGAGCTTGATTTCGGGGCTCAGTGGAGTCAGGATCTTCTCCCTTCTGTGCCCCTGCCTGTTCCTGCCTGCAGTTCCTCCCAAAGGGGCTGAGAGTGAGGAGGAGACCTCAGAGACCCTGCAGAAAAACTCCAACAAGAAGGGCAAAGCAAAGAAATCAAAGAAGGTACAAAAGACCCCTCAGAGCCATGGGGATCCCCTTGGGGCAGGGGAAGAGCAGCTCTTCCCAGTGAGACCCACCACGGTACTGTCCCCAAAGCCACCAGCTGCAGAGCCACAGCTGGGGGGATGGATAGCAAGGAGCAATTAGCTGGGAAAGGAGGGGGCTTTGGGGTCACCATCCCCTCTCACGCAGCAGCAGAAGGAGGAGAGGCCCCCGTCCCCTGTCATCGAGGTGGAGAACCTGGAGGAGTTTGTGCTGCAGCCGGCGCCGCAGGGGGTGACGGTCAAGTGCCGGGTGACACGGGACAAGAGGGGCATGGACCGGGGGCTGTACCCCACCTACTACCTTCACCTGGACAATGACAAGAAGGTGACCTGGGCTGGGGGCATGGGGACCCCTGGGGCTCTGCATCCACCCCGGGGAGTGCCCTCATGCTCACCTGCATCCCCCTCTGCTGGTGTGTCCTGAATGAGGCTGCTCCCCTCTCCCGAAATTCCTCCCGGGAAATGCCCCTGTGGGTGGTACCTGGGATGATGAGCTAGCACTGGCTGGAGTGCTAAAGCTGGGCTGGTCTCAGCCCCTGCTGCTCCATAATGCAGCCAGTATTTTGGGAATCATCTTCATGAGTTGCTCAAGGTCATGGCAGTGACTTGTTGGGGGGCAAGCTGGGGACAGCAGTGGCAGTGACAATGTCCCATCCCCACACGGTCCCACTGCTCTACCAGGTGTTCCTCCTTGCCGGGAGGAAGCGTAAGAAGAGCAAAACCTCCAACTACCTCATCTCCATCGACCCCACTAACCTGTCACGGGGTGGAGAGAACTTCATCGGGAAACTGAGGTAGGAGCAGAGGTGGTCCCCCATTTTGGTGGCACCCCATTTCTGCAGCACCCTCTTCCCACTCCATGGCTTACAGGCTGTCCCAAGCCACAGCTGGGGCAGACAGGAGGTGAAATTCAGCATTTCCCACTGCTGTGCCTGACCTGAGGAGTGGTGGGGGGCTGAGAGGGGAAAACAAGCTTGGCCGGTTCCTCCCAGCAGACAGGTCACGGCTAGAAAAGGCACCTGGCAAGTCCCAGCCCGCACTGCCAGCAGCCACACAGCAATGCTGGGGGTCCCCGTGGTGGCAGCACCCCATAACACCCTGATTTAGGGCTGCCTTGAACCCGAGAAAACGACTGAGGGGTGGGAAAGACAGCATTGGCGGGGTGCTGCACCAGGGGTTTGCAGCCAGGACAAAGCCAAGGCCGTGCCTGGAGAGGGGTCACGGAGGGGGCTGAGGGGACTCAGTGCCATCAGCCACAGCCATCTCCCACCCTCGGGTGCAGATCCAACCTGATGGGTACGAGGTTCACCGTGTTCGACAACGGCGCCAACCCCGACCGGGCCAACGCCGACTGGTCCAACGTGCGCCAGGAGCTCTCGGCCGTGGTCTACGTAAGAGCAGCCACACCCCGAGCCCCTCCTGGGCAGGCCGAGAGGGGCTCCCACCCTGCACCCCTCCTCTGGGGCTTGCAGAGCTGTGGCATGGGCTGGAGCCACCCCTGAGCCCTCCTTCAGCCCCCGTGAGAGGCTGTAACCCACGGTGGTTGCCGGTTTTAGAGATGGGGTTTCTCTTGCAGGAGACCAACGTTTTGGGGTTCAAAGGCCCCCGTAAGATGACTGTCATCATCCCTGGGATGAATGCTGACTGTGAGAGGGTGCCCATCCGGCCCCGGAATGTGAGTCAAGGGCCAGACTGGGAGAAACTCCTTGGGAGCTGGGTTTGCAAGGCACCAGCTTGGATTTTACCCATCTTGGGGCATGGAGAGGCTTTTTTAGGTGTCCCTGAAACTCAAGGTGTCCCCGGGAGGTGGGAGCCATGGTGTCTGGTTTTTTTCTCAGTGATACCCATTTCCAGCTGGGTGCTGCTACGGAGCATCCCCCAGGCAAGCCACAGGAGCTGGCAGGGCTCTGGAGGGGTCACCCCAAATCTGCTCTGCTCCCTCTTGCCCCTCCCCAGGATAACGACGGCCTCCTGATGCGATGGCAGAACAGGAACATGGACAACGTGATCGAGCTGCACAACAAGGCACCAGTGTGGAACGATGAGACCCAATCCTATGTCCTCAATTTCCACGGCCGGGTCACCCACGCCTCTGTCAAAAACTTCCAGATCGTGCACAGCAGTGACCGTAAGCTGGGACAGGGGTGGGATGGGAAGAGCGCTGTGGCTGCGCCCGCCTGCCTCATGAGCTGGCCCCAGCACCCACTCTTTTGGCCGAAGTTTAGTTTTTTCATGCTCTGGGGTCCTGCTGGAGCTGAGAAGAAGCTGGACAGACACCCCACAGGAGCTACCCTTGGGCGCTGGCGCTGGCAGCGGCAGCACGTGGAGCTCCTGTTTGCCAGGCAGATTTTGGGCAAGGAGAGATCCTGTGGGGTGCTGAGCCCTCTGTCACACTACAGCCAGCCCAGAGCATTGTCCCCAGAGCTGGCAGGCTCACTGGGGGTGCACTGTGCCTCGGGGACAGTCCCTCAGGGGTGGCAGCAGCTCTGCTCGTCACCTGTCCGGCGCAGTCAGAAGCCCTTGGCCTCCGGGGTGTTGGGTTACGGGACAGAAAAAGCCTCTTGAGGGCCCCTGGTTATTTTTACAGATTTCCTGTCACCCGCCCTCCAGCAGCAGCGATCCCACGGTCCGGGGGGGTGGGGTGAGAGGGGTCCCTGTCCCGTGGGGGGCTGTGGCCCCCAGGGAGGGGGCTGCTGGAGGCACCAGAGCTCCGTGCAATGGGAAAACGATGCTTTTTGGTGATCTGTGCTGCTGCCAGCACGGGAGTCACGGGCAGACTTTGGCTGGGGGTGCGTGGGCAGCTGCTTTGGGATGCTGCTGCTGCGTGGGAAGGGCAGGCTGGGTGCACAGGTGACATCCCAGTTGCTCGCCCTCTCTCCCGCAGCCGACTACATCGTGATGCAGTTTGGGCGTGTGGCGGATGACGCCTTCACCATGGACTACAACTACCCCCTGTGCGCCGTGCAGGCCTTCGCCATCGCCCTCTCCAGCTTCGACGGGAAGCTGGCCTGCGAGTAGCACCTGCCCCGGGGCTGCCGGGGCTACCGGGACCACCGGGGCTGCCGGGACCACCGGGGCTCCCTGCCAGTGCCCGCAGGATGCTCCTGCATCCCTGTCCTGCTCCGCTCCCTGCGTTTCCACCTTCTTGCAGTCACCGTCGTTCTGGGGTGGTTCGAGGCACCACTGAGGGCTGTGGGATGCTCACCCAGCTGCAGCCACCCTCTCCTGGCAAATTTGGGGCAAATTGCTGGGTTGGGGTGGTGGCAGAGCCAGGCTGGGGGTATATTCAGCAGATGAGGCTGACTGCTATCCCTATCTCATCCCTTCAAGATGTTTCTTGGACTCAGATCCTGGCAACTCATCCCCTCGCCTTTTTTCCTTTTTTTTTTTTTTAATTATGATTTGTATTTTTATGCTCAGTCTCCCAGTGAGCAGGGGTAGGTGGTCTCCTTGCTTTGTGTTCCCTCATCCCTGCCCACATGCAGGTGGGCTCTGCCTAAGCTCCCCGCTAAAGACCCCCATCCCAGCTTGTTGCCCACCAGGCACAAAGCCCCTCTTTTCCCCCATTTTGCCCTGGTGTGAGCAGATGGTCGGTGCCCACGGTGTGTTTGCACCCACTGGGTCTCACCCCACTGCCCAGAAAACGCTGGGGATTTGGGTCCCCGAGAAGCAGCCTGGCACCGGCAGCGCACAGGCACGTGCCGAGGGGTGACAGTGCCAGCAGAGGTTTTCCTTCAGGCACGTGAGGCAGAGCTGGCATTGCTGGCAGGTGGCCCAGCTGGGTCAGTGCTGCCAGGAGGGACCTGGAAGAGAAAACTCAGGGTGCACCAGGAAGCAGGGGAGTGACTCATGAGGTGTGGTGTGTGCTGAGTCACGCTCAGCACCCAGGCAGGCCCCGCCGAGCTCCCCGTGCCCTCAACGCTCGCTGCCCCTTTACTCTGACATCCCTCCAGGCCTCACCTGCCCCAGGTGTCCCCACAGCTGCCTCACTGGTGCTCTCTGTTCATGAGAGGTGGTGGACAGAAGGTGCTGTCCAGTCTCAGACTGGTGGGGAGCTGCAGGGCGTAACTGGGAAGGGGAGATGCTGAAGAGAGGCAGCTCGGTGGGAGCAGGACAGCTCATGCCCCAGATTTCACCATTTATGGGGTGAGGATTTGGCTGCACAGACAGTCCCAAATCTGATTAATTCAGTGGTGAGAAAAACGGGGACATGCCAAAGAGCCCTGAAACACCATCCTCAGCTCTCTGGTGCTGTTTCTCTCACGCTCTGATTCCAGGACAATTCGGGAGTCCCTTCCCAGGACACATATGGGTTGTTCCCCCATTCTGGGGTGATCTGAGCCCCCCAAGTTAATGCAGCTGAGAGGCAGCTGCAGCGGAAAGGCTGAGGAGCAGATGGATGAGATGGATGTGATTGTGCAAGAGGGATGCTCATCCTCTCTGGGCAGTGTCGCAACATCACCCCGTGGCCCGAGCCTGTCTGCATGGAGCTGAGGACAGATGACAGTGACAGGGGGACCACGAGCTGCTGCTGGCCCACTGGTGAACATCTGCCCCAGTGGCTCTGCAGATGGGAGTGGAGATTTTCCCCAGCTGTATGAATCTGGGCTTCATGATTCATGGGCAGACCCTCGTGGCGGGATAGGCAGAGGTGGAGAGCTTGGGGACAAGCCAGCCAGTGTGGGACACCATCCACGACCCACACAGAGAGCTCAGAGAACATTCTGTGAGCTGAAGGGAGAACCAGCCACAGCAGTTCAGGGCCGGCGTCCCTGGCGAGGTATGGCCAGCAAATGTGGGGAAAGCAAGAGCTTTCTGCCCAAATCCAGCCACAAACCCAACATCTGTTTGAAATCGGGACGAGCTCAGCTAACGGTTGAGCTAATACTTGTCCCCATTTCCTCCAGTGCAAGGAGAAAAGAAGCAGCAGGGTGAGAGAGAGAGGGATTTGGGCTCCCCAGGTTCTGTCTGCTGTTATCCCAGCTGCTCCCCAGGTTGATTCTCCCTCCCCTCGCCCAAAACGTTTCCATTTTCCATTTGCCCGTTGTTGCTTGCAAACCCCTCAGGTCTCCTGGCCTGTTGCCCACGGCAGAGCAAAATCCCTGCCACGGGTGTCCCGTGCAGTGTCACCCACTCTCAGAGCAGCCACCGCACCCGAAATCCCCTACACAAACCCTCTAACGCAAACCAACTGTGGCAGAAGAAACGAATGAAAACAATTTAATGGGGCGATGGATGTTCGGGCCCTTTGTTTGCGCTGGCTGTTAGCACCAGAGGAGATGAGGGATGGAAGCAGTTGAAATGTGTATCTACTTTGGCCGGCGGAAAGTGTGACGGATGCGCCGGCAGACCAATGGCTGAGGATGCTGGGGTGTGCGTGGGTGTGAAAGGAATGCTCGCTGCAAGAAAAGATTAAAAAAAAAAGAAGAAAGAGCCTTATCAATGGTGTTTGAGTCCAAAGTGTGTGTATTCCTTGGAGAAAGGGTTTCCTCCATCCCCAGGGGTGATGTTTTCCCTGCAGCGTGAGACTTGGAGGTTTCTGAAGCTTCGTTTTTGGGGGGTTGGCATTGGGCTGGTGCTGCAGGCATGGATTTAACCCCACGAAGTGCTCGTGCAGGGGCACAAGCGTGGCCAGGGGTGACTGTCGTCAGCTCCTCAAGGGAACCTCCTGGGAACTGCGTTTTATTTTTGCAGAGATGCTTATAAGGCAAAGGGGAGGAAAAAAATCAGGCCCCACCTCGCTGCTGAGCAGCACATCCCAGCCAGGACCGGTGTCACTGCAGTGCTGGTGGCTCTCTCAGGGGTTCATCCCCACCCCACGCTGGCCAGTGGAAAGATGCTGGTCCAGAGCTGAGCAGGAAGATGCACATGGGGGCTCTTCTCCAATCGCTCACTTCTCCCCCTTCCCCAGACCCCTGCCCCCAGTCCTGAGCACAGGCTCAGCCCCTGCTCTCTTGGGGGGCTGGCAGATATTTTTCCATGGGTTCCAGGAGGCAAATGCCCCATCGGGAGGGCAGCCTGAGCAGGGAAGGGCTGGTACATCCTGGGGGCAGTGGGACAGGAGACCAGCTCTGGGAAACTCCTTGTCCAGCAATGCAAGGGCTGGAGCTGTTTGGTTCCCAGCAAGCTGCCATGGCTCCAGCCCTGGGGATCTCCCTCCAGCTTTGAAGTGGAGATACTTCAATTATTTAATTTTAAAAAGTGATTGTGACGAGGTGTTCTTCTCTTCCCTCCCCCTCCCCTTGTATTTATTTTGGTAACATTTTTTAGAGGGGAAAGGCAGACTCATTGCTGGTTAGCTCAGCTGTGGCTTTGCAGGATGGGCTCCTTCTCGGGTACAGCAAGCGACAGGCGGCAATGGGAAAGCCAATATTTTTCAACTGCTTTTTAAAAAGAGTCATTTTTTAATTAGTGAATCCATTCTGGAGAAGTGTTGGAGTTTTACAATGTTGTAGCTGTTCTTGGTGTCTTGCCTAGACTTGGATGTTCTGGCCATAAGAAAATATTATTTATGGCGTTGCAGCTTGCAGCTCTTTTATATTATAATTTGAGAAAGGAAGTTGCTGTTCCCACCAGTGGACAAAAAAAATAGCAGAAACAAGGATTATGGACTTCTGGAGGAGGAAAAGAAATAAAAATTAAGAGGCAGAATGGAAACAAACCACTGAGCCAGCCTTGAATCTTTGCACTCCTGAACAAGCTCATCCCAGCATCGCTATCAGTTGTGCTGGATGCTGAAGCCAGACCCTGCCCAAATGGCAAGGCCAGAGCAGCAGTGACCCCTCAGCACTCCCCTGCTCAGCGTTACATGTGTTCCTAGACATTTGTGGATCAGGCTTTTTATTCATGGGCTAATGCACACTTGTTTGCTCATGCCTTACTCAGCCTAAACTCCTATTGAACTCAATTAAGGCTGTCATCTCCAGGAGCTCTCAATGTCATTTTTGCCCAAGTAAGGGATGAGTAACGAGGCTCTGAACAGCCCTTGGAGAATAGCAGCCATTTTGTTGCAGTTTTTGGTCCAGATTTCTTACAAGTTAGCACCAGGCCAAGGGTGGAAGAATGCGATATGGCTTTATGAATCACACACAATTGCTGAATGCGCTGGATGCTTCAGAGCCTGTCACTTCACGGACTGAAGCATTGCCTGTCTTGTCCCAAAACGCTTGAATACAACCAAGCTCATGATGGAAATTAGAAAAATATGTTTCTAGAAGGAATGGGATGCAAAGAACATCCCTGCTCCCAGCAGGGTGCTGGGAGGATTCCTCAGCCGGATTTATCTCTGGGGGTTTTGGCACAGGCATGTGGCGTGTGCTGGCCCAGTGGCTGGGGGGACTGGGGGTTTTGCCCATTTTGGGGCTGCAGCTGCTGATGGTCAGGCTGGGTCGTGGCCAGGGACTTGTATGTGATCAGCCTGCTGTGGCTTAGCACGTTACCACCCATCAGCTCACTCAGAGGAAGTGACCATGGCCTGGATCCTGGCTGAATTCCCTTGGGAAATCCCAACAGTGTGGGCTGAAATCCCCATCCTGGGCACCATGGGGTGGGTGTCTGGGAGAAACGGGGAATCTGCAGCTTGGTGGGATGCAGGGGACTGAGTGTGTGTGTGTGTGAAGATGAGGAGAGGGATAAAGGTGTTTGGAGGGGGATGAAGATGTGAGGAGGGGAAGGTGCAGGAGGATGAAGATGTGAGGCAGGGCATTATAGAGTGCAGAGGACAACGAAGATGTGCAGAAGGGGATGGAGTGAGCACAGGGATGAAGGTGAGTGAAGGGGGGCGAGAATGAAGAGTAGGATGAAGGTGAGCACAGAGGGCGATGGAGATGTGCAGGAGGGGATGAAGGGGTGCACGGGTGACCTCGGCTGGCTGGGGACGGGGCGGGACAAGACGGGACAGCAGCACCTTCACGCTCCGGCCCAAGGCCGCATCCCAGGGCCTCATCCCGGGAATGCCGAACGGAGAAGGAGGAAGAGGAGGAAGGTGAGGAAGGTTCATAGAGGGCGCTCCCATAGCCCGGGCCGGACCGAGCCGAACTCCAGGGCTGCCCTTTCCCAAAAAAACCTCCCTGTAGAAGGGAAGTCCCGCGTCCCCGCTGCCCCGACGGGGAGGTCGGGAGAGTCGGGCGGGAGGAAGGGCCGGGAAGAGGAGGAGGAGGAGGAGGAGGTGGAGAAGGAGGTTAGGGGAGGAGGAGGAGGAGGCCCGGCCCGGCCCCGCCGCCTCCTGATTGACTCCCAACTTTCCGCTCCTCCCTCGCATAAACTTTCCCGTCGCTGCGGCNCCCGGCCCCGCTCCCGGCACCCGCGGCCGGCCCAGCCCTCCGGAGCACGGAGCAGGTAAGCGCTCGCCGGGAAGAGCCTCCCAACCCCNGCCCGGCCCGGCCCCGCCGCCTCCTGATTGACTCCCAACTTTCCGCTCCTCCCTCGCATAAACTTTCCCGTCGCTGCGGCTGGCTCGGTGCGCGGACCCGGGAGCCCGCCGCNCCTCCTCCTCCTCCTCCAGCCCCTCCTTCCTCCCGGCCCGCAGCCCTCCGCCTGCCCCGAGCCCCGGCGGATGGCGGGGGGCGGCGGGGTCGCACCGGCCCTCGTCCCCCCGGCCGGCGCTCGGTGCCTCCCCCCGGGGCTCCCCCCGCTGGGGGGGGTGCGGGGGGGGGGACAG